>JAWRVF010000163.1:0-82500 GCA_036785485.1 Physcomitrellopsis africana | reverse complement strand
TTAATTATAAAAAAAAATACAAAAAAATCCTAAAGAACTTCTAAAAAAGTCATAAAGAAATATTAAAGAACTTTTAAAGAAATATTAATATAAAAATCTAAAATAAATATTAAAATAGAAATGTTTTTTAAAATATTAAAAATAAAAATTATAATCAAATCTTAATCAAATCCTAATCAAATCCTATTCAAATCCTAGTCAAATTTTAGTCAAATTTTAATCAAATCCTAATCAAATTTTAATCAAATTCTAATCAAATCCTAATAAAATTCTAGTCAAATTCTAATCAAATCCTAATCAAATTCTAATCAAATCCTAATCAAATTCTAATCAAATCCTAATCAAATCCTAATCAAATCCTAATTAAATTCTAATTAAATCCTAATCAAATCTTAAATCCTAAATAAATCCTAATAGAATTTTAATCAAATTTTAAATCCTAAATAAATATTAATAAAATCTTAATTAAATCCTAAATCTTAAAAAAAATTAAATAAAAATTTAAACCAAATTTTAATAAAATCCTAAAATAATCTTAATAAAATCCTAATAAAATTTTAATAAAATCCTAATAAAATCATAATCAAATTCTAATAAATCCTATAGTAAATTGAAACCTTAATAGCTAATAATTGAAGTATTGACCTTGATTTAAATTTTTCACACCTTTGAATAACTAAGTTGGCAATATGCACAAAAAATTTAAAAAAGATCTAACTCACCAAATAGAAGATAAGCTCAAAAATCTACTTAGGTGTAGGCCGTCCTCTTTCTCTAATCTTGATGCCAATCTTCTAGCACCAAATTCTTTCTTTTATACCATTAAATTACTTTTAAAATTTATATATATATATATATATATATATAGAAAATTAAATTTATCATCCATTCAAATAATTTTCATCTCAATCCAATTGGTAGATTGCTAAATATCTTAGAAAACCTCACTGATCCTCAAAATCCAATTTCCAAGACCTTAATCTATTTGAACTTCAATAACCTTTCATTGAACTATTAGATCAAGCTTAAACTTATAGCATACATTTTATACAACTATAATCACCTATCTACAAAATTTCACTTATAGATCTATAATCAAACTTATAAAATGCTCAAAAATATAAATATTTTTTATCTCACAAATCCTAGAATTGCCTGAATCAACCTTGATTTTGTAAAGTTCTTACTAAATCAATATCTATCCAAATTACTTGAAATTAATGCTCAAACAAATATTTTCAAGTCTGCCCTCAAAATATACTCTCTAATTTGCAAAAGAACTCTCTTTTTGCTGTTGGCATGTGGTTTTATGCTTTAGGATCTGATTTTGACTCAAGTTTACAACTGATCTTCTTTAGGTATCAATTCTTAGAATTTTGAGATGAATTTTGCCAAAATTTATTTTTAACTCTTTTCTAAAGATTCCTATATTATTTATTTTTCTAATCTACTTTATTTTGCCTTATTTATAGATATACAAAGTAAATAGAAGCTTCTTCTAAAAGAAGGTAGCATTAGCACTTTTTAATTTTTATTATCTCCTTATCTATTATCTATATTTTAAAGATAATTTATTAAAATATTTTTATTTGAGCTCCACTATAATATAATTATTTCTTTCTACTTTTATGTAATGACCATGTTATTACATAATATCTGCCCCCTTGAATCTATGCATCCTCTAATATATGCTAATTTTTTTTTAATATATTAATATATGACGCTCTTCATCTTGATCAAATTCTTAATCTTTAATTTGTTCCTCCTCTCCCATTTTAATATCCCTTAATAGATTTTATTCTTCATCAAAATATATCCATATTCCTCTTTGTTTAAATAACTTGACTCACTTGCTTGCTATAGGTGATTTTAATTTTGTTCCATCAAGTTCTCGTAGCCAATATGTTCCATTATCATAGACTTCTATCACAACATATAGTTCAAACTAATACTTAAATTTTTTTTATAATGTATTATGTTGGTTGTTCAAACTATTGTTATAGACTAAGATCCAATTACTTTCTTCTATTTTTTTAGGCCATAGTCAATGCATTTTATTAAATTATTATTATTTTTTTTATTTTTTATTTTTTTTCTTTGCTTCTTTCAACCTTCCAATTACTATTTCAATATTCTCAAGTCTTCTTTCCAATTCTTGATTTTGTAATACTAAAAGCTCCTCTCTATTAAGATCATCCTTCTAAGATAATATTTTCCATATAGGTACTATTTCTTCTATTGGCATAATTGACTTTTGTCCATATATTAATTCAAAAAGTATTTAACCAATCATTGTACTATGAATTATACAATCTATCCATAATACAAATGATAGTAATCTTGGCCACTAATGTACTTTGCCATTACATGCTTTTATTAATGCCTTAACAATAAGTAAATGCCCATGCTTACTCTTCCCATCATCTTCTAGATTATATACTATTGTCAAAGAATTTTTAATTTCTATTCTATCAAAGAATTCTCTTGCTTCTTTTATATCCAATTCACCTCTATCTGCAGCAATTTTTCTAATACAAATATAGCAACAAATAATATCTTTCAAGAAAAATTGACATCTATTTTTAATATTTTTTGTTCTTAATGCTTGTCCTTCAACCATATTTGAAAAATCTTTATGTATAAGTACCAAATACTTTATTTTTCCAAGTTCCATAGGCATTGTTACTAAATCCACTATCTACTTATAATATAGTACTAGAGGATAAATTAGATGTAATTCATTTTAATGCCAAATATTAGAATAAATATTAAAAATCTTACATGATCCTATAAAATCAGCCATATCTTTATATATGCCTTTCCATCAATATTTTTTCTTTAATTTAGTAAAAATTGCTCAAATTCTTCTATGTCCTACTTACAAACTCTCATAGAATTCCTTAATAATCTTTTGTTGAGCTTCTAAACCACATATCACCCATTGTGATATTTTTTTTTTTTTTTTTTTTTTTGGATATTTTTATAAATATCCATCATATAAAAAATATCTATAGATTTTTTAATGGATTTTTTAAAACTTTTTATTTGTCCAACCTTCTTCTTATTTTAATGTACTTAGATACTTTCTAACATCTCTCTATTCACCATCATATAAATCTCTTAAAAAACATTCCAATAGTGTATTTAAACATACATCTTCTTTTGATAATGCATTAGTATAAAAATTTTCGTCCATATCATCTTTCAAATTAATTATATTTTCTTCATCATAATATCTTATCTTTGATAATATATTTGCAACTAAATTATCTCTCTTTACAATGTATTTAAATTCTAGATTCATAGATTTGATATATGCTATTTATCTTAACATAGCAATATTAGGAGTTGAATAACTTGTAATCATATCTAATAAAGATAGATAATTTATTTTTTTAACTACTGATGCATTAATCAAGTATTCTTTTTTATTTTTCATATCTATTACTACATCTTATAATTTTCTTTTAATTTGTATATATATCCTTTATTTAATATTCAAAATCTTTGCTCTAAATCTAATTACATATCTATTCTCTTTTTCATCATCTTGTCCAATTGCCTAACCTATTTCAATTGGACTTGCATCAACTATTAATATCACTGGCCTTTCATATTTATAATTCACTTTCTTCAAAGTTGGAGGCAAAGAAAGAAGTTCTTTTAATTTTTCCATAGCTCTTCTTTGTTCTTATTTCTATTGAAATTTTTGATTCTTTCTTAGTAACTCATACAATAAATGTGTCACATATGTAAAATGAAGTATCTATATATGATAGAAAATACATGCTCCTAAAAATCTTTTGATTTTTATTGTATTTATACATTCTTTTATCTTTTTAATAATATCAATTTTTTCAATACTTGGCTTATATCCATATGATCTATACATATATCCAATAATAAATATTTTATTTTTTCCAAATATAGACTTAGTATCTAATAAGATCAAATATATCTCTTCCAATCGTGATAAAATAATTTCAAAATATATAATATGATTTATAACAAATCTTCTACAATCCTTTTAATCCAATGTCTCATCTTTTTTTTCTTTTGCACATCTTTTAATTAGAACATCATTTAAGAATAACATAGTTTTTTTTGGTATAAATTCCCTCAATGCTTTGTTTATTCCATTTATTATATGAGCTATTGAATTAATAGCCCCTTGAGGTAATGTACACATTTTTATTAAATTCAATGGAATCTTTACAATAGTTAAATCTTTATTTTGTAATGCAAATTGAAATTGATCATATCATGAGTAAAGATCACATATTGCATAGATTGTTCTTCTAACAAATGCTTTTGTAAATTCATCTACAATTGGACTTAGAACCATATTTCTAATAGTCACTTTATTCACACATTGCATATCTTATATAAATTTCATCGTTTTTTTTTTTTAATATTATAAATCATTAATTAAAATAAAGTGCCATAGATAATTCTAAAATTCTTATTTTAATCTTTTCATTGAATAAATTTACTAAGTTAGATAAATATACTCCTGATATTGGAATTGGTTGCAAATTCCATGGTTCATAAAGAATAGTAAAAATAACCATAGATACTATAATACTTAGATCAATACATCTACTTTCATATACTTCAAATGCAAAAATCTTTTCATGTTGTGAAAACATCTTTTAAAAATATTTTTCTTCACATTTTGTCAAAAATCTATTACATCTAATTTTTAATCCATCTAATGTAGCATCCATAAATTCATGCCCTATCTTCCTAGGATCTCTTAAACTTGATTGTATAGATGCTTTCTTCACCTTTTCTTTACAATCTAATGGTAATGGCAAAACCACTGGTTTAACCTTTTTCTCTACTGATTTATACTTAATTTCAACATGTATCTTTTGAGAACTTAAATTTTCTATAAATCTTTAAATTTTATCATAAAATTCTTTAAAATACACATTAATAATTCTATTCTTTCTTTGTAATCCACAATACAACAAATAATTTAATTCTCCCAAAGTATCTGCAAATTCTACTTCTTCAAATGCTCTTGAAATAAATTCATTCTCAATCAATTCTCCATTTTCTTTCAAGATAAGTTCCATATTTTTAATATAATATTTGTCCATCATTTTCATCTTGTTGATAGTCTTAAAAGATAATATACAATCTTATCTCAATCTAATAAGTCTAATAGATAAAATCTTTTTTTAAAAACTAAGCGGAAGTATTTTTTTTTTCTAATCTATTACAATACCGCTTTACGATGGTGTGTGGTAAAAACCCTCAAGGTCTTCAAAATTCTCATTTAATAATAGCTTCTCTCTCAACTTATCACAATTTTTTTTATGATTGGCACAAATAATTAAAAATTAAATTACTTTCATTCCATCTTAGCTTCTTATTCTTGCATAGGTTATAGGAGATAAAATGAATTATCTTTCTGAATCAATCAACCATCACAAAGATATTATCTAATAAATTGGATGGTAGTAGATTCTTAATCAAATCTATTAAGATAAAAGACCATGACCATATTACAACAGATGAAGGCTGTAAGAGTGTATAAGGATGATGTTGAGGATTCTTGGACTTTGAATAGATGTCACAAGAGAGTACAAAATCTTTCATAGCCTTTTACATTTGAAGCTACTAAAAATCTCAAGAAATAAGTTCTAAGGTCTTATTAAATCCAAACTAATATGTAGTTGAAAAGTCATGGTGAGATTAAAGAATACGCAATTGTGTTGGTTCTTTTGGAATATACAAATGTTCTTTAAAATATAAAAGGTCTTTTTCAAGCTTGAACTTGTTAATATTTTTATTGAAGCAATGCTTGATATCAAGGGCCAAAGCATCATTAATAATTATAGCATGCACTTTATCAAAGAAATTAAAATCAATAGATGTTGATGTAATATTTGTTTAAAGATAAAATTGATTTTGCTTCAACAAAGTTGCATATTATTGATAAAATATTTTCTCTCTTGTTCTTGGTATAAGATATAATTTATTTGATAAAGTATGGGACAACCCTTATTGCTTCCTACATTGATAAGTGATAATAAAATTGAATCAAGATAATGACATATTCCATCAAGTTTGATAGCAATTAAGAACTCGAGTTAATATAAAATATTTTATGTTCTTGTAATATGTGTATATAGTTACAAGATTCATTATTCTTTCAAAAAAAATTATGCTATTCTTGAAAAAAATCCATAATAGTAAGAAGCTCGTTATTATAGATTTTATAATTAATTTTAGCAACAAAAAGTTTTTGAAAATAAAATGCAATAGGATGGAATTTATTATCTATATCCATTTGTAAAAGTACGGCTTTTGGGCAAAATCCAAAGCATTGATCTCTATATAAAATACTTTTGTAAAATCTAGATGTACTAAGATTGGAGCTATAGAGAATGCTGTTAGAATGCCTTCTTTGCTTGAAGTCCCTATTTCAACTTATCTTTGCATGTCAATTGAATAAGAATAGCAACATTTTGAGAGTGATTTTTTAAGAAGATCCAATAAAAATTGATAAATCCGAGAAAGTATTCTACATCTTTTATAGACTTTGGAATGGCCCATTGCATAACTACCTCCACCTTCTTTAAATCCATCCTCAAATCTTCAATAAATATGATATATTCCAAATATTCTATCTTTGATTGATGAAATATATATTTTTCTAACTTAATATATAGACCTACATCTTATAGCTTTTGTAATATCAACTTTACATATTCCTCATATTCTTCCAAATTTTTCAAGTAGATCAAGATATCATCAAGATAAATCACTACAAACTTATCTAGATACTCTTGAAAGATGTCATTTATTAAATGTTAAAAGATAATGGATATATTTATTAATTCAATGGATATGATATTATATTCGAAATATCCATATCTGTCAAGGACAAGAACTCAATAAAAGCAAATAAACATATGAAACTTCTATTAAGAAATATAACAAAATAGAAATAAGGAAGTATGTATATTAAAAGAAATTAGAATGGCTATTGCCACAAGACAAGAAAACTATAAACTTTTGAATCTGGACTAGAAGCAAGAAAAGAATTGACAAGAGTGAAGAAGGCTTCACTCTTGCCTCTATAAATACTATCTAATTAAGAACTATATGGCAGTATTCTATAGAACCTCCTACACGTGTCTAATTTGCAAGATACATGTCGAACTTGCACGACAAGTTTTTCACATGTGCGCCACGTACTTGGCTTGTTCCGTAAGCTACCAAAATGTGTGACACATCGCTAGCTTGTTCCACAAGCTATCAATATGTGCGCCATGTGGCTAGCTTGTTGACCAAGTTTCTAACCTACTAATCACCTATAGACATGTATAAAGGTGATTTTGCATCTATGTAGCTTCTAAGAAGCTTTTCTATGAGATATTATGAAATCAACTTATTTTATCTATTTCTATTGGTCTATATTAATTAGGTAATTATTGGAATAAATCTTATGTCCGTGACATTACCTCCACTTCTAAAAACGAGTTCCATGAGGAGCGGTGATTATATGTTGAAATAGGAAAAGGTTTAAGTCTATAATAGTCTGACTTATCACACAAAAATGAGTAGTCTTGATATTGCGATGAAGTAACCATACCATGTCCTCCATGTTGAATTGTGGTTGTTCCTTGCAATAAGTATCTACATTTATTTTTTTCCGTTCTTGAGCTTCTTTTAATTGCACCTTCATTATTATATGTAGCTCTGGCAAACGATTTGCTAAATCTTTTATCTCTCAATTATCAACTTTTGAAAAGTCAAAAGCATCAAGTTGTGGGTCGTAGCCATAATCAGCAAAGAAAGGTATTTGTTGTCTAGACGAATATATCGTATTATTATAGGCAAACTCTGCCAATGGTAGAAGAGCTGTGCAATCATCTTGTTGGTAGTTGATGGTACACCTTAAGTACTGCTTCAAGACTTGGTTCACGCGCTCTATTTGTCCGTCAGTTTAAGGATGAAAAGCTGAAGATAACTTTATATCTACTTTTAAGATCTTGAAAAGGGTTCTTCAAAATCTTAATACAAATTGAATTTTCCTATCCGATATAATATTCTTAGTAAATCCATGATAGCGATAGATATTATTAATAAAAAGCTTAGCTATTTCTTCACCTGTAATAGATTTTGTGCATGGTACAAAATATACCATCTTGGTGAACCGATCTACTATCACAAATATAGAGTCATAAGATTTTGAGCTTGGAAGATTTGTGATGAAATCCATAGAAACAAAAGACAATGGTTGTTCTCAAATAGGTAATGGCTGAAGAAGTTTAAAAAATTGATGACAAGGAGTCTTTGATCTTCAGCAGATATTACATGATTGTACAAAGTCTTTGATTGCCTTCTACATTTGAAGCTACCAAAAATCTCTTCATATAAGTTCTAAAGTCTTATTGTATCCAAAATATCCTGTCATTAGAAAATCATGACGTTGTCGTGAAATAAATACATCCATATATAAAAACCTTGCTTAACTTTTTTTCTTTAAAATTTTATTAAGTTCTTTCTTTCCTCTTACCAATCTAAATTTTTTATATAATTTTGGAAAAAATTTCTCACTTTTTTTTTTTCCTTAGCTAAATTTTTATTTTATCTTTAATCTTAATTTTAATTTTGATTTAGCCTTGAAAACTTCTTTTATTTCTTTTATTTTTTTTCCAATCTTAGATTTTAGTAGATTCAGGATTATATTTGTAGATATAAGGAGTTTTGACTTTGAGGTTGAATTTAGGATTTTACTAAGGATAAATAAAGATTTAGATATCAATAGTCAATTGCCATTAATAGTGCTGACTTGGAGGATTAGATTTGATGTTTTTATAACTTTAAACTATTAGTTGTTGACTTGGACTTTAAAGACCTTGGCTGGGACTTCTTTGAAAAACTCGAAAGAAAAGAGGACGGGGTTCTTTGGCAAGTTCAAGGAGATATTCAAAAAGAGCTTCTTCTTGGCATGAGTTTAGATGGTAGAAATACATGATTTGGAGCTTAGATGAGAGAGTTATGCTTGTTTGAACTTAGACTACTAATATGATACCTACTATCACTTTTCTAGGTATATTAGGAGTTTTAAGATACTAGCAAGAAATTAGAAAGTTGGATTAGAAATTAGACTTTAAGCTAAATATTTTACATCCAAGGATTGATAGAAATGGATCCAGAATGAGTGAGATATGGCTAGTTAAAACCAACAAATTAAACTAGGATTTTGAAGAAGTTAGATAAATAGAAGGGTTTGTTTTAAGCTAGAATTTGAGTTTCTAGATGAATTTGAAGCTCATTTTTTGTGTACATATCAATTTTACTATAAAAAGCCTATATCTAAAATCTCATATCAATTAAGACTTTGATTAGGGAGAAATGGAAAATTTTGTTCTTGGGCATCTAAGGTTTTGACTTTGAAAGTATCTGTTAAGGATTTGGTGATACCAGTCGTTTGGCAACGAATTTGGATTGAAAATTTTGTGTGATGATAATCAAAGATGTAAGTTTTATGCTCCAAAATTTTAAAATTATTTGAACAATTGGATCTCAAAATATGAATTTTCAAGTTTCTGATTTGGATTTGAAAAAAGTACCAGGATTTGGTGATACCAATTGTTTGGCAATGAATTTGGATTGAAAATTTTGTGTGATGATAATCAAAGATGTAAGTTTTATGCTCCAAAATTTTAAAATTATTTGAACAATTGGATCTCAAAATATGAATTTTCAAGTTTCCAATTTGATTTTGGCTTTTAAAATCACTTGCTAATATTTTGGTGATATCTAACAATTGTAATGAATTCATAATCAAAAATTTTGTAACAATGATCAAAGGTATAATATTTGTATTTCCAAATTTTAAAATTATTTGAACAATTGGATCTCAAAATATGAATTTTCAAGTTTCTGATTTGGTTTTGACTTATAAAATTATTTGCTAATATTTGATGATATCTAGTCATTGGTAACGAATTCACAATTGAGAATTTCAATAACAATGATTAAAAAAGTGAATTCTATATTTCCAAAGTTTGAACTTATTTAAACATGTGGATCTTGACTTATAAATTTTCAAGCTTCTAGTTTGTTGGTTTATTACACACATGGTTTTGTAATTACAAAAAAAGAAACTTAAGAAGGTTTGTGCATATTGGATCCAACTTGATTACAAAGAGGGACCTTGCATCTTTCCAAAATGGACTTTTTTCATAGCATATTGGTGCTTCTATTGAGAGACTTTTGATTTGGCTGTTGTACCAGAGATTTGAGATCAAGTGCAACATATAAGAATAATTGCTAATGCAATTATATGGGTGAGGTTCGAAGAACGGATGAGAGATGAGTTTTTTGATGAAGACACTGACATAATGACTAAGCAATTTTTCCTAGATTAGGTGGAACAATGTCCAAGAAAGATGATGGAACCAAATGAGTTACTCAAAGCATTTGAAAAGAAATATGGTCAACTTTCTATGTCAGATTGGATGTTCTTTAATGGTTGAAAGGTTAAACTATTTTTACAAGGAGTTGATGAAGCTTTAGAAGATAGATTGCTTATACTTTTGGGAGATAGGAATGCAGAAGGTGGCTTCACCACACATTGGAGAAGAGTAGAGGAATCCATCATTTTATTAGCCAAACAACAAAAGGTGAGATCTAAAGAAATGGGGGCATATGCAGAAGCCATTCTAATAGGCATCTCGAAAGAGCCAATCACTTCTTTGATTCTATATACACCGCCGATGTAATCCACTCCATCTACAATTATTTAAAAGAGTAAAACAATAGATGAAGGTACTCTTGAAGAATTAATCAAAGGTATAAAAGAATTAAGGGTGGAAATGAGTGAATTGAAGAAGGGTCAAAGCAGTGGTTCTTTACAACTACTAGAAGGAAAAAAAAATTATATAATGAGGTGCATTTGGTGTGATGACACTAATCATAGCCAAAATAATTATATAAAGTATGCTGGAGCTTTAAAAGATGGAAAAATAATTTTCAAAGAAGAAAGAATTAGGGATGTTGCTACAAATTCTCCATTGGATATTAATTTTAGCAAAAGAGGAATGAAAAAGGTGATGGAGGATTAGATAAAAAGAATTAAAGCTCAACATTCAAGTAATATCAATTCTTATAAAATTGTTGCATAGCAAAATAATATTGAAATTTCATTTCATGTAACACATAAGGCTATGATACGAGGGGCCTAGGCTATCAAACAAAGAACTAGGTGGGCTGATCTTGTTGACACTACAAGCATCAAAGCTTTTTTGGATAAAAATAAAGAGAAGGATGGCAACCAAGATGTTTGGATAAAGGTGAAGAGGAGAAGAAATGCAGAAGAAGAAAAAGATAGAGAGTCTACAAACAAAAGGCAAACTTACAAAAGTGATGAAGGTGAAAAGAAAAAAGAAGATTTTGTTTAAGGGAACAATCGTCCATCAAGGTCTACACTTTCAACTTCAAACCCAAAAGGTATACCATTGCCTAAGGACAAATGGGAGGAGAGAATGGAAGCAAGCAAGGGAAAGGAAAAAGAAGAAGCGAGACGAGGTAAGGTCAAAGGTCTTACTTATAAACTTCGTTCTGATATAAAAACATCAATAGATATGAAAGGAATTTTGGAAGAGAGAATTCTTGATACTAAGATTGAATTCACATTGAGAGAATCCTTGGGAATAGCAAAGAAAGATTTTCATGAACTCATAATCGACGTAATAAGAAAAAACATCAAATGACAACCGAAACAGTCATGGCTAGTGCGATTGATACTTGCATAACTGAAGAAGAAGGTGATGAGATTGCTCATGTATTCTCCACAATATAAGATTTTGGGTCTAAAGAAGGTTGTAATGAAGAACTTACAAATGATATTTATGATATCTAAGAACAAAGCCTGGATGATGACTTGGATGAGGATTTAGAAATAGAGGTACTAAGCATATTTTCTCATAAACTTCAAACATTACTAGGAAAGACCGCTATCAAAAATGAAAGAACTAAGAAATTAGGAAGTGAGGATGATTGTGAGATTGAAGAACAAATTAATCTTACAATAGAAGAAAACAAAGTGAGAGAGAAAAATGAGGCAAGAGTGCATGCATGTTTATTGATTGTACATGAAGGAAGTATGAGTAAAAGAAGAACAAATTATACTCATCCATAATGAGCAAGGGCTACAACAGAAATCCAAGTTAAACTTGAAAATTTAGAGGAAGCAATACATGCTCTTATGGATCATGGATCTAAAATCAATTTAATATCAAAGGTTGTTTATAAAAAAAAAAATGACCTATAGATGCCAACCGTGGATGGCTATTGAGAGCCGCAAACAACAAAAGAGGGGGTCTTTATGGTGTATGCCCAAGAGTTAAAACAAAAATTGGAAATGTGGAGGTGGATCAAAATTTCTTTGTACAAGTCCGAAGTATGTATCCAATTATACTTGGACAACCATATATTATAGCTTGAAGAATGGAAACTAAGATATTAGACAATGGATCACATTATGCTAGAATTTAGAATTCTGATGGAAGAAATTCAGTGTAATTTCTCACAGTGAAGCCAGAGCATAAAAGACATCAAGATCAACTACAAGAAGTACCTCTAGACATTGAAGAGGCCTTCCACAAATTCTAAGAGGCACACGTTGTTGGGTAGAGAGAATTCACCTTGGGAAAACGCCGGGTTCTTAGCTGCTATTAGAACTAGCAGGAAACATGAGAAGAAGCCGTGCAAGTATCTTCTATACTTGCACAATATTTGTTCAAGCTTTCAAATTATACTTGTATTATATTTGTATAAGACTTATACAAATATAAAGTATAAACCCTTGAAAAATACTTGTATAAATACTTATATAAATACTTGTATAAAATAATATATAATCTTTGATATAATACTTGTACAAATACTTATATAAATACTTATATAAATATTATGTATAATACTTGTAAAATATTTATATAAATACTTGATATAAATATAAGTATACATACTTATATAAAAGGTATAAGCAAAGTGTGTATATATTCAAGTATACTTCAAAATACAACCGCATATGAGGAATACAAGTTATACAATAGGCTAAAACTAAATAAATCACTAAAAATTCATCCAGAGGTCAAATCAAGCGTGCTTATATCCTATGCAAAGCCAATGATCTATTGTAAGACATATCAAAATTTCACAAATAGATGACTTACTATTTAAAAGTTATGGCTAAAAGAAATAGGCACCAAAATTTCCCAACAAATTCAAAGGCAGCAAAACTCCTCTCCACTTCAGCCTTTGTTGTGATTACTTCCCTTCTCCAAATTGGGCATGAAATAGCTTATTAGAAAGCTCACTCCAGATTTTATAGCTAGTTGATTCTGCTCTTCAAACCCTAGCAACAATTTGCCCTCTTGACACTTCACGGCTCATAAAACTTTCATAAAAGCTCCAAATTTATTGATTTTTATTTTCATGGAAAGCTTACATAAGCTACTATAAGCATCTAAAATATCAAAAAGATTGAAGAGATTAACCGATTTGGGTAGTTGAATAAAATCTCTGCTCCTCTTTGTCAAGTGGCAGCAAACCCTTTTCCACTCTCAAGCTCACAACTTTTCCTCTCCAACTCCAAATATTACAAGAAGAGATGTCTTGATAGAAAGCTAACACAATTTCCTATACTTTCAATAAATTTCACTAAGAAAGACTTGAAATCAAACTTGCAGTGGCAGATCGAAGTTTCTGCCGTCACTTTTCGATAGCAGCAGACCTCACTCTACTAAAACAAGCTTAACTTTTTGCTCACAATTCCAATACAAGAAAGTGAATAAGTTCTAGAATCCTCACAACTTGAAGAAAACACCTACTAATTTTTATTACAATCGCTTCTTTCTCCTCGGAGCTATCTCTCTCCAAAGTTCACCATTCAAAATTGCCCAAACCCTAGGTCTAGCAAGACGAGTATATCTCCCTTTCCTTCCATATTAGACTATGACATGCCCACATGGGCAGCCAAATCCTATTGGTCTGGCCCTATTCACCCCATACTCTTCTTTTTTTTATCCCTCACAAGGTCCATTCTATCTCAAAAGTCAACAAGAAAGATAAAACAATCTTTACCTTTCTTCTAATTACAAAAGAGTCTATTCTAGGATATAAATAAGGTAGGAATAAAACAAATAGCCATCTTAATTTACTAACTAAGTGGCTATAATAAATCCTCTCCTTATAATATCTTTTAAAATAACCTCTAATACACATACATATATTAACAATAGATACAAGATATTTAATATTTTTATACACTGCACGTAAATGCAGTATGGCATGCTCCCCTTCTAAACCTGCACATCCTCCGATATGTGCCAAGTTTAATCCTCTTCATCCTCCATTCCAATCTCTTCATCACCTTCTGGTATTTCTTTATTTTTTGATGGAATTAAAAATTCTTCAAGATCATTGGTGTGAAACTTTCTATCCCTTCTTTTATATGTTTTAATTCTTTTGCTTGCTATTGGGATCTTCAATAAAGTTCCATCCAACTCTTGCAGTGAATAAGTGGCATTGATATGCACTTTAATCACCACATATGGTCCAAACCATCTTCGAGCAAACTTCTTTCCAAGACAAAAATATCCAACTTGGAACTGATTCTTCTCTAGGCATAATAGGCTTATGTCTATGCATAAGTTCTACTAGCATATATCCAATGACAGTGCTATGGGTGGTTCTATCAGTCCACAATACAAATGGCAATAGCCTAGGCCAAAGATTAGGCTTTTCTTTACAAGCCTTAACTAAGGCATGAATGATAGGAAGGTGTCCCCTCTCTATTTTGCCATTAGCTTCAAGATTATAAGTAGTTGTTAACCTTAGCTGTACACCATATCTTTGGAAAAACGATCTTACTTCAACTGCATCTAATTCACCCCTATCAGCTCTCATTCTTCCAATACTTCCATATCTACTAAAAATATCTTCAAGAATGAATTTGAAAATTCCTTCAAAAAAGTTTGAAAGCTCTTCCTTTGCCAAAACAAGATACTTCATTCTCCAAATTCCAGGTGGCATTGCCATTAAGTCAATCATTTATTAGAAATGAATTGAAAGAGAATAAGTGGGATGAAGCCATAAATTCTTCAATATCTTTATATAAATCCTTCCACCAATATTGTTTCTTACTTTTTGTATAAGTGGCCCAAACTCCTCTGTGACTAGTCCAAAGTGCATCATGAAATTCTCTAAGCACGTGGATATTGATTTCAAGATCATCCACTACTTTCAAAGAGAATTCATCAGCTCTTTTTGCCCTCTTCCAAAGAAGTCCATCTCTCAATAGATATCTGTATGATTGATGTCTAATATCTTTGAAAGTCTTGTCCATCCACCCCTCTTGCTTCTTCAAAGTGCTCAAATAGAGTCCAATATCTTGTAGTCTCCTTTTATATAACTCTATTTTAAATGGCAAGATGTCATTGGTTGAATTTTTTCTATCAACAGCCAATACATACCTTTCTTTTAAAAAGTCTTCACTCTCCTCATAAGCCATCATTTCTTCTTCATGAAAATACTTGGCCCTTGATAACTTATCCGCTACAGGATTCATTTTTCTAGCAATGTGCACCAAAACTAGATTCAATAACTTGATATATGCTATCCATCCAAGCATGGCAATGTCTAGTAAAGAAAAATTGGCAATCATACCAAGAAGAGATAAGCAATCAATTTCCAATACAACATTTGCTCCAATTAAGTAATTTCTTTCAGCTGTTAGAGCGGTAAGTGCACCCCAACGCTCTCTCTTCACTTGAGGATATGCTCTTTGGCGTTCTGTAAGAATCCTTGCTCCAAAATGAATAGCAAATCTATCTCCCTTCACATCATCCTGGCCAACAGCCCACCTTATGGCTATTGGACTTGTGTCTACTGTAACAATCATCGGTCTTCCACTCTCATATTCAACTTGTTTTAAAATTGGAGGTGACTTTAAAATTCTTTTTAAGTCTTCGATTGCCAAATCTTGCTCTTATTTCCAAAGAAATTTAATTCCCTTCCTTAATAATTTATAAAGAGGCTCTAATATGTGAGCAAAATGAGGTATCCATATCTGATAGAAGACACATGATCCTAGAAACCTTCTCACTTCAGTGATGTTACTGCAAGCCATCATTTTTGCAATAGCATCAATTTTCTCAGGATTAGGTCTTCTTCCATACCGTCCACAAAGATGTCCAACTACCAAAATTTCTCCAAAATCAAATTTAGACTTCTCAATTGAAAGGGTCAAATTTGCTTCTTCAATCTTGCATAAAATCTTATCAACATCTTTAATGTGCATTCTTACAAATACTCTGCAACCATCATCATTCAAAGTAGAGTCTTTATATTCTTCTTTACATCCTTTGATAGGAATATCATCCACAAAGGATATAATCTTTTTTGGTACAAACTCTCTCAAGATTTGATTCATTGCATTTTGCATATGTGCCACTGAGTTTGTAGCACCTTAAGGCAATGTGCACATTCAAATCAATCCTAACGGAGTCTTCATGGTCATCAAGTCTCTACTTTTGAGGGCCAATTGAAATTGATCATAACCATAGTATAGATCTCCAATAGAATATATGGCATGTCCAGCAAACGCTTCTGCTACTTCATCCACAATTGGTCCTGATCTTTTGTTCTTAATAGTAACCTGGTTAGCTAGTTGCATATCTTGGATGAATTGTAATGCTCTAGACTTCTTAAGAACAGTAAACCGATGATTAGAATATGGAGCCATTGAAGGCTCGAATATTTCCATATGCATTTTTTCTTTCAATAAGTCAACCAATTTAGATTATATCATCTCCAATGCCTTTTTTTTCATATATTTCAGAAATATACTCACCATTTAAAAGAGTCTTTACATTTTTTAGATTTTTTTCCATCTTTTTAATGATCTTTTTATTTACAGGGTCCAGATCTTTCATCTTTGATGATGATGAGTTTGTAGATCTTAACAGACATGTCGTACCATATTACAGATATAAAAGTGGAGTCTCACCGCTTCAAAACATTACAAGGTAGTAACGTGTGATAAATTTTTTTTTTTAAAGTATCTTCATCTTTGATTTTCAGTAGACTCATATCCAGCAAAGGTGCAGTTCTATCTACTATCTCGACAATAGCTTCAAAAAGTTTATACTGTAGAGATGTTGTGCTCCCTGACCAAAAATATAGAGAGTCAAAAAGTAAGGCAAGGTACATGCGACAGTGGACTCCTTCCAGAGATTTAGAGTCTATTTTATTCTATATTGTATTATAAAACGTGGTCCATATCCTTGAGTCCTTATTGCTCAAAATGATCTTTGTATATATCTTCATATTTGTTTTACCCTCCTTAGTATACTCCTTCAGTGGGTGTTTGAATATATCACCTATTGTATCTTTCAAGACTTTGATACCAATATCCTTAGGGTGTGTCATAATATACTCTTTGGAGCGGTCATATATTGCATGTATATTAGAACATAATACATATTCGTTAGAGTCCTTCTTAGCATTGTTGACATTTATGTTGATGCATATGCTATTGTTCTGCTTATTAATTGAACTGGGAAAAGAATTATCCTGTATACCAAATGTGTAGAACATGCATCCTTTTGGAGCAAGTATTAAAGGGTACTCTATGCCATCTTCAGCTTTATAAGAGATGCTAACTCTTTTTCCACCAAAAGCTGATATAGGTTTTGTTCTAGATCTTGATGACTGAGTTATAGCTATAGCAGGTTTGAAGATTATGTTCAGTGGATTCATATCATATAGAACTCTTCTTTTTGAAGCCATTGATAATAAGTACTCTTGATGTGTTTAAATGTGGCTTAATACTGTTTATTAATTGATCCTACAAGTTCCTTCTCCTATTAGCATTTTAACTATGGTGTTCGCAAGCTTCTTTTTGGTTTTACTAAACATTTACTGGTAGGTTATAACACCCTTACAAAGCTTAGTACAGAAATGTACTCAGTGCTTCCTCTCTTGTAAAAGTCACAATATAGTGCTATTCTACTTGCTTGTACTAAACGAACACAAAATCTAGCAAAGACTATCCTGTCTATTTATCGTACTTCTATGCTATTGGATATACTAGTATAACAGTCTACGTGTACTAAAAAAAAAAAATTTACATTATAAAAACAACACTACTTTGTTCGAGTAGCATGTACAACGATCCTTGACTACAAGTGCTACGTTACTCACTGCTATTAGTGTTGTCAATACTTGTATTAGCTGATAGGACTTAAGACATGCAAAACTCCAACACGATATTTTTTTCCTTGATATTCCTCTTTGACCACGTGATGATATTCTTTAGCAGAGATATAGAAAGATCTGTCAAGTTTTCCTCCATTAAAAATGATTTCATCGTTTATATAGATGTTCGGATCTATTATCATACTCAGATCTTTGTGGAAGGAAAAGGGAGGTACTGCTCCCGAATCGCAACTAGTTAGCCTTCTCATAATTTTTGTTTTTGCGAGAGACCCTTTTTGCTCCAATTACCTTTTTTATAGTATCAAAATCTATTATACTTGATCAAGGAACGACAGTAAGGCAATACTTGTGGCTGTCAGCTGACCCTTCCTTGTCGAAAGCAAGATCAACAATCATTGCCTTAGCTGCCTGGTTTCTATTGTTACCTCTTATCTGTGCAATTACATCTGATCTGCCTTTAGATACATATTCGATCTCACGATATGAAGACCGATACTTCATAAATAGATCTTTGATTGCATCGTAGGTACTTATGGTTCTACAATCCATTTTTTTGTAGTTTCTCCAATATCATATGTACAAGATGTTCATGTTCTTGTTTATTCTTAAAAAAGATCAAGATATCATCTAGTTAGATGACTACAAAATCATCTAAGTATTTCCATAAGATATCATTCATCATATGTTGAAAAACTGCAGGTACATTTATAAGTTGAAAAGGCATAACATTATATTTAAAATGTCCATATCTTATACAAAATAATGTCTTCCATTACTCTCCTTCTTTAATCTTGAGTAGATTGTAGGTGCCTCTCAAATCTATCTTTGTAAAGATCTTTGCTTATTCTAATTATTCCAATAATCCTGAGATTAACGGTAATGGATAATAATTTTTTTATAATTACCGTGTTCAGACTTCAATAATTAACATACATATATAAAAAACCATTTTCTTCTTCACAAACAAGATAAGGGCTCTTACATGTGATTTTGAATGTCTAATAAAAATTTTGGCTAGATTTTCATTAATATATTCTTACAAGGCTGTAAGCTCCATTTGTGAGAGATTATAAATTGGACCAAATGGAGATTGAATTCCATCTTGTAATTTGATTGTACAATCATAAAGACAATGTTTTGGTAGCATGTCTGCTTTCTTCTTTCATGTTGCCTCTCCTATTGTAACTCAAATAGGCAATTGTTACAAGTAATAATTTGAGATATGAGTTCTTCTAAACTTTCAACTCTTGGCATTGTGATCAATAAATTCTTCATATTGTCTTTTAGGCCATAATATAATTGAGTCATAAAAGCCTTATTATTTCAATTAAGATCATAAGTAAGTTGTTGAAATTTTATAGTATAAATCACAACTGAACATTATCCTTATCGTAGGTTTTGAATCTTCTTTTCTTTCAATCACTATTTCCAAACGTAGTAGTAAATCTTTCCATAAAAGCTTCCAAATTGTATAAGATTAGAATTTTTTTTTTCAATAGTGGAGCAAATTATGATCAAATACTTCTTGATAAAAAGGTGCCTATAAAAGCAACTTGAGTGAATCCATCCAGATAATAAGAAGAATATAGTGGTAAATAAAATTGTACTTGTTGCACAAATCCTTGAAAGCTGGATCTTGTTCTATCAAATTTATCAAGCATGCTAGCTCTAGGCTCTTTCATGAATATCCTTTGAGCTTTTAAAGAGGTTACATACATAGCTTGTATTTTGCCTACTTCTCTCAATTGTATGAATTTCTCCTTTAGTTTCTTTGAATACTTACTCTATTTGCAGTTTTTTTTTTGAATTGCAAAAGAATGCCATTTCTTCTTATATAGTATCCAAAAGAGCTTGAAGATTTGTAAGAATCGCCACTCTATTCTCTATTTATGAGGATGCACCTCTCATGATTTGATCTACTTTCATATTTACAAAGAAAAAATCAACACGGCATTAGTGTAGTATTTTCTATATTGAAAAAGAATATTTTAAAATAATATTAATTTATAAAAAAATAATCCGCAACCTCTAAAATATAATGATATATCCTAATAAAGAGATAATCCACTCTTTCCAAAGAAAGATCAAACTACAACAAGTAAGCATATCAGTCTAGAAGAGGATAATCTGTACTCCTCTAGAATGTAATAATATCTTCAAAGAGAGGGATAATCCATTCTCTATCAAGAAATCAAAGCTCAAATATAATTACTTAGAAATAATCTTATCAAAGTGTCAAGGATGCAAGATAGCAAATTAGCAAAGAAACAAGGAAAAGATTATAAAACTAGAATAATTTTAAGAATAAAACATTGGATGCACAAGAACAAAGAATTAAATTATTGACAAGAATAAGAAATTAGATTGATATTAAGAAACAAGGAAAAACTTTGGATTGCTCCAAGACTTGTATTGGCAAGACTTAGATGCACCTTGGTCTTGCCTCTTATTTATACTACAAGGCTTATGTCCTATTGAATCTTTTAATAGTATCTTAAAAGTTTTTAGAAGATTAAAAAAGATTCTAGAAGACTGTAAGTTAAATCAATTCATTTTAATTACGTTTTGTAATCCGATGGCTTAACTTCACTCACATATGGATAAAATAATTTTCCATTAATTCATTAATATACTCACTTTACTTAACTTATTCAAAAGTAATTCCTCACACCACAAGTAATCTAATTAAATTCCAAGCAATGGAACCTTAATTCATATTAATGGTCAAAATATGACTCTATTAATTCAGCCCTCTTTCAACGGCCAAAATAGCAACCTTGTACATTTTAACTTTGCATTTGATATGCATAATCCATTCTTATATTCCAAGGACTTTTCATAGACATAAAATTCACTCAAAATAGATAAGAATTGCAAAAGATATGAAGCATTAAAGATACAATGCTCATTCATCTATTAATTCATCGACATTCATCCAATCTTTCATCCAATATGACTTTCATCTATCTTATAATTGTCATTCATCTATTCTTCATCTAAACTAAAATTCATCTATCATATATTTTTCATTCATCTAATATTTGTCTAATAGTGTCCAACATCCATTCATCCTTTTTTATGTTCATCCAACAGTAAACCGCCCTTGTTCTACATCTATTTGTAACTTCAAATTTTTTGAAGGAAAAATTTTATTATGTCTCTTAGCTTCAATAATTCATAACTAATTCATTATTATTCAAATCTAAGCATGCTATGCACCCTTAGAAGCTAATTCAAAGACCTACCAAAGAAAACTATCAAACCATGGTAGTAGACGCACCTTGCTCTATCAGCCAATGCTCAGTAACCTCCATTAACAGAACACAAGAACTAGCTATCTAATCTTTAGAAATTCATAAGTAATTCAATTTTTATCCAAATCATGATTCTAAAATCATTCTAAAATCATTTCAAAAGGCTACTTAACAGATCTATATAAGAAAAATCTCACTTCTTAGGTTTGTGCTTATCCTAATCTAACAACCTTGCTTCAAAACTAGTAGTTAAACTAGCAACCTGAATTATGGTTAAATTTTGAAAATTCATAAGTAATTCAATTTCTACTCAAAATAAATATGAAATATGGTTGTAAAAAGCTAATAAGGTCTTCTATAAAGTAAAAATATCAAAACAAGTGTGCACCTCTATCTCAAACCAACAGCTTAGATTCAATGCATCTAGATAGAAATAATATTAAGACTATGCACTTTACATTTGGAAATTCATATCTAATTCATTATTTAATCAAATCACATATTCTAAATAGTTATAGAAATTCAATAAGGAGATCTAAAAGGAAAAATTATGAGATTAATAATAAAAGCTTTTTTCAATCTCCCAAGTCAGACACAATAGCCACCATCTGAATGAATGCCTCATTTCCTACCTCAACTTTGGAATTTCATAACTAATTGCTCACTTCTTCAAATTACAAACAAAAAATGGCTATAGAAAGCTAGCAAAGAGATTTGAAATAAAACAATACTAAACTTTGTATTGAAGTTAATAACTTAAGCATTTTGGCCACCACTACCCACAGCTTACAAAGGATTCAATCCAAAGAAGAAAATCCGATCACCTCTATCCTAAGGAGAAGAGAGACACACTCTAGAGAGACACACTAAGAAGAGAGAAAGAGAAATGAGAGGAGGAGGGATGGCCATACCAAGCCACCTTCTTAAAATCCTAGCCGCTAAGCCTCTAAAGTCAAAAGGGAGAACCCTTAGTGGTCCTTTTTTATTATTTATGCAAATGGCCTATTTTCTACTACACAAATAAAGACTGGTTCTTTTTTTACTATGCCTTTTTTTACCTTTTTAAGTTATTGCTAATCTAAATAATTATCTATCCATTATTCCATTCATTGCTACTTGATAGGTCTTTGTTTTCTATTACATTCACCTTCAATTTAAATTTAAAGTCATCATCATCTTCAACTTAATCTTGTAATCATCTTCACCTTCCTTTTGCCTTTATTTGATCTTCAAAACTGCCGCCAATTTCTTCTTTTGATAATTCAAAATTTCTTCTATTAATAAAAAATATTTTCTATTGATAAAATCTTTGTTAAGCTAAAAAGTTAAATTAGATTATTTTTTATTTTTTTATTTTTTTATTTTTTTAAAAAATTAATCATCAAGTCCCCTCTAACTCTCTAATTAAAATGCTAAATGAGTCAAAATCTATACCAAAGATAGCTGGATGGCTATATCCTAGTTCCAATAAATAAGTGAGACTATTTCAAAGACAATGTACCTTAACTATTAATTTCTAAGGCTATCTTCCTTTTAATTCCACCTTTTAATTAAGTTTTTATTCTAACTCCTATATAAGTCAAGATTTTTGGCTCACAAAGACTAAGATAAGTTCAAATAGATAAAAAAAGATTCTAAAAGATTTTAGAAGGCTATGGGAGGTTTTAAAAGATTGAAGAAGGTTCTAGAAGATTTTAGAAGACTATAGAAGATTTTAGAAGATTCTAAAAGATTCTAAAAGGTTCTGGAAGATTTTAAAAAACCATAGAAGATTCTAAAAGACTATAGAAGGTTCTAAAGGACTATGGAAAGTTTTAGAATGTGGTGACTTAAAGTATGTCTGTGACACAAAATTATTTTGTTCAAGAAGCAACATCTTATCTTCTTATTTTGGGACAACTATATATTATTGCAACTCGGATGGAAACAAAAGTGTTTGATGATGGTTCAATTTATGCACAAATTCATAATGAGGATAGAGAAAAGGAAGTATAATTTTTGACCGTGCTTCCAAATTATGAACGGAATCGAGACAAATTGAGAGAGAATCCATTGCCAATGGTTGTTGAAGAATTTACAAATTTTTGAGGAGTGCCATTATAAAACTAGATTATGGAGGTACAAAAGAAGTATTGTTGTAAGATGTAGGTACCTTTGATGCAAGATTTATTAGTATTTTTGAAAATAAAAATATTATATATCAAAAAATTATAGATTAAAAAAAAAAAAAAAAAAAAAAAAAAAAAAAAAAAATTATATATCATTGAAAAAGAATTATGTGAATTAGAAACATTAGAGGATGGTTAAAGGATTTTTGATATTTATGAATAAAATAGATTGAAATATTCTTTGAAATTGGTTACATCAATTAGATTAGAAAATAATAATAAGGTTGTGCAAATTCATTTAAAGAAAATTTATTCTATACTTGAATCTTTTCAACCACCAAAGGTTATGGTTAAAACAAAATATAAGATAATAGATAAGAAGGTGAAACCTATTGCTAGATCTTTGTTAGAAGATTCTAAAGAATAGATAGAAAAAATATTAAATAAAGAATTTAAGGAATCTAAATAATATTAGACAGAAGTTTACTAAATAGACTTTTGAGGAATTCAAGATTGGTTCTGATGGTTCTTTGATGCTAGAAGAAATTGAGTACTTCAAAGAGATGTTAGCATATACTTTGGAGGTTCACAAAATCTTCTAGAATACTCTAAAAGCTTTTTGAATTAGTGAAAGCTAGTTGACAAGCTTCTTAGTTGGTGAAAGTAGCTCAAGAAGTTTTCTAGTTAGTAGAAGGAGCTCAAGAAGCTTCCCAGTTAATAGAAGGAGCTCAAGAAGCTTTCTAGTTGATAGAAGCTACTCAAGAAGCTTCTTAGTTTGATGGAAGCCGCTCAAGAAGCATCCTTGATGAGAGTATATATAGGAATGAAGGCTGAAGAGTTCTTCAGTCTCAACAATGCATCTCTTAGAGCTTTAGCTTACCTTTCTTGATATTGTTTGTATATTCATCTACTTAGTTTGAATTCTTTTTGTTTTTTTTTTGAAACCTTATCCTAATTCAAGTCTTTTGCACTATATTCTTGTATCCTTGACAATTTGTTGAGACTAGCTTCATCTTTAATATCAAAGTTGGATCCCTTTTATTAGAGAGTGAATTATCTCTCTATTCATAGGTATACTAATATTTTAGAGATTACAAATTATCCTCCTCTAAATTGATATTTTTTTCATTATAATATTAGAACTTTGTTCCTCTTGTGAGAAAGTAGAGCACCTCTTTCCTTGAAGGTCTTAAAGCATTTTAGATGTTGTAGATTATCCTCCTCTAAATTAATATTATCTTTTTATAAATTCTTTTTTTCTTTCTCTTAAAATGGCTGGAGGTCAAAACATTAGTATGACTGAATCTTTCAAGTCCAAGTTAGACGCCATTATAAATGTTCTTACTACTTTATCTGCTAGGACTGCAGAGATTGAAAGGATTGTTCCAAAACTTTATAACTATGCAATATCTACAATACCATAATCTAGACTACATCCACCTCTAACTTTTGTACTTCAAGATGTAGTACTACCTATGCTATGCTAAGAAAATCCACCTATTCAAAAATATAAGGAGCCTCGAGTTAGTCTTCTGAAGAAATATGATGGTATGCATTCAAAGTTCCGAGGATTTGTCAATCAAATTCAATTGATAATAGTTCTATATTTTGATACTTATCCAACAAAAGAATATTGGATTGGATTGGTTGGTACCTTGGTTATGGAATAAGCATTATCATGGTTTATTCCCTTGTTTGAAAAAAAATCACTAATTTTGAACAACTTTGAAATTTTCATAGAAGCATTTGGAGAATATGATAAGACTCATTAGGCAACAGCTAAGATGTAAGCATTACATCAAAAGGCACACTCTGTATTAATCTATGTATTTAATTTTAGATAATTAATATGTGACATCAATTGAAATAAAGAAGCCCTAATAAGCCAATTTTATTAGAGATTAAGAGATAATATGAAGGATTTGTTATTATTGCTTCCAAATCCACAATCATTCAATAAAGCCATTAGTCAAGCTATAAAATATGATAATTGATTATTTTAATATCTACAAGATCAACATTCATGGACTTTAATAAGACTACATACAATTTGACATATTCTTGCTACATCAACAAATATTTTGAATTCACACTCAGAAGTAGAAGATATGCAACTTGATATAGTACAATTTAAACTTCTTAGTCTATAAGACAAGAAGCATTAGATGGAAGAAGGTCTATGCTTATATTGTGGTGAGGAAGGCCACAAGGTTGGCAATTGCTTGAAGAAATAAAATCAATATATTACCAAAATCAAGAGTGCAATGGTTTAGAAAAACGACAATATTCAGCCACAATAGGGATTGTGTGGCTGGACAATCCAACATTACAAAATTATTCAGGTTCCTCTCTTTCTACTCAATTTGCTAGTTGTTTTACAATCCCTTTGTATTTTAGCCCTTAGAAGCTTCAAACAACCGCTTTGTTAGATTCAAGGGCATTTTGCTTGTTTTATAGATGAGACATTCACTAAGCTTCACAAAATTCCTCTAATACAGAAATTCAAACCTATTCATGTAGAGGTAATAGATGGACGACCTTTATCCTTTGATAGTGTCACCTATGAAATCACATGTATAGAAATGTCATTCAAAGATTATAGAAGCCAGATTGTATTCAATATTATAAAGATTCTTTCAAATGCTATTATTCTTGGATTGTCTTGGTTGGAAAAGCATAATCCATCTATAGATTGGAGGTCGTGAAGAGTAATATTTTTTTATAGAGATCTTTATTAAAAAAATTCTTAAAAAGCCACAAATTGATAAACTTTTATTTATTGAAGCAAGATCTTTTATAAAATTGGTTGAAGAAGGTATACCATTTGTTATTTATGTGACTCCAATCAAAGAAGATATGATTTTATTAACAAGTATTCCAAAAGAATATAACAAATTTCAAGATATTTTTCAGAAGAAGAATGGTGATATACTGCCGGAGTACCGACCATATGATTGTGCTATAGATCTTTAGGAAGGAACGCAACCACCTTTTGGTCCAATCTATAATCTTTCTCAAAATGAGCTTTCAATATTGTAGGATTATATTGATGAAAATCTTGTAAAGAACTTCATTAAATATTCAAAGTCTCCAACAAGTATACCTATATTTTTTGTAAAGAAGAAAGATGGTTCTTTGCATATGTGCATTGATTATAGGAGATTGAATAAGATATTAGTGAAGAATCACTATCCACCACCGTTAATCTCAAGACTTTTGGAATAACTCAACGAAGCAAAGATCTATATTAAAATAGATCTTGTGGAGCATACAACTTGGTACAAATTAAGGAGGGAGATGAAAGGAAGGTCGCATTTTGGAGAAGGTATGGATATTTTGAATATAATGTCATGCCCTTTGGACTAACAAATGCATTGACTATCTTTTAGTATTTAATGAATGATATCTTTGAAAAATACTTGAACAAGTTTGTGGTGATTTATCTTGATGACATCTTGATCTATTCAAAAAATTTGAAAGAACATGAGAAGCATGTCAAATTGATATTACAAAAGCTATAAGATACAAGTTTGTATGCCAAACTAGAGAAATGTATATTTAATCAATCTAAGATGGAATTTTTGGGATACATCATATGTACTAAGGATTTGACAATGGATCCGAAGAAGGTACAGGCGGTTATACAATGGACCATTCCAAATACTATGAGAGATGTACAATATTTCTTTGGATTTGCTAACTTCTATCAGACCTTCATCAAAAATTACTCTCAAGTTGCCACCTCTCTTACTTGATTGAAATGTAAAAATAAGTTAGAATAGGGACCTCAAGCAGAGAAGGCATTCCAAGACTTGAAGATGGTATTTACTATAGCCTCAATATTGATACATCTAGATTTTACAAAGACATTCTACATAGAGACTGATACTTTGGATTTTTTACTAAGGGTTGTACTTTCAAAAATGGATATAGATGATAAATTCCATCCTATTGTATTTTATTTTCAAAAAAAATTTATTATCAAAATTAATTATAAAATCCACAATAAATTTTTTTTTTCTATTATGGATTCTTTTCAAGAATGACATTATTTTCTTGAAAGAACAATACATCTTATGATTGTATATCACAAGAACTTAGAATATTTTATATCAACTTGGATTTTTAATCACTGCCAAGCTTGATGGAATATGTCACTATCTCGATTTAACTTTGTTATTACTTATTGCCTTAGGAAGCAATAAGGATTATTTGATGCCCTATCAAGGAGATCATATCTTATACCAAGGATAGGAAATGCATTGTTTGGTCAATAATATACAACTTTGTTAAAACTACAGCAATTTTACTTTTGCGCCACTATTATATTAGTACCTATCAATTTTAATTTCTTCAATGAAGTGCATGTTGCAACCACTAATGATGCTTTAGCCTTTAATGTCAAGCATCGCTTGAAAAAAAATACTAATAAGTTTAAATTTAAAGAAGACCTTCTATACTTTGAAGAATATTTGTATATCTCAAAAGAACTAACACGATTACATGTTCTTCAATCTCACCATGACTTTTCAACTATGAGTCATTTTGGATTTAACAAGACCTTGAAACTTATTTCTGAAGATTTTTGGTGGCCTCAAATATAAAAGATAGTAAAGGACTTTGTACTCTCTTGCAACATCTGTTTAAGGTCCAAAAATCTTCAATATTGTCTTTAAGGACTCTTACAATCCTTGCCTATTCCAAAAAGGTCATGGTCCTCTATCTAAATAGATTTTATCATAGATCTATTGCCATCCAATCCATTGAATAACATCTTTGTAGTGGTTGATTGACTTATAAAAATGGCTCATTTCATTCCTTACAAGAAGATTACGTCTAGTGAAGAAATAACAAGGCTCTTTTTTAATAATATATATCAATCTCATGGCCTACTAAATGATATTCTATCCAATCAAGGATCCCAGTTCATATCCAAGTTTTAGAAATATCTTTTTAAAATATTGAAGGTAGATATTAAACTTTTTTTGACTTTCCATCCTCAAATTGATGCCTAAATAGAACAAATTAACTAAATTTTGGAACAATATTTATAATACAACATTAATTATCAACAAGACAATTGGATCTCATATCTACCATTAGTACAGCTTGTAAATAATAATATTGTTCATGCTTCAACTTAGTAAACACTATTTTATTCCAACTATGGATATCATTCAAAGCTTCATCTATGGAGTACGCCAAAAAATAACAATCCAGCAGTTGAAGGATTTGCAAAGCAGCTATCACAACACCAAACAACCTTGAAGCTTCAATTACAAGTAGCTAAAGATGTTTGCAAGATATTTATAGATAAATTCAGAAAACTATTCTTTGCTTTTCATATTGGAGATACAGTATGGCTTCTTTGATGGAACATCAAGATCAAGTAGCCATGCGATAAGTTGAATTATTGAAGGTTGGGACCATTTTTTTTATCCAGAAATAAATCAATCCAATGGTATATTGCTTGAAATTACCATGTGCTATGAAGGTACATTTAATTTTTTATATCTTACTTTTAGAATCTTATAGAGAGTTGCATATTTTGAGAAGAATACAACAATCACCGCCTAGTATTGAAATTAAAGACCATGAAGAATATAAGGTTGAAAAGGTATTTGATTTATGGCGAAGGTAGGGCAAATTAGAATATCTTATTCACTAGCAGGGTTATGACATTAATAAGCACATATGGGAATCATTCAAAAATCTTGCCAATGTGCTTCAAAAGATATAAGAATTTTATCAATTCTATTTCTATAAATCCAAACGTATTTGATGATAATTTCTTAGTGAAGATTGGATTCAAGGAATATTTATAAAGAGGAGGAGAGTTAAATTAAAGTCTTTATCAATATATAGTCATTTGTTCTAAGATAGAATAGAATGATAAAAGCAAATTAGTCACTATGTCAAACCTTCAAGCATGGAGAGAATAAGATTCAGAAGATTCATTTGCCATATAAGCTTTGAACAAACCAATGCAATTTTCACAGCCTTTAATTGATCAAAGTGAGGACAATATATTTTAGCGCCAAGTATAATCTCGGTTAGAGTCCTTAGGAGTAAGATCCAACCATGCAAGTTTTGATTCTAATACTTGAGCTTTAGTGATATTGCTTGAGTTAGGAAAAGTGAATCTTTTTAATCTTGAGATCTTGTTTGGAGGATGTTTTAAAGGCCACAATAAAGATCAGATCTTTGGATGGGATATTTTAATAATAGAAGTACTAGCTCAAGGCCATAGATAATTTCTTTGAGAATCAGTAGAATCCATTGCTCAAAAATAGAAAACAGAATACATAGCTTCATTAATACAACATATTCTCAATTTCTTATGTATACAATAAGTTCAAGCTTTTCTTGGGACTCATTGCTAGAGAAAGAGGTTATGTTAGGGATATACACTTTAAAGATTTACAAAAGCTTTTAGAACATTCTAGAAGCTTTTTGAATCAATAAAAGTTAGTTGAGAAGCTTCTTAGTTAGTTAAAGTAGCTTAAGAAGTTTCCTAGTTAATAGAAGGAATTCAAAAAGCTTCCCAATTAGTGGAAAGAGCTCAAGAAGCTTCTTATTTTGATAGAAGCCACTTTAAAAGTGTCCTAGATATGAATATATATAGAGGTCGAAGCTGAAGAGTTCTTCAATCTTAACAACACATCTCTTAGAGCTCCAATTCACCTTTCTTGGTATTGTTCATGTACTCATCTATTTAATTCAAGTTCTTATTGATTTTTTCTTGAAACCTTATCTCAATTTAAGTCTCTTATTCTGTATTCTTATATCCTTGACATTGAGCACATTAACCAAGCATACTAATTGATCAATTAAAAAATTTAAACAAATCAAAAAAAATATAGAAAATTATATTACAAGGAGGATTTCTATAGAAGAAGCCAAAATCAAACATTGGAATATTACAATGAATAGTAGGTATCAAAAAAGATCAACAAAAATTAATCAAGGAATTTTATGATAGTCTATTGGTGAGGCATAGAGGAATTTGGACTACTTTTGTTAAATTGAAGGAATGATATTGGTGGAAGAATATGTATTGAGATGTAGCTTTATTTTTAGAATCTTATATAACTTTTCAAATGTATTCCAATATACATCATTGACATGGTTTATATCCAACATATCCTTTGACTGTTCACTTTAAATGGGTTGTGGATTTAGTTATTATACCAATGAGATTATGGCAAATAAAGTATTTAGTTTTGGTTCATGAAGATTTATCAAACCAAGTGGAAGATAAGGTGTTAAGAATAAATTCTATAAAAAGAATTTGTAGATTTATATTTGATGATATTATTTGTTGCTATAGATGTATGGGAAAGATCACTATAGATTGTAGAGAATTAGATGCACATAAAGCTCATGAATTCTTTAAGAGATGTCATGTTGTGTGGCGTAATCTTCTATTTGGGAATACAATAGGTACTTGGCTATAGAGAAATTATTTAAAAATTATTGGCAAGAGTCCAATAAGTGATTTGTCTTTAATAAAAAAAATAAAATAATACAATGATATTACAAAAGATAATTTTTATTGATAAATCCTATTGTATTTAAGTAGATTTATACAAAAAGATTCAAATTGCCACAAAACCTTTCAAAACCTTATTCATCCTCAAAGACTTTTTTTTTTTAAACTTTAGAATTCAATAACTTTCAATTCAGCTATTTAGTTTTTATAAAATTTTCTTCAAAGTGTAGATAATTTTCTTCAACTTTACCACAAAAAAGAATCAACTACAAATTCATTTTTAATCATCCAATATCTAGCTAGTGCTTAAAATCCTAGCTCAAAGATATCCGAGCACTATTTCCTTTATATGTTACAAATCCAAAATCCTAATGCTATAAATTTTTTACACATAGTCTTGTGACATAAATATATGCACTTTTGAAAATTTTGAGCCAAAAATCTATCAAATTGCCTAAGATATAGCTCAAAACATAACCACTAGACAAGTGGGATTACTTACTACCTTTAGCTTAAAAGCACTGACTTCAACTTCCAATATCTCTTTCATCCTAACTTGGATTTTATTAAGCCATATATAAAAATTTTAGTCAAAAAAGTGCTCTTTTAAACCCCACTTGCTGATCTTCTATTGTTTTCTATACATGCGAGTTATGTCCAAAGAATAACAATAGGTACAATTTCAACACTTTAACTTTGAGCGCCTATATCTCCTTCATAAAAAGTCTAAATCATCCAAAAATTATATCAAAACCATATCCAAAAAATCAAACTTTTTGACCCTAGCCTCTAATGTTCGACTCCTCTTGAAAAATAAATCCTAATTCCAAATAAATCCTCGGGTAGCCTCTTTGAAGTCCATTGTGCATGATTTTTGGCCAATAGGAATAGAGACTTCTATCATCTATCTCCATTCATTCACGTAGATGGCCTAATTACCCCCTTTCACACTATAAATCCCTTTTTAATTCTTTTTTTTATAAGATTTATATAATATATGTTCTAAACACCAATTAAAAGAAGTAAATAAGATCTTAAGGATCACCAATGTCTAACAAAGATAACTTAAGATATATAAAATTTACTATCAATATAAAATTAAGCTCAAGAGTTATTACCAAAAAAAAATAAGGTTGTATAAACCTCAATAATAATCTTTTGAGATAGATTCTTTCTAAACTAACAACCTGATCACATCTTATAATCAATAAAATCTATTAATATGGCTCTCATTTAGCTATGTGATAAATTGAACATTGAATATATATGTATAATTTTTTTATATAGTAGCCAAACCAAAACATGACAACAAAATTAAATTATCATAGACTATTGTTTATAATTTAAAGGGGAATGCAAAGAGTAAACGTGGACATGCACCAATTATAAAAGCTTAGTTGAAGCTTGTAATAGAAGAATAAATGAATGGCCTCAATTTCTATTTTATACATTATAGGCTGATTGAACAATATATAGTTTAGTGATAAGATATATAGGAGTGGAACTCATGACAGGTCAAAAACCTATTATGCCAATTGAAGAGCATGTGCCAACTTAGAGTATACTACTTTGAGAAGATGGATTAACAAGAGAAGAATTATTCGCTATTAGAATTCAGCAAGGCTAAAGAATAAGGCTTAGTTTGATAAACAACATCGATTGACACCTAGAGCAATTGAAGAAGGTGATTGGATACTTGTTTATAATATCAGTTTAGATAATCAGCATAATATTTTATAAAAAATTTTAAAATATTATTTTAGACTGTATATAGTGGTAATAGATCATGACAATGCCACATATTCATTGAAGAAATTTGATAGTATAAGGTTAAAAATACCTATTGCTAGGAAGTGAGTGAAGATTTTTAAAAGATAAGATTGAGAAATCAATGTTGAGGATTATTTTGAAAATATCAATGATTCTAAAGAAGATAGTTATATTGAAATGGATGATGAATATAATGATGAAAAATTTAATACAAAAAATAAAGAGATGGTGTGATACCAAGTATGACATATAATTCATTTGGCATATATCGAAGGATGCATAGGTTCAGAGGAGGTGGATGTCATGTTGTAACACATTTATGTGGTGAGAAAAATTAAACAAGAATAATTTCTATCTAATATTCAATTATCTTGGTTCAATAAGAACTCAAGATATTTAAAAAAAAAATTATGAAAGCTTCTTAGATTATTTTCTTATCTTAATAGCTAATAGATAAAAGTTAGTTATTAATTTTTCTTTCTAGGTTGTAGGAATTCTTTCATTATCTTTAAAAAGCCATAAATTAATAAAAATAAAATAGAAGAGATAAATAATTAATATAGTTGATATTAGAATTAAGTTGAAGATAAATTCAAGCTTAAAAACCTTTAGGATAGGTAGGACTGATACCCGGGGGTCACTTGTATATGGGATAGGATTAAAATTAGACCTTTGCCACTAAAACGATCATCAAGGGTAAAATATCAAGTCATTTGGAGATCGGCAAATAAGATTGAAAAGCTAGTTTCAAGCTTCTTTTGAAAGTATTAGATTTATTTATATAGGATTTAGAAAGGCTTAGTAATTATTATCTAAAATTAAGATTTGTATTGAAGATTGGATTTTTATGTAATAAAATTAGGGCTAGCACTCTCAGCTATTTTGTACAATTGATATAACATCTATAGTTGAAAATTTGATAATGAGTGGATAATTGCATGTGCTAAGACTATGTAAAAATTTGTAACAATCTAATAGTGCAATTAGGATTTATTTGATCTTTAGTACAAGGAAGTATTAAAAGTTAGCAGTTTAAGGTTGTTTAGGGTTTCTACAATATCTACAGATCTATTAGTCAATATAAGTTGAAATTCGGCATGGTACTAAAAGAATTAAAGATTAATTTATATATCAATTTTAAGTTGAAGTTAATAGTTGAAAAAGGAGAAATTATTACTAGAACATGTACATCAATTTTTGAGTTGGTACCCAAGTGACATTAGTGCGGTTATTGGTTGATTTTCCACAATTTGTAAGTTAGGTTGGACTAAAATTTTTGGATCATATAGAAGACTTATATCAACATTTATATATATAATTGCACACCAAGTTGACAATCAAATTAAGAATTATAGTTTGCCAAAGCTCACTAACTAAGATTAGGACTTATAAAGAGAAATCTTAGTTCTTTAATTGTCACAAGTAACAAAGCAATTGGATTTTATATATGATTGAATTTATTAAGAAGAGTATTTTTAAGCACTTTATATTGATTTAAGTACTCTTATATTGAAATTCAAATCATATTCTTCTTATATGAATGAAACTTATTAAGGTTTCTTAAGTATTTATAAACCACAACTTCACCTTCTACAACCAAGTGCTCGGTGCACTTTCAAACAAGACAATACATAATACAATAACAAGGAATACATGATGAATCTTCATAAACTCTAATAGGTGTAATCAATAAGCAATTGGATTGACTTGATTATAAATTGAAAGTGGTCCAAGCTTATAATAATATAGTTTGTTGAAAGAACAAATAGTCTTGATAATATAACAAAGTAACCATACCTTGTCACCAATGTGAAATTAAGATTATTCCTAATATTAGACATGCATATTGATTTTTTGTCATTCTTGAGCTTTTTTTTAATTGTGCCTTTATTGTTGCATGTAGCTTTGACAATCAATTTGTCAAGTCTTCTATTGCAAGATTATTAATTTTTAAAAAGTCAAAAATATCAAGTTATAGATAATAATCGTAATTGGCAAAAAAAGATGTTTGTTTAATAGAAGAATATACTAAATTATTTTAAGAAAACTTTATCAATGGCAAAAAAGTTGTCCAATCATCTTAATAATAATTGATGGTACACTTCAAATACTACTCCAAAATTTGATTTATCCATTTGGTTTGTCCATCAATTTGAGGGTAAAAGATTGAAGATAATTTTATATCCACGTTCAATATGTTGAAAAGGATTTTTCAAAATTTTGATACAAATTATGTCTTTTTATCTAATATAATATCTCTTGGCAATCTATGACATTGATAGATGTTATTAAGGAAGAATTTAGATATTTCTTCATTTGTGATAGATTTTGTATATGATACAGAATATGCTATTTCAAAAAAACAATCTACAATCATACATATAGAATTATATGAACTTGAAATTACTAGATTTATAATAAAATCCATAGAAATAGAAGACCATAATTGTTTTGGTATAGGTAATAGTTGGAAAAGTTTGTAAGATTAATGACAAGAGGTTTTTAATCTTGAAAAAATTCCACATGATTGGATAAACTCTTTAATTGCCTTGCACATTTAAAGCCACTAAAAATCTCTTGATATTAATTTTAAAGTCTTGTTGTATCCAAAATGTCCTATCACATGAAAGTTGTAATAAGCTTAAAGAACTTGTAGTCATGCTTCACATTCTAGAATATTTATGCATCCTCCAAAATAGAATAGATTGTTCTTGAACTTAAACTTAAAAGTATCATGAGATTTAGATAAATTATTTTTAACATCATAAACAAGAGGGTCTAAAGACATACTTGATTGGACTTGCTTGAGAAAAGTTGAATCAATAATCAATGTTGATTTCATTGCTTGAAGATAAAATTATTTTAGCTTTAATAAAATCATCCTTTATTAATCAAAAGATGTATTTTTTTTTTTATGCAAGATAAAAATATCTAGAAAGAGCATTAGATAAATAATAACAAATTCAAATCTTGACAAAGACATTCCAACAAACTTGATAACAATTCAAAATATGTGCTGATATGAAATATTTGAGATTCTTATAATCCACATATATAGTAACTAGATTGGAAGCACTTTTTAGATAATGATGCTATTCTTGAAAAGAATCTGTAATTACAAGAAGTTTTTTGTTGTAGATTTCATAGTTAATCTTGGCTACTAAAATTTTTTTTGAATAAAAAATAATTAGATGAAATTTATCATTTGCTCCCATTTATAACAATATTGTACTTAAGGCAAAGTTTGATGCAACTGTTTCTATAAAAAATACTTTGAAAAAATTGACATGATATAAGATTGGTATAGAAGTAAAAGTTGTCTTCAAAGCTTCAAATAATATTTTTGCTTCTTTACTCTATTTGAATTTTTCTTTACAAGCTAAATATATTAATAGAATTGTAATTTAAAAATAGTTCTCGATAAAGATCTAATAGTAATTAGTAAAATTTTAAAAATATTATTCATCTCTTATTATTTTTAGAATTTTTTAATCTATAATTCTTTAAACTTTCTTAGGATCTATTATTAAATCATCATTAAAAATAATGTATTCTAAAAAATCAACTTGAATAATATAAAATATATATATATTTTTTTATCTTGGTATATGATCTTGTATCTCTAAGTTTTTGTAACACACAATAAATATGAAGTTCATATTCTTCTATATTCTTAGAGTAGATCAAAATATTGTCTAAATAATAGATAACAAAATCATCAAAAAAACTCATAAAAATTATCATTAATAAGATGTTGAAAAGTAGCTTGTGCATTCATAAATCCAAAAGGCATGATATTATATTCAAAATATCCTTATCTAGATCAAAATGCAGTCTTTTATTCATCATTTTTTTTTTTATCTAGACCAAATTATATATTCTTTATAGATCTATTTTTATATTGATCTTTGCTTGACTGAGTTGATTAAGAAGTCTTAAAATCAAAGGTAAAAGATACCTATTTTTAATAGTAATCTTAATAAGTCTTCAATAATCTATGCATATGCGTAACAATTTGTCTTTTTTCTTCATAAATAAGATAGGAGCTTGTACTAGGGATTTTGAATGGCATATGAAATTCTTAGCTAAATTCTTGTCAATATATTCTTTTAATACAACCAACTCATTTTATAATAAATTTTAGATTGGTCCAAATGGTGGTTGATTTCTTTCTTGAAGGTCCATTGAATAGTTATAAAGTCAATGCTTTGGAAGAATATTTGCATTCTTCTTTTTAAAAATGTCTTGAATTTCTTGATATTGGCTAAGAATACCATTTGGAGCCTTTTTAGTATTAAAAACGAGTGTGGTATTTATAATAAAAAATAATTTTTTTTTTGTTGTATATATAAAAGCTTTTGTATCTACTAGAAAGAATTTGGATATAGTAGACTTATATATTTCTACTTGACTAATGGATTTTTGGATCAAATTATAAAAAAAAATCAAGGTTATAAGAAATTTAATTTATTTGAAGATTATACTTTCTTAACCATAATAATCCTAAAATAACTAGATTGGAAGAAAATCTAATCACATTAAATATTATTATGCTATTATATCTTTTAATTGATATATCTAAAAGAATAGTTTTATGGGTGACATTTCCAAATGACAACAAAGGATCATCTATGACTTCTACATGTATAGATTTAGTTTTCTTAATTAAAGATATTTCTTATTTTTTGACAAAATCTTCATCTATGAAATAAGCTAAGGCTTTTAAATCTAATAAGATAAAAACTTTATGATTTCTAGATTCTAAAGATACATCTATTATAAAACAAGGTGAAGGATCTAAAGAGAGAATAAAACCTTTACTAGGTATTGTACATGATTCCATTTGTATGGTCCCTATTATAACTGGAAAAATTCATTTTTCAATACATTATCTTCTTTAGCAACCATACTCCTCATTTTATAATTACATTATTTTTTTAAATAATGTTGAGCAATGTACTTAGCTTCTCTACAATATAAGCATAAATCTTCTTGATGGCATCAATTCTTTTTGTGTTTAGTGAGAGATTTAAAATGTACCATATCAATTTGCATGAATTCTAGTTTAATCAAATAAGTTTATAAAAACTTAGGAGCTATTATCATTAATTGTTTTATTCTTCTTTAATCAAATCTATGTTCTTGATGCCTTTTAAATAATTGATTATTGCATGCAATGGCTTGAGTAATAATTATTTTGAGGAGTTTGCTTTTGATATTGTTAATAACAAATCTTTGATATTATCTTTTAATCCATAACAAAATTAATTGATAAGGGCTTTGTTATTCCACTCCACATCACAAATAAGGTTTTGGAATTTGACAACATAGATTGTAATTGATTGTGATCTTTGTCATAAAGATAAAAACTTGGTCTCTGGTACTCTTTTTTGATCATTTTTTTCAAATATAGCTATAAATATTTTAAAAAATAAATTCAAATTATAAAAAATTCATGAATCCTTTTTCATCAAAGATGTAAATCAAAAAATAATATTTTTAGATAGAAGTGCATTTATGAATCCAACTTGAATAAATCCATTAGAATATTAGAAAGGATGCAATCTTAGATAAAACTTGACTTATTGATGAAATCTTCAAAATTTTGATTTTATTCCATCAAACTTCTCACACATACTAATCTTTGTCTCCTTCATGCTTGTAGAAGTAAGGCTTTGTAGATTTAATTGTGAAGTTGATTTATTCGTTTCCCTCAATTGTATAATTTCTTAGCATAGGTTCTAGACTTCTTCCATAGATATAGGAATAATACTTCCATGGTTAACATTAGTGATGCATGAAATTTCCATCCTAAGAGTGTTAACAAGCTCTTAAAGATCTACAATAGTTGCAAATTTATTCTCACTTCCACTAAATATAGCATCCACAATTTTTCCTTCTATCTTAGATAACTTAATAATCCATAATTCAAATTAGAAGAAGATAATTTATAATCTCTAATATCAAATAAAAATTTCCATAAAAAGGATGATCCACTCTCTTTAAGTAAAAAATCAAGGTTAAAAAATAAAGAATGTTAGTTTAAAAGTGGATAGTTTATAACCTTCAAATATAAAAATAAAAGTAGAATAATCCATTTACTTCTAAAACACAAAATAAAAATAATGAATATTTTTTCTTATCAAACTATCAAGAATATGAAATATAAACAACTAAAATATCAAAATATTCTTGTTTCTTTTTAAAGGAATAAAGAATTATTAAAAGATATTATAATATTAAATTAAAATGGCTATTACCAAAGAAAAGAAGAGTAGAGACTCTTAAAATAAGACTAGAAATAAGAAAGGCATTGATAAGAATAAAAAAGACTTTATTCTTATCTTTATATATACTATCTACCTAAAAGCTATGTAGCAACGTTCTATAGGACTTTCAACACGTGTTTATTTTGCAAGACACATGTCAAACTTACAAGATAAGTTTCCTATATATGTACCACATAATTAGCTTGTTCTACAAGCTATCAATATGTGCGACACGTGGCTAAATTGTTGGCCAAGTTTCTAACCTACCAATCATCTATAAATATGAATAAAGATGAAATCATACCTATGAAGCTTCTAAGAAGTTTTTCTATAAGATATTATCAAATTAATCTATTTTTATCTACTTCTATCTATTTATATTATCTAGATAACTATTAGAATAAATCTTTTATCTAACACAAATATAATCTTGGTCGTAGTTGATAGATTCAATAAAAAAAATTAGATTTGTCCTTATAAATATTTAAACCATTATAAAAATAAAAATAATATTATTTTTTAATAAATAAGAACTAAGATTATAATAGGTTGTTTTAAAATAAATTATTTTAGTAAATTTTAAAAATATGTAGTTTTATACAACATCTTAATAATGCATGATGAAGAAGTTTAAAACTTGGGTGATAATGACTACAACTTAGCATTTAGAATGTGATAGCCAAATCAAAAAGATAATGGTTTCTTTAATATGTACTTAAAATATTATATGGTAGTTAATTGATTATAGTGACTAGATTAATTGGTTCTAATAGCTAAATTAAATTATATTTAAATTTTTAATTTTTAAATAAATATCTATTTTTTTAAAAAATGATTTGATAAACTTATATCAATAGAATTTATTATTATTATTATTATTATTATTATTATTATATAATATCTATTTAAAAAATATTTTTAGATTGATAAATATAATTTTAGGTATTTTTAATATTTGATGACACAATATAACAAGAAGATGGATAAACAAATAAATAAATAAATATATTATAAATAAAAAGCAACCATGATATAAAGAAATCATAACGTAAGACAACTATTAGATAAGACAACCATGAAAGAGATATTATAGAAGAAACTTTTGAAGAAAAAAAATTGATAAATTTATTTGAAGTATAAGTAAAGACTATTATAATTTATTAAAATAATTAACCTCTTAGATTGGATTTACTAATGTGTGGATAACTAACCACGTTTAAAAGATAGAAAAGATTTAGAATAAAACAAGTCTTAGATGTGAATTTAATAATAAAAAATCATCCTTATAGCAAATAAAAGATAATTATAACTTTGAATAGCAACCAAATATAATTTGTATGTCATTACCAAAGATTTTGTAGATGTGACATAAAAGTACAATAGAAAGTAACAACTTCATTAAAAGACATAAAAAACCATCCAAGAAAAATCCAAATTACAAAAAAAAAACAAGATTAATCAAAAATGTAGATTTTTTTAAAATAAGAGAGAATAAAATGACTCAAAGAAATCATTACTTCTAAACCAGTTGCACAACAATGTGAAGCATGGCAAGTCACAAGACTAAAATCCACTTTAGCAAATACCTTAATGAATGATTGGAAGGTGACACAACAAACCTCAAACAAAGACCCTAGAAACTAAGCACAGGCTTGTCTTCTTGAATGGAGGCACTTCTTAGCACCAATTAGCCAAGAGAAAAACAAGCAAAAGTAGCTCAAAACTAATATGAAAAATAGTCATCTGAAGACTAGAAGTCACTTGGGAGTAGGGAACAGGGGTCGCAAGTGTTGGTGTATGTCTGACTGTGTCACTACGTGCTCTAATACTAATACTGGTGAAGATTAGGTCGTGACAACATGAATTTCCTGTGATTTTAGCCAAACTGGGCGTTCCCCCTTTTGCATTGATTAATTGATTAGAGGAGCATGAATCCAAGCATTGCATGGGCCAGGAATGAAAGATGCAAAGAAGTAACAAACAGTAGAGGAGTGAGGCTGTGATGGTGATCGGTGGAGGAATGGTGGTGCCGCACACAGGACAATGAAGTCGCATGAAGGGAAAGGAGAAAAGGAAGGGAATGGAAATGGAGGTTCGGCTACAGTGTCGCATCAGAATAAAGAGCGTCGAGAGAATCCAGGAGTACAAGATCACTCGCCACCACCGCATTTACTGCGAGTAACTGTCCACAGTAGCCAAGGTTTTTTTGATACTCTTTTTGTTCAGCTCTTGGCTACTGTTGTGCGTGTGCCGCATACGTTGTGGCAGCAGGCTTTAAAGAAGAAGAAGAATAGGAGTGCGAGGTGGCGGTTATGGCCGTCGAAATTTGGGATTCTGGATTTGGGGTATTTTGAGCTGTCGTCACGATGAGGTCGAGGTGATAAGTAAGTTGGTGGAGGAGTTAGAACAGGGGATTATGGTGCTGTGAGGAGAGCGTTGCTTTCGGGTTGGGTGCTGTCGTATTTCAGAGATTTGACAGCAGGGGTGTGGAGCTCATGTAGGTTGCGATGTGCTTTTCGCAAGAAGTAGCTCGGTTGACACTGTAATTCTGGGCTTGTGAGCCAGAGTTGATGTTGCTTTTTGCAGTTGTAGTGTGAAACCCGACTGTTTTGTACTTGAGGTCGGAGATAGGTGCCAGGTGAAGCTTTTGCTGGTTTTGGTACCGAATCCTTTTATATTACAAGGGAAGTTAAACGCTTTTTGTGAGGTTTCCTGTTGGTTGAGTGTTTGTACAAAAATGTACTAGTTAGGAAGCGGACGAGGATGATAGAGAAGCAGACAGACCACAGAGAGGCGCAAGAATGTCGATTACCTCTCTTCTCCAGGTGGGTTCAGTGAACATCGGTGAAGACGGGCGACATATCTGCAGAATTGGATATGTTAATCATGATAATCTGCGGGCGGCCCTTCGTTGGGATGTCGTGAATTTTCCTCTGGCCGAATTCATGACTTCCTCGTGGCGCTGCGTTCCCTCTGCGACCTTGCTGCGCATCTCGGGTTCAAGGCTTTACTCTTTTCAGAATTGGAGCACCAAAAGAAGGGTCTCGAATGGTGTCGTGAGCACGAGAAATGGCGGGCGAATAGGATGCTGCACAGAAACATCCAATGTAGGTCCTGCCACAGGTGCGAACAAGGTGAAAGGAGAAGCTAGTGTAGAAGTCAAGGAAGGGAGGGAAGAAGAATGGGTTGTTCGCGTTTCCGAATTGGACAAATTTTGGCAGGACAATCAGGAGGGAGGGGTTCGGGAGGGTCACGATAATGGAGCGCCGCCATCACAGACACGCAAGGGTTTGAACTTGGCAGTTTTTTCGTCTGCTGAGGGACAAAGCGAGCAAGGCAGGCCAGAAGAACTGCGACAAACTCCAGAAGATGGCCGTCCTATTTCTGAAGAGGTTTGTGAGAAAATCAATGAGCCTTTCCTTGAATTTGTAAAATATGTTTTAATTTCCGATTGCTATCTTAGTCTGTCAAAAACTGGGCGCGGCTGTAGGAACATAGAAACCTGATTTTTAAGCTGCATTGCCGTCGGCGTATGATTTCATGCTCGTTTTAGATTGTCTCGTCACTCAATCTTTTTTGCTACCGCACTTGATGATAACCCTTCACTTATTAGAAGAATTGAATTTACGAAGCACGTAAGGGTATCATTTGGGCAACTTGCTCAATGCAGCTTATATTCTCTTCGTTAGGTTTCTCAGGAACGCCTTAACCCCGCAATTTGGGTTTTTTTAATGCATTCCCCTCCTGATCTATGTAATAAAGGTTTAAATTCTTATGAACATCGAAGTGGCCAAGTGCTTCTGCTTAATGTTAATAGCAATTTGAGTTGTTCAGAAGGGGCCTGATTTACATTGCGAATGATTTGAATAACGTTTTAGGTTTTGTTTTTTTTTCTTACTCGGACGATTGTGCTCGCTGTTTTGTGTTTTAGGCGAGCAAGTCAGCGATTCCAAAAAGCAGTGCAGACTCTACTTAAACCTCCCATGATAATATTCACGTTCAAATTTGTCAACTGATTCTGGTGTTGCTTTTCCACAGAACAATCGTAATGATTACGATCTACAATCAAGTGTTGAACCAGTCTTCCTGGAAGTCATACCTGAAGACCTCGTGACAATTCACCCCGACCCATCGCAGACTGTGGGACTTTTTGATGGTCAGCAGCCACTTCGTGTTGTTGAACAAGCACAGAGTGAAGCATACGTTGAGCCAGTCAAAGAGTGGGATTGGTGGCCAACTGGGCTTCGAGAGAACCAGATAAAAATCAAACCAGATGTGCAGGGAAAATATGGTCGAGAAATGGCAGCTGCTATTCAAGCCGTCCAGCTTGCCTGCATGCTGAGCCAACGTGTTCAGGAGCGTCTACTTCGGAACGAGGAGAAGGCAAGGTCTAAGAAGGACAGGTCTCTAGTTACTGTGGCAGGTACTTTTGTACCAGCATGAATTTATGAATAACTAAGATATCCAGTTTCGAGTTTTACACATCAAGTTCCAGTCAGTGTCGTTGCACAAGAGAACTCATGAGAGATTTTAGAGGATCCTTGAAGCGTGAAGCCTTTATAGGCATTCAAATTTTTGAAATTGTTCTCACGCAGCGTTCTGTGAGAATTTCCTGTCTTAAATTGTAGTGTTAGGTTTAGTTTAATAGTGATGAAAGCATTTCAAGTACTTGTGTGCTGATGAAATTCTCTGAATCGCTGGCTTGGGAATAGATTGGGGAGTGCAAGCTGTTGTGAGTTGGGTTCTCTCACAATCTTTTCAAGGGGAAGAGGTTTCGTTGGTAGCTGAAGAAGATACGAAAGGCCTAAGAGGTCAAAGTGGCGTAGATATGTCACAGAGGGTCGTCAATGCTGTAAATGAATGCTTACGTGAGGCCTCCGCAGTGGGCATAGCCCCTCCAAAGCAACCACTTCGCTCTTACGAAGTGCTCAAATTCATAAACAAAGGAACCGCCCTTGGTGGTCCTACAGGGCGTCACTGGGTGCTTGATCCTGTAGATGGTACATTGGGATTTGTTCGTGGAGACCAATATGCAGTTGCCCTGGCTCTTGTAGACGATGGCCAAGTTGTGCTTGGGGTTTTAGGGTGCCCAAATTTTCCGATGAGGCCAGCTTGGCTGGGATATCATCACAAGTAAGCGCCTGTTTCTCTACCAATATTTCGTGAGTCATAATGCAAAACAGACATTTGTTTGTGTTTGTTTTTACTCGAATTTTAAAATTTTAGGTTTATCTATCTTATCACCCCTCATCGTTATAAATCTTTCAGTGTGCAATTTGAATTGGTTTCTTTAGCCTTCTACAATCTAGCTGGGTACTTTCTTTTTACTAATTTTAATTACCCTGGTAAGGGTGCTATGTTGATTTATTTTGGTTTGGAGTAGGTTTCTTTTCTTTGCATTAGATCTCTAAGGATTCTCCAGTGGGCACTACGTTTTAACAGTCGTAGTGAAATATCTGAACAGATACTACCGAATGGCAATGAAGATTGCACCCCCAGACCCTAGCCATTGGCACCGGGGGTGTGTCATGACAGCCCAAAAAGGAGAAGGTCGAGCATGGATGCAGCCCATGATTTTTAATGGAGAATCGTTTAATGAGTTTCATGCTCCTCGTGAGGTCTGCGTCTCCTCGGTGGTTGATCCGGTAGATGCAACTTTTTGTGAGCCAGTTGAGAGAGCCAACTCAAGTCATTCGTTTACATCTGGTCTGGCAGACACTCTGGGTTTGAGGTAACAGACCTTTCATGCCTTTCATATTCCCACCCTTTGTTCGTCTCTTTTGACTTCATGATTTTGTAACTACAGATGAGCATCCGGTTCATGCGTTCGACACCTTTCTGTAAACCTCTAACGTCACACTGTGGTGGGCGCCACGGTGTTCTGGTTTTCATATAGATAGATGTTATCTTTACTGCATTCTACGTGCGTTACCAAAGCCACATTCATTAACAACTTATCATTTAATCAGTGCCACCTTTTCTGGATTGGCAATGTATCGATAACGATGTTTATCTACTTCGACCTACCTATTCAATCTTTTCAACAAAGGGTTAATTCTGCATTTCTTTTACACCGTCAAGTCTAGGATTTGAACTAGTGTCTTTCTGTTTTGTCCAGGAATCAACCACTGCGAGTCTACAGTATGGCCAAATACGCAGCCGTTGCTCGAGGGGATGCAGAGATCTTCATGAAGTTTGCAAAAGCTGGGTACAAAGAGAAAATTTGGGATCATGCAGCGGGTGTGCTCATAGTCCAAGAAGCGGGCGGTGTGGTAACTGACGCAGGTGGCCGACCTCTTGACTTCTCCAAGGGTCGGTTTCTGGAAGGATTGGATCGTGGCATTGTAGCTTGCTGTGGAAAGTCCTTGCACAACAAAATCATTGCAGCTGTGGATGCCAGTTACAACTCGTCTACTCTTTGAAATGTGCAATGGAAGGCTTTCACCGTCATTGCTCTTGTCGATGTTGGTTATCGACTGCACACAAGTAGGTATTGTTCTAACTACGGGGTCGTTGTTCTACTCAAGTAGTACATGCATAGGGAAGTGGCCAGCTTGTAACACGTTGGCTTCGGAAGGAGGGAATAACTCAGGTAGTGAATTAAGTTCACAGACTTGCTGAAAATTTTCATTCCTGAGTGATATGTAGGATTCTTAAGATCGGAACACAATCGTGTCCCGCTTCAGGCAGTGTATATAGCAATTCTTGGAGTGGGGGTTTTTGAATAAGATCTTTAGGTAGTGAAGTGCTTGATCTTGTGTACCAGCGTACTCAATTCCAAGAGTATATTCAATTTTAAAGTCCATTTTGACTCGATCCCTGTGCTCTTCCACGTTATAAGAATTATTCAATTTGCAGCTAACGCTTGTGGCGTTCTTGCTAGATTGTGTGTCTATACATTTTGCGTGCATTGGATTTGGAAGCGGCTTGCCAAATCGCTGTGTTCCTGAGGTTTTCAGCTGTAGCTCAGGAACAAAGCTCATTTGCTGTGACATTTATTGTGCTGCCTTGTCCAATACATTAAGAAGAATTTTATTGTATAAATACAAGTTCAAAAAATAATTAGATGTGGAACATGTATAATAAGATGAAAATAAATTATACTTTACTTATTTCTTACAAAAAATTGGTAATAAACAGGGCATACAATCTTGATCTTACTTCTTTAGAAATCATATTTTATTTCTTATATATATATATATATATATATACATATAAATCATCATTGTTGTGCAAACATGTCTTGTGACGAAAAGAAGTACAAGCAACAAAGCATTAGAATTCCTGAAATTTGGTCTCACTTGAAATGAAACCTTATACATCAGACGTTCAAGGGTTAGATTTAACTGTCTAAACAATTTCAAACTAAATATAGATTCAATTGGTGAATAGTTTTATTAAAGAAAAGGGTTCAATACTCTTTTCTTTAGTGTTGGTTCTTTAATCAAGAAAATATTATTAGGAAAAAACTTTGACTTTGTCTACAATAATTACTATGTATGATTGTAATTTTAAAAGAATTACTACTATATCTCATATTATATATGCCTAAAAAAATTATCTTTTCAGCACATATCAAACAAATACAATAGTAATTTTAAAAGTGGTGATGATAATTTAAAGATAGCTTCAATCTTCTCTACATTTACAACTATTATATAATTATCTGAAATAATATTAAATTATATAATTTATTTTGAGTATATATATATATATATATATATATACATATATGTACAAATATAGAATGTCTTTATTGAAAACAAATTTAAAAAATTTATAACATATTTTTTTCAAAAAATTAATTATATATTTTTACATTTGTATATATGTTTTTTGTTCTTGTTTTCTGTAGGATTTTTTTGAACAAAACAATAATAAGTGATCTTTTATATTTCTGAAAATTTTAAAAACTTTTCAGTGTCAAAAGATATCCAATACCATATTTCATTTCTTGTTGCTTTTTTTTTAGCTTCCTATTATAAACTGTAAAAGCTTTGATAAATTCATAAAGGACAATTGCTTCATGGACATCTTCATTGCCATTATTGCACAACACACAACTACTTTTGGATTCTTAACTAGCAATTTTTTTTATATTTTTTATGTTATATTGAAATTCTTATTTGAAAAATCTACTATCACAAATCATCAAATTGCTATTTTTTTATAAAAAATCCTATTAAAAATCCTATTAAAAATCCTCATGGAAAATATTCACTTGTGGATATAAACCATGTTCTTTTGGTTGAACATACTCTCAAATTAGTAGTAGCTTCAATAACATATTTGCCTTTGATCGCAAATCTGTTTCTAATTCACCAATTTAAATTCATTCAACAAAAAAACATTGGGTTGTTTCTAGCTTGTTGATGTTGTAACAATGATTTCAAAACTATTATTCCCTTTATATATACAAATTTCTTACCTTATGAGCAATTTGTGACATAATAGAATAAAGGAACCACTAGGTGGACACCCCCTTTTTACTATGTGGATATCTCATGGTATTTATTTTTAAAAAAAAATGTTATTATACTTCTAAGCATTTGTGCAAGTTGAAAACATAATTTTACAGTTTATTTTTTCTAACATGGAATATACATCTAAGTTTTAATATGTGATATCAATCATTTAAGCTCAAAAATAAGACATCAATTTATTTATTATTTATTATTTTATTTATAATTCTTCTCAATAGTATCATTAGAATCATCAAAAAATATCATCATTAAAAAATATTCAGGTAGGAATGATATTACTATGTATATGTAAAAGATGTCTACATAATAAAAGGGAGGTGTTCACCTAGCAATTCTCTAGAATAAAAACAAGAAAAATAAATGTACAGTGTTGTGTTGTGGTTCGGCTATCATGTGAAAATATTGTACATATATATTTAATGTACAATTTACTATACATCTAAATGAAAGCCATATCAATGGATTTTTATTAGTTACAAAATGTGGTTAGGCTATTAGTTTAGAAGGGATCCATTAAAAAGGCTATTATTGAAGTTTATTCAACCTTATTTTCTTTTGATAGTGACTTTTGAGGTTGATTTTATATTGATAATAACTTTTATATATCTTGATTCATCTTTGTTAGACATTGATGATCCTTGAGATGTTGTTTATTTCTTTTATTTGGTATTTAGAACACATATTATGTAAATCTTATTAGAAAAAGGATTAAAAAGGGGTTTTTAGTATAAAAAGGAGTAGTTAGGCCTTCCATGTGGATGAATGGAGATGGATGATAGAAGTATTTATTCCTATTGGCCAAAAAGCATATCCAATGGACTTTAAGGAGGTTGCCCAAGGACTTATTAGGGATTAGGATTTATTTTTTGAGAAGAATTTGAACATCAAAGGCTAAGATCAGCAAGTTTAAGTTTTTTACTATAGTTTTGGTGCAAAATTTGTGTGATTTGGACTTTTTATAAAGGAGATATAGGCACTCAAAGTTAAGGTGTTGAAATTGTATCTACTGCCACTCTTTTGAGCATAACTCACATGTACAGAAAGCAATAGAGGATTGGCAATAAGGGTTGGAAAGAGCTCTTTTTTGGCTACACTTTTTATATATAGCTTGATAAAATCCAAGCTAGGATGAAGGAGACATTGGGAGTTGAAGCCAATGCTTGAAATCAAAAGGTAGTAAGTAACTCCATTTAACTAGTGGTTATGTTTTAATCTATATCTAAGGCGATTTGATAAGTTTTTGGCTCAAAATTTTTGAAAGTGTATATGTTTATGTCCAAAGAGTATGTGCAAAAATTTTGTGGTATTAAGATTTTGGATTTGTGAGATATGAAGAAAATAGTACTTGGGTGTCTCTGAACTAGGGTTTTAAGCACCTGCTAGGATTTTTACAATATTGGATGACTGGAAGTGAATCTACTATTGATCTTTTTTTTTTGGTGAAGCTTAAGAGTATTATCTATACTTTGAAGAAAATTTTATAAAAACTAAATGAATAGATCAAGAGTTATTAAACTCTAAAATTTGAGAAGAAATAAATCCTTGTTGGTGAATAAGCTATTGAAGGATTTTGTTGCAATTTGAACCTTTTGTACAAAGTAAAGGAATTTTTTTAGAAGCCAAGGCTTTATGGAGGTGGCAAAATGGATACATGGAGTTATAATAAAATTTTGATATGAAGATGGAATTTTGGAAGGAGATTATAGATTTTTCTTGAAAGTTATTAGCAATCTAGTTTATCACCAATTGGTTAGTTGAGAATTTATAAAAAAAAAGGTGTTAAGGGTCTTCTATGTTTGTTACAGACATAAGATTTATTCCAATAATTATCTAATTAATATAAACCAATAGAAGTAGATAAAATAAGTTGATTTGATAATATCTTATAGAAAAGCTTCCTAGAAGCTTTATAGACGCGGAATCACCTATGGACATGTATAAAGGTGATTGGCAGGTTAGAAACTTGGTCAACAAGCTAGCCACATGGCACACATTTTGGTAGCTTGTGGAACAAGCTAGCCATATTTCATGCATATTGATAGCTTGCAGAGTAAGCCAAGTACATGGCGCACATTTGAAAAACTTGTCGTGCAAGTTCAGCACGTGTCTTGCAAATTAGACATGTGTAGGAGGTCCTATAGAATATCACCATGTAGCTCTTAGTTAGATAGTATTTATAGAAACAAGAGTGAAGCCTTCTTCACTCTTGTCAATTCATTTCTTCCTTCTAGTCCAGATTCAAGAATTTATAGTTTTCTTGTCTTGTGGCAATAGCCATTCTAGTTTCTTTAATATACATACTTCCTTACTTCTATTTTGTTACTCTTCTTAATAGAAGTTTCATATATTTATTTGCTTTCATCAAGTTCTTGTCCTTGACAGATTGACAAGAGTGTACATACAATATCAAAGCTTTGTCTTTTCTTGAATAAGAGTGGATTATCCCTTTCTCTTGATAAGACATAAGCATATTAGAAGTTATGGAATATCTACTTCTAAATTGATATTGTTTCTAGAATTTTTTGTTTTGAGTGTGTTATTCTACATTTCTTGAAGTGAAAGTAGACACCTTCCTTCTTATTGTATTATTATAGCAGAGCTTGTGAAAATGAAGAGTGCAATGGCACAAATGCAAGAGCAAATGAGAGAACTAATGCTTGCAATGCATCAACTCAGTTTACCACTACAAGGAGCAACATGATTAGCAAGAAGTGAAGATATAGAGATGATTGGAATTGCGTCAATATTTACACCAAACCATACTACCTCACTTATAATGCAGTACCATTTAAACATTAGAAAATCAAAAATTAGTTTACTTGAGAAGTTTAATGGCAGAAGATCTAAGTTTTGAGGATTCGTCAATCAGGTAAAATTAGTAATTGAACTTCAATGTCAAAGTTATCCTATGCAAAGATTTCAAATTAGGTTTATTGGAATGTTACTTTTGGGTTCTGCTTTATTATGGTTTTTCTCTTTTTTTGAATGATGTGATCCAATATTGGATAATTTGGAGGCATTTTTAATAGAATTTTGATCTATGTATGGAGAACATGATGCAATCCGTATTGCAACCAACAAGATTCACATCCTATGACAAGACAATCGATCAGTGTCATTATACCCTGCACAATTTTGACAATTAGCAACTAATATCAAGTGGGATGATGCTGCACTCATCAGCCAATTTCTCTACGGATTACAATATGAGGTAAAAAATTTAATACTTAATTTATCCGATCTTCAAATATTGAATGAAGCAATTGATTTTGCTGTGAAGTGTGATAATTAACTTTTTGAATTTCAATCTGAGAGTCGTACAAGGGAGCCTCAACGTTATTATTCAATGGCAACATCAACGTCCTCTCAAAACGTACATTCAAAAATAGAAGATATGCAAATTGATGCGGTACGTTTTAAACCTCTTACTGAACAAGAAAAGATTTGGCGTCGTTAAAAAAGATTATATTTATATTGTTGAGAGCCTTAGCACATTGCTCAACATTGTCCAAAGAAATGATACAACTATAAAATGAGGAGTACAATTGTCAAAGAAGACAATATATTGGAAAATGAATTTGTCCAACTACAATAGGGATCGTTGTCATATTACATGGTCTTCTATCTGGGAATACACTAGGTACCTGGATGTAGAGAGTTTATTTGAAACTTGATGGCAAAAATCCAATAGATGACTTGTTCTTAATAAAAAGGACAAATAATACAATATTCTTATAAAAGAGAAGTTATATATATAAACCCTCTTATATTCAAGTAAGTTTGTACAAAAAAGATTCAAAATTCCACAAAAACCCTTCAAAACTTTGTTCACCCGCAAGGACTTATTTCTTATTAAAATTTAGAGTTCAATAACTCTTGATCTAGCTATTTAAATTCTATGATATTTTCTTTATAAAGTAGAAAATATTCTTGAGTTTCACCGCAAAAAAGAATCAACTATAAAATCTATTCTGATCGTTCGATATCTTAAATTTCCTAGCAAGTATTTAAAACCCTAGCATAGAGACACCTAAGCACTATTTTTCCTATATCTCACAAATCCGAAATCCTAATGCCACAAAATTTTTGCACATAGTCTTATGACATAAACATGTAGATTTTTAAAAATTTTTGACCTACCAATCTATCAAATTGTCTAAGATATAGCTCAAAATGTAAACACTATGTAAGCAGGTCACTTATTACCCTTAAGTTTGTAAGTACTGACTTCAATTCCCAATATCTCCTTTATCCTAACTTAAATTTTATAAATCCATATGTAAAAAATATAGTTGTAAAAGTATTCTCTCCAAATCTAGTCGCCAATCCTTGATTGCTCTTGATATGCGCAAATTATAACCAAAAGAGTGACAATAGGTCCAAAATCAACACCTTAACTTTGAGCGCCTATAACTTCTTCATAAAAAGTGCAAATCACACAAAATTTGCACTTTAACCAAATCTAAAAACCTAAAACTTATGATCTTAGCCTTTAATATTCTATTTCTCTCGAAAAAAAAATCCTAACTCCTAATAAACCCTCGGGCAGCCTCTTTGAAGTCCATTGGACATGATTTTTGGCCGAGTAGAATAAAGATTTCTATCATCCATCTCTTTTCATTCACATAGATGGCCAAACTATCTTTTTTACACTAAAAATCCTTTTCTAACCCTTCTTCTTATAAGATTTATATACTTTGTGCTTTAAGCACCAAATAAAAGAAATAAACTAAGATTTTAAGGGTCACCAATGTCTATCAAAGGTGACTTAAGAAATATATAAGTTATTGTTAATATAAATCAACCTCAAAATCACTACCAAATATATATATATATATATATATATATATATATATATAAATCTCATTAATAGTCCTATTAAATAAATTCCTTTTAATCTTATAATCTAATCAAATTTTTGTAACTAACAAAATCCATTATTATAGCTTTCACTTAATTGCATAATAAATTATACATTAAATATACATGTACAACTTTTTCACATGGTAGCCAAATCACAACGCGACACTATGCAACTAGAACCTTATACAATTCCTAGTGAAGGTCCTATTCTCTCTTCAAAACCCTCTCCTTGTTTTATAATAGATGTATATTTAGGACTAAAAAACTATAAAGCCTCTGTCTTATTAGATTCAGGAGCCTCAACATGATTTCTAGATGAACAATTTGTTAAGAATCATAAAATACTTTTACTACAGATTACTAAATCCGTACATGTAGAAGTCATAGATGATCGTCCATTATCTTTTGGAGATGTCACTCATAAAATCCATCCTATAAAAGTAACAATAGATGGTCATAATAGCTACGTAATCTTTAACACAATTAAATCTTTGTCTAATCCAATTATTTTAGATTTATCATGGCTAGAAAAATATAATCCTCAAATAGATTGGAATTCTCATAGACTTGACTTTTTTCAGAACATTATTAAATATTCTACTGACCAAATAAAAAGCAATAAGTCTAGTATAGTAAAATTCGTACTTATAGGTACAAAAGCTTTTATATACGCAGTAAAAGAAGGATCAAGTTTTGTTATTAATATCACATCCATTTCTAATAGTGGAAAGACTTTAAGTGGCATTCTAAGCCAATATTTGGATTATCATGACGTTTTTGAGAAAAAAAATGTAAATATTCTTCCAAAGCATCGTCCGTATGATTGTTCAATCGACCTCAAGGAAGGAACTCAGCCACCATTTAGACCAATCTTTAATTTATCACAAGATGAGTTTGTTAAACTCATGGTGTATATTGATAAGAATTTGGCCAAAAATTTCATATGCCATTTTAAATCTCCAGCAGAAGCTCCAATTCTATTTGTGAAGAAAAAAGATGGATCATTATGGATGTGTATTGACTATTAAGGACTCAACAAGATCACAATCAAGAACAGATATCCATTACTTTTGATATCAGGATTCTTTGACCAGTTAAATCAAGCTAAGATCTACACAAAAATAGATCTAAGAGAAGCATACAATCTAGTACGCATCAAAGAAGGAGATGAATGGAAAATTGCATTTCGAACCAAGTACTGACATTTTGAATATAATGTCATGCCTTTTGGACTTATAAATGCACCAGTTGCTTTTCAACATCTCATGAATGATATTTTTTGTGAGTTCCTAGACAATTTTGTCATCTGCTACCTAGAGGATATTTTGATCTATTCTAAGAATGTAGAAGAATATGAAGTATATATTCGTCAAGTATTACAAAAACTTAGAGATGCGGGATTATACGCCAAGATGAAAAAGTATATATTTTACACTACTCAAGTTGATTTCTTAGAATACATTATTTCAAATGATGGTCTCATGATGGATTCTAAGAAAATCCATACAATCATGAATTGGAAGATTTCAAAGACGATAAGAGATGTCCAGTGCTTTTTGAGATTTTTCAGTTAGTATTGGATCTTCATCAAAGACTTCTCTCAAGTTGCAGCTATACTTACACGTTTGACCTGTAAAGACAAACTCCAATGGAATCAAGAAGCGGAAGCAACATTTGAAGTTCTAAAGACATTGTTTGTTTCTGCACTAATCTTGTATCATGTTGACTTTTTTAAGATATTTTTTATGAAAACAGACGCATCAGACTTTATGAGATCCACAATAAAGAACTTCTTGCAATCATGGATTCTTTTCAAGAATGGTGTCATTATCTAGAAGGTGCTTCCTGTCCAATCACCATATATACGAATCACAAGAATCTCAAATATTTCATGTCGACACGTGTGTTGAATCATCGTCAAGCTCATTGGAGTATGTCTTTGTCAAGATTCAAATTCATTATCACTTTTCGATCAAGAAATAACAAAGTTTGTTTGATGCCTTTTCTAGACATTCTTAATTTGTATCAAAAGAAGGAGATGCAACTTTTGAACAACAAAGAACAATCCTCTTGAAACCAGAGCAATTTCATCTCCGAGCAATGAAATCAACATTGATTGTTGATTCAACTTTTTTCAAGCAAATTCAGTCAAATATGTCCTCAGATCCTCTTATTCATGATATCTAGAATAATTCTTTCAAGTCTCATGATTCTTTTAAATTCAAGTTCAAGAATAATCTACTATATTTCAAAAGATGCCTACATACTCTAGAAGGAGAAGCATGTTATCATATGACGTGGCCTTCTATCTAGGAATACACTGGATACCTGATTGTAGAGAGTTTATTTGAAACTTGATGGCAAAAATTCAACAGGTGATTTTTCTTTAATAAAAAGGATAAATAATATAAAAATCTTATAAAAGAAAAGTTATATATATAAACACTCTTGTATTCAAGTAAGTTTTTACAAAAAGGGTTCAAATTTTTACAAAAACCCTTCAAAACTTTATTCATCCACAAGGACTTATTTCTTGCTAAACTTTAGAGTTCAATAATTCTTGATCCAACTATTTAATTTCTATAAAATTTATTTCAAAGTATAGATGATTCTCTTAAATTTTATTGCAAAAAAGAATCAACCATAAATTCATTTCTGATCGTCTGATATCTCAAAACTCCTAGCAAGTGCTTAAAGCCCTAGCTCAGAGACACCTGAGCACTATTTTCCTTGTATCTCACAAATCCAAAATTTTAATGCCACAAAATTTTTGCACATAGTCTTATGACATAAACGTATACACTCTTGAAAAATTTGAACTAAAAATCTATCAAATTGCATAAGATGTAGCTCAAAATGTTACCACTATGGAAGAGGGTCACTTACAACCCTTAAGTTTATAAGCACTGATTTCAACTCCTAATATCTCCTTCATCCTAGCTTGGATTTTATCAAGCTGTACAACAAAAATATAGTAAAAAACGTGCTCTCTCCAATACTAATCGCCAATTCTTGATTGCTCTGTGTATGTGCGAGTTATATCCAAAAGAGTGACAATAGGTCTAAAATCAATACCTTAACTTTGAGCACCTATAACTTCTTCATAAAAAGTACAAATCCCACAAAATTTGTACCTAAATCAGATTCAAAAACCTAAACCTTATGATCCTAGCCTTTGATGTTTGACTCCCCTTGAAAAACAAACCCTAACTCTTAATAAACCCTTGGACAGCCTCCTTGAAGCCCATTGGGCATGATTTTTGGTCAATTAGAATAGAGATTTCTATCATCTACCTCTATTCATCCACATAGTTGGCCAAACTACCCTTATTACACTAAAAATCCTTTTCTAATCCTTTTTCTTATAAGATTTATATACTTTGTGCTTTAAGCATCAAATAAAAGAAGTAAACTAAGATTTTAAGGATCACCAATCTCTAACAAAAGTGACTTAAGATATAAAAAAGTTACTATCAATCTAAAATCAACCTCAAAAGTCACTACTAAAAAGAAAATAAGGTCATATAAACCTTAATAATAATCCTTTTAATAAATCTTTTTTAAACTAGCAACCTAATCACATCTTATAATTAATAAAAATCTATTGATATGACTTTCATTTAGCTATGTAATAAATTATATATTAAATATACATGTACAATTTTTTCATATAGTAGCCGAACCACAATACAACAATGTTTACGTGTTCTTCAAGCACGTCATGATTTTCCAATGGCATGATATTTTAGATACAACAAGACTTTGGAACTTATATCAAGAGATTTTTGGTGGCCTCAAATGTAGAAGGCAATCAAAGACTTTGTACAATCATGTGATATCTGCTCAAGATCAAAGACTCCTTGTCATCGACCTTTTAGACTTCTTCAGCCATTACCTATTCTAGAACAAGCATGGTCTTCTATTTCTATGGATTTCATCACAGATCTTCCAAGCTCAAGATCTTATGACTCTATATTTGTGATAGTAGATTGGTTCACCAACATGGCACATTTTATGCCATATACAAAATCTATTACAGATAAAGAAACAACCAAGTTTTTCATTGATAATATCTATTGCTATCATGGATTATCAAAGGATATGTCAAGAAGAAGAACTCATGAAAATAAATAAACATATGAAAATTCTATTAAGAAGTATAATAAAATAGAATTAAGGAAGTATGTATATTGAAAGAAACTAAAATGGCTATTATCACAAGACAAGAAAACTATAAACTCTTGAATCTGGACTAATAGCAAGAAAGGAGTTGACAAGAGTGAAGAAGGCTTTACTCTTGCCTCTATAAATATTATCTTATTAAGAACTATGTGGCGGTGTTCTATAGGACTTCCTACATGTATCTAATTTGTAAGACACGTGTCAAACTTGCACAACAAGTTTTCCACATGTGCGCCACGTATTTGGCTTATTCCGTAAGCTACTAACATGTGTGATATATGGCTAGCTTGTTCCACAAGCTACCAATATGTATGCCATGTGGCTAGCTTATTGACCAAGTTTTTAATCTACCAATCACCTTTATACATATCTATAGGTGATTTTGTGTCTATGAAGCTTTTAGGAAGCTTCACTATCAGATATTATGTAATCAATTTATTTTACCTACTTCTATTGGTCTATATTAATTAAATAATTATTGGAATAAATCTTATGTCCATGACATTATCCTGCCTTCTAGGGACGAGTTCCACGAGGAGCGGTAATTATATGTTGAGGAAGTTTAAGATACATCAAATTATATTTACCACATATTCCTTTTGAAGGTAGTTGATAGGTCCTTTCATCCATTGGTAATGTCCCATATCAAGACAAAAGGACCACCCTGTTATTTGATCATTGTTGAGGCTTTCATAACTCCTTTCAAAGAAAACATTAAAAACACCATCAAGAATAATTCTTACCTCTAAAAGTATCACCAAACATTGGAAGTCTCTTCTAAGGTCGTGATACCAAACATGATGTATTTCACCACCAATCCGAGGAAGGATATGTCGTTCTTGAGGGTCTTCATCTCTATTCTGTCATCTTGAAGGTTGTGATAGTCGTAATGTCTCATCCGGTAAATCAACAAATAATGGCTCTTGAGGTGAATTTGCTAGTTGTTGATCCTCCATCTCTTTAGCATGAACAAATACAAAGAAATAATAAATAATGATACAAGGTACGATGAAACCTCTATAGAACTTGCTTTGCTTTATAACAAAAGATTTTTTTGATTCTTTATCTTAATTTTGACAGATGTCGTCGATGAAATGAGTTGACTTTTATTGATGCATTTGCTAGATTCTTTGATGGCTCCCATATGCATTCACTAATATTATATCTGCGCCAATGTACAAGATATTTCAATCGATTTTGGCGCCGCCTTGAATCTAAAATCTCTTCAACCTTGAATTTTTCATCATTGTCCACTTCTTGTCAGGGATGCAAGATAGCAGGTTAGCAAAGAACTGAAGAGAAGAAATCAGAACCAGAATAACTTCAAGAACAAGGAACTAGATGGACAAGAACAAAAACTAGATCAAGAATAAGAAACTGGATTAATATCAAGAACAAGGCAATACTCTGGATTACTCCAAGATTTGTGTTGGCAAGACTGAGGTGCTCCTTAGTCTTCCCTCTTATTTATACTATGAGGCCTTATGTCCTATTGGACCTTCTAAGAGTATGTTAGAATATCCTAGAAGCTTGAGGAAGATTCTAGAAGATTCTAAAAAGTCTACGGGAGATCTTGGAAGGTTGAAGAAGATTTTAGAAGGTCCTAAGAATATCTTAGAATATTCTAGAAGTTTGAAGAAGATTTTGGAAGACTCTAAAAAGTCTACGGGAGGTCTTGGAAGATTGAAGAAGATTTTAGAAGATTCTAAAAGATTCTAAAAAGCTATAGAAGATTCTAGAAGATTTTAAAAAGCTATAGAAGGTTATAGAAGACTACCAAAAGTTCTAATAGTGGCTTAAAATATGTTCGTGACATCATCTTTTCTTCTAGTGATGAGTTTCACGAGGAGCCAAAGCAATTTGATAATCAAATCATATGCGTAAAAATTTTAGAATTTGTCGGAGTAGAGAAGCAACATATTCCATCTTTTGTTCATTGATTATCGGCTCAACAAGACCCTTGAGATGGCGTCGATGACTTCCAAATATAATCTCTATTAGACCAACATCCCATCCAAGAATTTTTTCTTTGTTGCAACCTTCAAAACATCTTCCAAACATAATTTCTGGTCGACCTTGAATCACCTTTCCAACTTCAAAGAGTATTACCAAAGCTTGGGCATTTGAATCGAGATTTTTGTGATGAGGCCGTATCTCCAAAGACTCCAAGCGTGGCCTTACTTGACATTGGGATACTTCTTCTTCATCTTATCTTTAAACCTAGCAAATTGTGAAAGTTGCAATGATTCTCTAGCCGCTTGTATGCTAGAAGAGTCTTCTGACTCTTGTTCTTATAATTTCTTTGAAATACAAAGATTTGATATGATAACTAATAAGCTTCTAGGAAGATCTATTCTATCCTAGGAAAATACAAGTGCAGGTCTTGGTGTGGCTCTCCCTTTTTTATATTGGTCTTTTGTTGTTGATAGGAAGTATCATTAAGAAGCGAAGAGATGTTATTGTCCACAAAATCTTTAATGACCATTGAATCTAGATTTTTTAGGATATTATTGATGGAATTGGAAAACCTTCTTAGGTACATTCTTAAAGATATCTGAGGGTTCTCATGTTCTTTTCTTTAAGCTCATGGTGCTTCGATGGATAAAAATACAATAAATCCAAGTATCTTATACATGAATCTAATATTTCATCCACTTTGTATTCAATCTCTTGATTGACTTGAAGTAGAGTTGGTGGTGGAATAGTTCTTCTAGCAATATTTGATTTATAATAGGTTTTTAAAAGCAAGACATGAAAGACTAGATGAATGTGCATGCTACTTAGTAATTCGAGACAAAAACTTACTGAATTTATTTGGTGTAGAATTATAAAAGGTCCAAGTCTTTGATAGTCTAATTTTTGTGATGGTCAATTTATTTGTATATTTCATCGAAGTAACCAGACACAATCTCCTACTTTGAAATTTGGTTGGTTCTTGCGATAAATGTCTGCATAGTCTTTATATCAATCTTGGACTATTTATAATTGGAATTTTAATTCTTCATGGATGGTTTTTAAATAAGTAGCTTGATTCTCTGCAGTAGGACTTCTCAAATCTTCAATTTGGAATGCATCTGCTCTAAGGTGGTATCTATAGTTTGAGAAGAATGGAATTTGCTTTGTTGAAGAATGTTCGGAGTTATTGTATGCAACCTCAACCACTAATAGAAAGTCCATCCAATCATCTTGTTGGTAATTTATACTGCAACAAAGATATTGTTCCAAGATCTGATTCACTCGTTTTGTTTGACCGTCAGTTTGAGGATGATAAGCGGATGAAAGGTTGATCTTGACCTTTAAAAGCCAAAATAATCCTTTCCAAAAGTTTGATACAAATTGTGGTCCTCGATCTGAAATAATATCAATTAGAAGGCCATGTATTCGGTAAATATTATCAATAAAAAGCTTGGCTATTTCTTCCCCTGAAATAGTCTTGTTGCACGGGATAAAGTGTGCCATCTTGGTAAGACAATCTACCACCACAAAAATTGAATATTTTCCATTTGAAATTGGAAGGTCTGTAATGAAGTCCATAGATAATAATTGCCATGGACCCTGAGGAACTGGAAGGGATTGCAGAAGTGTATATGGTTGGTGTCTTGGAATCTTTGTTTGCGCACAAATTTTGCATGATTGGATGAACTCTATCACCAATTTCCACATTTGAAGCCACCAATAGTCTCTTGATATCAATTCCAAGGTCTTATTGAAGGCAATGTGTTCAACTGCTGGAAGGTCATGTTGAGCTTGAAGGATTTGAAGTCTTGTAGGTCCAAGAAGAACATATAGGAGATTCTTGAAGTATAACAATCCATCTTCCAATTTGAAATTATTGTCTTCTTCGACATGTATATTTTTTAAACGTTGTTGGATGTTCTTTATAAATGGATCTGTCTTCATGGCTTTCTAGCTTTCCATCTTGAGAGTTGTATCTATATAAGTAGATATCGTCGATGTTTTTAACTGCAAATTGGACAGCTTCAACTTGATTGATTTTTGTTGATCCAATACAATGTCTCCTATTCTTGGTGTAAGATATGATCATCAAGAAAGGGCATCTAGTTTTCCTTGAAGTTTTCCTAGACAATATATAATTACAAAATCAAATCGAGATAATCACATGTTCCATCATGCTTGTCGACGATTTAGAACTCGAGCATTCATAAAATATTCTAAGTTTTTGTAGTCGGTATATATCATGATCTTGTGTTGAGCTCCTTCCAACAAATGGCACCATTCTTCAAAAGCATCAACAATTGCCAATAATTCTTTGTCATGGATCTCATAATTAATCTCTGCAGCTGAAAATTTTTGAGAGCGGAATGCTACTGGATGTAGTTGACCATCATCACCAATTTGAGAGAATATAGATCTCAATGTAAAATCTGAGGCATCCGTTTCCAGAATAAATGGTTTTGTTGGATCTGCGTGGACAAATATAGGAGCAGAGGTGAAAGATTCTTTTAGCTTCTTAAATGCTTCTTCAACCTTATCATTCCAAATAAATTTATCTTTGCCTGTAAGTCACATTAATAGAGCCGCAACCTTGAAATAATCTTTAATGAAGATTCTGTAGAAATTTGCAAATCCCAAGAAACATTGTACATCTCTAATTGATGATGGTTGTTTCCACTCCATAACAGTTTGTATCTTCTTTGGATCCATGGAAATCCCATTTTTTGAAGCAATATATCCCAAAAATTTGACTGATGGTTGGTGGAAAGAGCATTTCTCTAATTTGGCATATAATCCACTTTCTCGTAGTTTCTTTAATACCTTCCGTACATGATATTCATGCTCTTCTTCATTCTTAGAAAAGATCAAGATATGGTCCAAGTAAATGACTATAAAGTCATCTAAGTATTCTTGTAAGATATCATTCATCATATGTTGGAAGGCTGCAGATACATTTGTAAGTCCAAAAGGCATAACATTGTATTCAAAATGTCCATACCTTGTGTGGAATACTGTCTTCCATTGATCTCCTTCCTTAATCTTGACTAGGTTGTAGGCGCCTCTTAAATCAATCTTTGTAAAAATCTTTGCTTGTCCTAATTGTTCCAATAATCCTGAGATTAATGGTAATGAATAGCAATTTTTTATAGTTACCTTATTCAGACCTTGATAGTCAACACACATATGTAAGGAACCATCCTTCTTTTTCACAAATAATATAGGAGCTCTACCAAGCAATTTTGAATGTCGAATAAAATTCTAAGCTAAATTTTCATCAATATATTCTCGTAAGATTGTAAGCTCCGTTTGTGATAGATTGTAAATGGGACCAAATGGATGTTCAGCTCCATCTTGTAATTTGATTGCACAATCATAAGGACGATATTCGGATAATATATTTGCTTTTTTCTTTTTAAATACGTCTTGTAGGTCGCGATATTGATTAGGAATTTCCTGCTTTAATTGCTCCATTTGATCTTTCATTAGGATAGCATACAATGCAAATGCATCTCCTTTTTTTTGCTGCTTGCATAAATGCTTTAGCTTTAAGGAATAGAGCAGTACCTCGTTTTTTCTTTTAATGTGTGGATCTTGAGGAAATCTTCCACGTACTCTAATCAATATTAAGATTATGTAGCTAAAATCAAGGAAGTCCAATGACAATAGGATTTGTCGGACATCTAATGATATTGAAAACAATTTGTAATACTTGATCTTCTAGTATCACTTCCAATGGTTGGATTTCTTCAATAACATCTCCTAATGCAAGATTTTGTCCATCAATGGCTTCAACTAGTGTAGGATGGATCTTCTTTACAAGTAGTAGATTCTGCCCGGTTGCAAAATCCTTATCCATGAAGCATGTTGAGGCTCCAATATCTAAAAGGGCTTTAGCAAAAATTTCTTGTTTCAAGGTTCTTATATATACATGAAGTATAAAACAAGATGTTGGATCTGGAGGTAAAAAGAGACCTTTTTCTAGTACTTTAGATTTGGGGGTGTCCAACCGCAAGGTCCCTATTGTGGTTGGACGTCTTTGTTTTTTGACCTTTCTAATTCAGATATTATACCTCGTGCCTTAAATTCTCTAGATTTATTTGGACAATTTACTCCCTTATGATTGGGTCTTCTACAATATAGGCATAAATTCTCTTGTCGACGTCTAGTCTTTTACGGTAGTGTTAATGGCTTGAATTGAGTCGTATCAATCTGCATAGATTCAAGATATGTTAATGGCTTTTCCAATACTCTTGAAGATGTAACAATCATACCTTAATAGGTATTGCTGAAAATTGATCACCTTTCTTGTCGTAGTTTAAATAAGTGATTGTTACAAATAATAGCTTGAGCTACGAGTTCCTCTAAGCTTTCAATTCTTGACATTGTGATCAATAAATTCTTTACATCATCCTTTAGGCCATAATAAAATCGAGTCATAAAAGCCTTATCATTTCAATCAAGATCACAAGTAAGTTATTAAAATTTTGCGGCATAAATTGTAGCTGAACGTTGCCCTTGTCGTAGATTTTGGATCTTCCTCTCTGCCACTCTTTCTTGATCACTGACTCCAAATGTAGTAGTAAATCTTTCTATAAAAGCTTCTAAGTTGTACAAGATTGGAGAATTCTTTTCTAATAGTGGCGCAAATCATGATCGAGCGCTTCTTGATAAAAGAGTGCCCACAAAAGCAACTTGAATGAATCCATCTAGGTAACGAGATGGATATAGTCATAAGTAAAGTCGCACTTGTTGTACAAATCCTCGAAAGTTGGATCTTGTTCCATCAAACTTGTCAGGCATATTAGCTTTTGGCTTTTTTATGACAACCCTTGGAACTTCTAGAGAAGTTGTGTGCATAGCTTGTTTACCACTTGCTTTTCTTAATCAAATAATCTCTTGTTATAAGTTTTAAATCTCTCGCTTAGTTTCTTCAAATACTTGCTCTATTTGCAATTCTTTTCTTGGATTGTGAAAGAATATCATTTCTTTTTGTATTGTATCTAATAGGACTTGAAGATCTGCAAGTGTTGCCACTCTATTCCCTGTTTTTGAGGATGCACCTTCATTAACCTGATCTAATTCTATCTTAAAAAAAAAAAAAAAATCAATAAGCCATTAGTATTTTCTATACTAAAAGGAATACTTTGAGACACTTAGTTTAGAAGAGGGTAATCCGCAACCTCTAAAATATAGTGATATAACTTAAGAAAGGGATAATCTACTCTTTCCAAAGAAAAATCAATTACAACAAGTAAACATATCAGTCTAGAAGGAGATAGTCTGCACTCCTCTAGAACGCAATAGTATCTTGAAGAGGGGTAATCCACTCACTATCAAAAGATCTAAGCTCTGATATGATTATGTAAGCAGTCTTGCCAAACTGTCAAGGATGCAAATTAGCACGTTAGCAAAGAACTAAGGAGAAGAAATCAGAACCAGAATAAATTCAAGAACAAGGAACTGGATGGACAAGAATAAGAACTAGATCAAGAATAAGAAACTGGATTAATATCAAGAACAATGCAACACTCTCGATTACTCCAAGACTTGTTTTGGCAAGACTAAGGTGCTCCTCAATCTTGCCTTTTATTTATACTATGAGGCCTTATGTCCTATTGGACCTTCTAAGAATATCTTAGAATATTCTAGAAACTTGAGGAGGATTCTGAAAGACCCTAAAAAGTCTATGGGGGATCTTGGAAGGTTGAAGAAGATTTTAGAGGGTCCTAAAGATATCTTAAAATATTCTAAAAGTTTGAGGAAGATTCTGGAAGACTCTAAAAAGTCTACGGGAGGACTTGGAAGGTTGAAGAAGATTCTAGAAGGTTTTAGAAGATTCTAAAAGATTCTAAAAAACTATAGAAGGTTCTAGAAGACTACAGAAAGTTCTAGTAGTGGCTTAAAGTATGTCTGTGATAATTTCTACATGTACGAGTTTAGTTTTTTGTATTAAAGATATTTTACAATTCTTAACAAATTGTTCAGCTAGAATGCATGCTGAGGCTTCTGAATCTAATAAAGTAGAGGCTCTGTAGTTTTTTGGTCCTAAATATATATATCTATTATGAAACAAAGAGAGGGTTCTAAGAAGAGAATAGAACCTTCACTAGAAATTGTACAAGGTTCCAGCTGCATGGTGTTGTATGACGTGGCCTTCTATCTGAGAATACACTAGATACCTAGCTGTGAAGAGTTTATTTGAAACTTGATGGCAAAAATCCAACATGTGATTTGTTTTTAATAAAAAAGACAAATAATACAATTATTTTACAAAAGAGAAGTTATGTATATAAATCCTTTTATTTTCAAGTAGGTTTGTACAAAAAGGGTTCAAATTTCCTCAAAAATCCTTACAAACTTTATTCACCCATAAGAACTTATTTCTTATTGAATTTTAGACTCCAACAACTCTTCAACCGACTTTTCAGTTTCTATTAAATATAATTTAGAGTGTAGATAATTTTCTTAAGTTTCACTATAAGAAAGAATCAACTGTAAATTTGTTTCCGATCATTTGATATCTCAAAATCCCTAGTAGGTACTTAAAACCCTAGCTCAGAGACACCCGAGCACTATTTTCCTTATATCTCATAAATCCAAAATCTTAATGCCACAAAATTTTTGCACATACTCTTGTGACATAAACATATATACTCTTGAAAATTTTTAGACAAAAATCTATCAAATTATCTAAGATATAGCTCAAAATGTAACCACTATGTAAGCGGGTCACTTACTACCCTTAAATTTGTAAGCACTGACTTCAACTTCCAATGATTCCTTCATCTTAGCTTGGAATTTATCAAGCCATACAAAAAAAATATAGCTGTGAAAGTATTCTCTCCAATCCCAATCACCGATCCTTGATTGCTTTTTGTACGCGCAAATTATATCCAAAAGAGTGACAGTAGGTCCAAAATCGATACCTTAACTTTTGAGCGCCTATAACTTCTTCATAAAAAGTGCAAATCACACAAAATTTGTACCAAAATCAGATCCAATAATCTAAACCTTATGCTCCTAGCCTTTAATGTTTGACTTCTCTCCAAAAACAAACCCTAACTCCTAATAAACCCTCGGGCAGCCTCCTTGAAGCCCATTGGGCATGATTTTTGGCCAATTAGAATAGAGATTTCTATCATCCACCTCTATTCATCCACATGGATGGCCAAACTATCCTTTTTACACTAAAAATCGTTTTTTAATCCTTCTTCTTATAATATTTACATACTTGGTGCTTTAAATACTAAATAAAAGAAGTAAATAAGATCTTAAGGATCACCAATGTCTAACATAGGTGACTTAAGATATATACAAGTTACTATCAATATAAATTTAACTTCAAAAGTCACTACTAGAAAAAAAATAAGGTTGTATGAACCTTAATAATAACCCTTTTAATAGATCCTTTTTAAACTAGCAACCTAATCACATCCTATAACCAATAAAAGTCCACTAATATAGCTTTCTTTTAGCTATGTAGTAAATTATACATTAAATATATATGTAAATTTTTTTTCTATAATAGCTGAATCATAATACGACAACGATGTTGTATGATGTGGCCTTCTATCTAAAAAAAACACTAGGTACCTGGCTGTGAAAAGTTTGTTTGAAATTTGATGCAAAATCCAACAGGTCGTTTGTCCCCAATAAAAAGGACAAATAATACAAAAATTTCACAAAAGAAAAGTTATATATATAAACCCTCTTGTATTCAAGTAGGTTTGTACAAAAAGGGTTCAAATTTCTACAAAAACCCTTCAAAACTTTATTCACCCGCAAAGACTTATTTCTTACTGAACTATAGAATCCAATAACTCTTGATCTAACCATTTAGTTTCTATAAAATTTAGTTCAAAGTATAGATAATTTTCTTAAATTTCATCACAAGAAAGAATCAACCATGAACTCATTTTTAATCGTCTGATATCTCAAAACTCCTAGTAGGTCCTTAAAACCCTAGCTCATAGACACCTAAGCACTATTTTCCTTATATCTCACAAATCCAAAACCCTAATGCCACAAACATTTTGCACATAGTCTTATGACATAAATATATACACTCCTAAAACTTTTGAGCCAAAAATCTATCAAATTATCTAAGATATAGCTCAAAATGTAACCACTATGTAAGCGGGTCACTTACTGCCCTTAAGTCTGTAAGTACTGACTTCAACTCCCAATATCTCCTTCATCCTGGCTTAGAATTTATCAAGCCGTCTATAAAAAGTATATCTGTGAAGTGTTCTCCTCAACGCGAGTTGCGGATCTTGATTGCTTTGTGCGCGATCCAATCCAAAAGTGACAGTAGGTCAAAATCGACACCTTAACTTTGGGCGCCTATAACTTCTCTTTATAAAAGTGCAAAATCACACAAAATTTGCACTTAAACCTTATGATCCTAGCCTCTGATGTTCGACTCCTCTCCAAAAACAAACCCTAATTCCTAATAAATCCTCGAGCAGCCTCCTTGAAGCCCATTGGGCATGATTTTTGGCCAATTAGAATAGAGATTTCTATCATCCACCTCTATTCATCCACATGGATGGCCACACTACCCTTTTTACACTAAAAACCCTTTTCTAATCCTTCTTCTTATAAGATTTACATACTTGGTGCTTTAAGCATCAAATAAAAGAAGTAAATAAGATCTTAAGGATCACCAATGTCTAACATAGGTGACTTAAGATATATACAAGTTACTATCAATATAAATTTAAGTTCAAAAGTCACTACTAAAAGAAAATAAGGTTGTATAAGTTTTAATAATAATTCTTTTAATACATCCTTTCTAAAGTAGCAACCTAATCATATCCTATAACCAATAAAAATCCATTGATATGACTTTCATTTAGCTAAGTAGTAAATTATATATTAAATATACATGTATAATTTTTTTTTACATAGTAGCCGAATTACATTACGACATCCACCCCCTCCAAACCTAAGCATCCTTTGGTATGCACCAACAAGAGTTGAAGTTGTAATTGGCGTCATACTATTGTTCCAGCAATATCTTCTTCAAAATCGTGTTCTTCTTCTCATCTGTAGAGAAGTCAATTTCTTCTCTCATATCTTCATATGTTATGTCTTGACCTCGTTGTTTGAAGAATTTTATGTGTTTTCCTGCAATTGGAACTTTAAGGTGTGTTCTATCTACCTCCCTTAATACATATGTGGCATTATCTAAAACATTTATAACCACATAAGGTCCAAACCAATGTTTAGAAAATTTTCTAAGAGTACTATGCTGGTTATCCAAGCTACTATCATACACCAAAATCCAATCATCTTCTTGAATTTCTTTTGGCCTTAACCGATGTCGCTTGTCAAATCAATCTTTATTTTTAATTCATGCCTCCCTTAGTTTAACAATTGCTTTTTCTATATCTTCAGGTCTTCTCTCCAATTGACGGATTCGAAGTACAAGAAGTTCTTCTCTAGACACATTGTCTTGCCAAGGTAAAACATTCCAAGTATGTATTTGCTCTTCAATCGACATAATAGGCTTTTGTCCTTATATCAATTCTGTAGGCATATATCCAGTTACTGAACTATAAGTAGTATGATCAGCCTATAGAGCAAATGGTAATAATCTAGGCCATTCTTTTGCCCTTCTTTTACATGCTTTAACAATGGCTTTTACTATCGGAGGATGACCTCGCTCACTTTTGGCATTACCCTCTGGACTATACGCTGTTGTAAGTGCAAGCTTGATCCCACATCTTTCAAAAAAATTCCTTGCCTCATATATATCTAATTCTCTACGATCAACAATAAATTTTCCAATACATCCGTATCTACAAATCACATCTTCTAGTAAAAATCTACAAACTTCTTCACTGGATTTTGTTTGTAAAGCTCTTCTCTCCATCTGGTTGGATAAATCTTCTCGTTGTCGCGTTGTGGTTTGGCTACTATGTGAAAAAATTGTACATGTATATTTAATGTACAATTTACTACTTATCTAAATGAAAGTCATATCAGTAGATTTTATTGGTTATAGGATGTGATTAGGTTGCTAGTTTAGAAAGGATCTATTAAAAAGATTATTAATAAGGTTTATACAACTTTATTTTCTTTCTAGTAGTGACTTTTGAACTTAAATTTATATTGATAGTAACTTGTATATATCTTAAGTCACCTTTGTTAGACATTAGTGATCCTTAAGATCTTATTTACTTCTTTTATTTGGTGCTTAAAGCACCAAGTATATAAATCTTATAAGAAGAAGGATTAAAAAAGGGTTTTTAGTGTAAAAAGGGTAGTTTGGCCATCCATGTGGATGAATAGAGGTGGATGATAGAAATCTCTATTCTAATTGGCCAAAAATCATGCCCAATGGGCTTCAAGGAGGCTGCTCGAGGGTTTATTAGGAGTTAGGGTTTGTTTTTCGAGAAAAGTCGAACATTAGAGGCTAAGATCATAAGGTTAAGGTTTTTGGATCTGATTTAGGTGCAAATTTTGTGTGATTTGCACTTTTTATGAAGAAGTTATAGGCGCCTAAAGTTAAGGTGTTGATTTTGGACCTACTGCCACTCTTTTGATATAACTCGCGCATACAAAAAGCAATTGACAATCAGCGACTAGGGTTGGAGAAAGCACTTTTACGGCTACACGTTTTATGTACGGCTCAATAAAATCCAAGCTAGCAAAAAGGAGATATTGGGAGTTGAAGTCAGTGCTTACAGACTTAAGGGCAGTAAGTGACCCGCTTACATAGTAGTTACATTTTGAGCTATATCTTATGCAATTTGATAGATTTTTGGCACAAAATTTTCAGGAGTGTATATGTTTATGTCACAAGACTATGTGCAAAAATTTTGTGGCATTATAATTTTGGATTTGTGAGATATAAGGAAAATAGTGCTCGGGTGTCTCTGAGCTAGGGTTTTAAGAACTTGTTAGGGGTTTTGAGATTTCAGACGATCGAAAACGAAATTACGATTGATTCTTTCTTGTGGTGAAACTCAAGAGGATTATCTACACTCAAATTTAAATTTTAAAGAAATTGAACGGTTGGATCAAGAGTTATTGGACTCTACAGTTAAGCAAGAAAATAGTCCTTGCGGGTGAATAAAATTTTGAAGGATTTTTGTAGAAATTTGAACCCTTTTTATACAAACTTACTTGAGTACAAGAGGGTTTACATATATAACATCTCTTTTGTGAGAATTTTGTATTATTTGTTCTTTTTATTATGGACAAACGACCTGTTGGATTTTGCCATCAAAATTCAAATAAACCCTCTACAACCAGGTACCTAGTGTATTCCCTGATAGAAGGCCACGTCATACGACATCGTGCCAAAATCAAGTGTCGCATTTGCCATAATGTCATAGGCATAGTAATCAAATCCACCACCCATTTATAATATATTGCTAGAGGATATGTAGGATGCAACCCGTCTCTATGTCGAATCTCTGAATACATTTGGCAAGTTTGACATGATTCCACAAACTTTACTACATCTCTATACATATTACGCCACCAATATTTTTCTTTAAGCTTGTTAAAGGTAGCATAAATACCTCTATGACCAACCCACAAGCTATCATGGAATTCTTGAATCAATTGCTCTTGCATTTCCTTCTTGCAAATTACTCTTTGTGGTATACCACTGTCCTTTTTACATCGCTTTCATAAGTATCCATCTTGTAAAAGGTAGTTGTAGGCTTTCCGCCTAATTTACTTAAAATAAATATCATTCGATCTTGGTTGCCTTGATAGCGTTGTCGGGGTACAGAGAATCTGCCTCAAGAAAGCGCTGGGCTTCTGGCTGCCACTAATTACTCAAGCAAGATTCAAGTATAATAAAAACCCCCAGATTTATATAAAAGAGATCTCCATAGGGCTATTACACCCAATACACAAGCCTAATTTCCTCAAACCACTCAAAACATAACAAAATACTCTAAACCCTCATTCCCCTGTAGGAAGGGAATTTTTCCCGAACTTCAATAATCCATAGCTTTTAATCCAACCGTCCAAAACTACTCCAAATTTTCAGGAAAAACTGATATATTCTTCACAACTACCACCACAAATTTCAATCGTTGATTCATTATCGATCTTTAGATATCGCCAAAACCCTAGCAGTAGCTTTAAACCCTTGTTTACAAACACCCGTGTACTAAATTCTTCATATCTCACAATCTAAAAGTCCAAATGCTATGAAACTTTGATGTATAGCTTTTTAGCACAATAATACACCTTCTTCAAAATTTTGAGACAAAAATTTGTCCAAAAACTTAAGATATGGCAAACCCCATCACCATCAACAAAACGGTCTACTTACTGCCTTGGAATTGGATGCGCTGTCTTCAACTCTTCATATCTCCTTTGTCTGAACTCAAAACTTAAGAATTCCTTCATAAGGGACGTAGATCTTGAAATCATCTTTCCAACCGCACCGTCCGATCTCCAAAAGCCTCCGTACAACTCCGCAAAATCTTAAGATAGTAAAATTATGAATGAAATCCACTCTTTAACTTTGAACAAGTATAACTTCTTCACCCTAATTCCAAATGCCTAAAATTTCCTCTCAAACTATACCCAAAACCCTAAACTTTACAATCCTACCTCTGAAATTGCAAATCCCCTTTTTGAAGTCGCCGAAAACCCTTGTTAAGGTCGCGGGCAGCCTCCTCAAAGCCCATTGGGCATGGTATTCAACCAATAGGGATGAAGTTCCCTATTCCTTGCCTTCATCCGACCATGGCTTGATTTCATCCCTCCCAATTAGCCTCTTACTAGCTTAAATTTTCATCCTTAAGTCCCCACCTTCTCTCAAGGCTTCATACTAAACATTTAGATCTTATAATTTTTAAATACCATAACTAAAATAAGTAAAATAAAATAAAATAAAGTTTCTTCTATCAACCATTTTTAATTTAATTTACTAACCATTCTAACACACATCTAGATTCATAAACATCTACTATATTTTAACTAATTTTTACATACTGTAAGTAATTATAGTACGACAGCGTGCTCAAATAGTATCCAATATCTAACCATTCTCTTTCATATAGTTCTTCCATGAACAGTTTTGGATACTCCTTCTCTCTTTGTTGTGTTCAAAAATAGAAGGTAATACCTACATCTTCAGTATCATCAATTAAATCTTCTTCTTGTTCCTACCTAGCTCGAGATAGCATATCCGCCACTGGATTATTTTTACCTGCTATGTACTTGAATTCAGGATTTAAAGACTTTATATATGCAATCCACCTCAGCATAGCAATATCAGGAGTATTACAATTGGTGATCATTCCCAATAGTCGCAAATAATCTGTTTTTATTATCACTGATGCTCCTATTAGATAATCTCTATCAGTTTTCATGGCTGTCACTACTCTCGATAATTCTCGTTTTACTTCCGGATAACACCTTTGTCTTTCATTTAATAGCTTGGCTCCAAATCGTATAGCAAATTGATTCCCTTCTTCATCATCCTATCCCAATGTCCAACCAATAGCTATTGGATTGGTATCAAATGTAAGTATCACCGGTTTTTTTTTCTCATAATTTACTCTACATAGCACAAGTGGAGAAGACAATGATTGCTTCAACCTTTGCATTGCTTCTATATGTATCCTCTCCCATTTAAACCTCTTCCCTTTTCATAGCAGACTATAGAAGGGATGTGTTATATGTGCATAATGTGGAATCCATATATAATAAAATATATAAGCTTCCAAAAATCTCCGTACCTCTGTTTGTGAGCTACAAACTTTTTTCATCCATTGTATGGCATCCACTTTAATAGGATCTGATTTACGACCAAACCATCCACACAAATGCCCCACAATAACAATCTCTCGAATGCCAAAGGTTGATTTAGCTCTTAACAAGGTCAAGTCGACTTCTTCAAGCCGTGATAAAATCTTATCACAATCCAAAATATGACTAGATACAAATTTATGACACCCCCTCTGATCCATTATTTCTTCTTTTTCTTCTTCTATACACCCTTTTATTGGAATATCATCCAAGAAAGACATAGTCTTTTCTGGGATAAAATCACGGAGCACCTTATTCATCCCATTCATCATATGAGCAACTGAATTTGTTGCTCCTTGTGGTAATGTACACATTTTCACAAGCCTTAAAGGTGTCTTCATAGTAATGATATCCCTACTTCTTTCCGTAAGTTGAAACTGGTTATACCCAGAATAAAGATCTCCAATAGAATAAATGGCTCTACCAGCAAATGCTTCAAGAAATTCTCCAATAATTGGTCCCACTCTTGTATTTCTAATGGTTACTTGATTCACTTGTTGCATATCTTGAATAAATCGTAGAGTTCTATTTTTCTTTGGTACTGTAAACCAACGACTAGAATATAGTGCAAATGATGCTTTTAATATTTTCATCCATAATTTTTCTTTTAATAGCTCTATAAGTTTGGATAGATGCGCTCTAGGTACTGGAATTGGCCTTAGATCCTATGGAGCATGTGGAATTGTAAATATAACCATTGGTGCCACAATACTTGAATCCATACATCCAATTTCTAAAGGTTCAAAAACAAAAGCTTTTCCATGCTTCCTCAATATTTTTCTGAATTTTATTTCTTCGGTAGATAGAAGAAAATCCGCGGATCCTACTTTCAACTCCTTGAACGTACTTTTTGTAAACTTATGGCCAATTTGATCAAGATTTTGTAAATCCTTTTCCTTTGAAGCCACTTGAACTTGGTAGTTTGAATCACTAGGCAATGGTGTAGCTATTGGTTTTATTTTTCTTTCTACTATTTTGTATCTAGTTTCAACCTTGACTTCATAACCTTGAAACGCTTGTATAATTGAGTAGAGCTCTCTTGAATGTACTTGCACCACTTGATCTTCATCTATTACTTCAATCTTTATAAGTTCTTCCAACATATCTTCTAAACCTATTTCCATATATATACCTATTATCTTCTCATCTTCATCAAGTACACCCACTCTTTTTAGGTCTTTTTTTATTTTTCTCACAATCCTTTTCTCTTGTTTTTATAGGTCATTAATTTATGTATGTACAACAAATCTATTTTTAAATATTTCTATAACTCTTGTACAAAAGGTATTTTTTTCTCCTTGCGAGAGTACCTTCTTTGACGTACCACCACATCCTGGCTCTATAGTGGTACCCTGCAAAAATCCTTAAACTCTTCATCAATTCTTGATAACGAGCCACTTTGTAGATAATTCCTGTTGCGCTCATGATTAGCAGATATTGTTAAAAACTGCACTGCTCGTTTACCATCTTGGCTTCTAATGCAAGCACATGCACATCCATCATCTAATACCTTAGTTTCCATCCTTACAACAATAATATACGCTTGTCCAAGAATTATTGGATAAGAAATATTGTTCTGAACAAAGAAGTTTTGTTCAGTAGATACATCTCTAATTTTCACCTTTATATCTGGACAAGCGCCATAAAGATCTCCACATGTGTTATTTGCTGCTTGAATCACCCAACCATGTTCAGTATCAATAGACCACCTCCCATATTTATAAATATCTTTAGTCATAATATTGATTTCAGATCTATGGTCAATAAGAGCAACTACTGGATCTGTCAAGTCTCCCACCTTCACCAAAGTTTCTGTAGTGGCTCTAGCCCAATGCTTCTTAGAGTAATGACTAGGACCTTTGTCATCAATCTTATCATCATCCAAGGAAAATTGATCCTTTTGATTGATACAACATTCAGCCAACTCCAACTCTTCTTCTTCTGTTAATGTTGTATCTAAAGCATTAGACATTGCTGACTCTTCTATCAATTGTCTTTTCTATTTAATGGTGTCAATAATGACATCATGAAATTCTTTTTTTGTAATGCCTAAAATTTCACATAAAGTGAATTCAATTTTGGCATTCAACACCCTTTTTTCCAACACCCTTTTAAATCTGTAGTTGCCTCTATATCCGATTACAGCTTATAGGCAACAAGCTTATCTTTTTCTTTATTTTTACTAGTTTCCATCCCTTCTTTCTATTTTTCTTTTCGTAGTGATGCATCTCTAGAGTGTGATATTGATGGCTCAACCTTGGATGGTCTACTACCTTGTAATATAGGTACTTCCTTGTTCTGTATTATTTTTGTATCCTTTTGAAATCTCCTTTTGTTATTTGGTTCCCGGAGATTTTATTCTATTATATTTCTTCCCCTTTTCACATCCATCAAAGCTTCATGGTGGGATTTTTCCATATAAGTATGTATAGACATGGTATCAATAGGATCATTCCATCCTGTTGCATTCTTAATTATTGTGGCTACATTGAATAACTCTTGCCTTGATATTTTTTCCTTATTCATGCTAGTGATAGCATGATTCCATAAATCCCCCGTGTCTACATGTTTGTCAAAAACATCCTCCTTCTCCCTTATAACCTCGATACCATAAGTGGTAGCTTTTCTTGATGCCATAGTATGTTGAGATAAATAATCCTCTAAAACCCTTTTCATCCCTCCTTTTCCAAAGTTGGTTTTAAGGAACTCACTTGTATCACGTAATGCAATCTTTCCATCTTTCCATATAATTACTCCTTGTTGCAAAATATCAGCAAAATCTCCACATTCCTTATGTAGATGCTCCATACTATCGCACCAAATACATTGTTGTATATATCCTTGCTTTGATGTAGGTTTGATCTCAGATGTTCCTCTTTTTTCCTCTAGCTTTTCCAATTTGATTTGTAAGTCTTTCATTCCTTTCACTAACTTCTCAATTGCATCTTTTTGTGATACAACAGTGGACATAGGAATTGGAATAGTACTTACTGATATAGCACGTTCTGATACTTGTCTACGAGATATTATAATTGAAGGAGGCCTAGTTTCTTGTCTTACTACTACTTTACATCTTTGGTACTCTCTTTTAGCAAGTATATCCACTGCTTCAGAGACTTTCTTCCAGTCAATAGTAAGTCCATTATCTTCTGTATTATCCTCCAATAATAACTCCAACTCCCTCTATAGCTCACGATTGGAGAAATAGCTCCACCTTATTATTTTCAAGTGTAAGCTTTTCCATCCAAGATAATTGAAGAAATTGCCTTTCAAATTCTCAAAATAACTCTGTTGCTACCAACTCCTTGTTGGATTTATTAACCCATTCCATAAGTAATTTTTTTGTCACCCTTTCAGCATCCTCCAAAGAATACTCTTCTTTTAGCTGAAGGATAAAATCCTCCCATTTTTCTCCATGAGTTTGAATAATCCCCTTAATGTGCTCACGGAGTTCAGGTACAACTGCTAACTCAAATGTTAGGATCATCTCCTTCTCCGGTACTTTATTAAGCTCTATCTCTCGCAAATAATACTTCAAATACTTGGAAATATTTTTCTCATCAAATTGATCTAACAACCCAACAACAGATTATAAGGCTTTGGTAGCCATAGCCTCCTTACGCTCCATTGCTTGTTATTGCTGCATATAAAGAGCAAATGCTTGAAATATTTGAGTTGTAGCAGGATCAAGCTGCATTGGTGGTATTCCACTGCAATTTCCACTACTATCTCTTTGTTCCCCTGCCATAATAAAGGCCAAAATATTTCTTCAAAACTCTCCACCCTAGATATTTCACGTCGGATTCACCAATATGTCGTATGATGTGGCCTTCTATCTGGGAATACACTGGATACCTGGCTGTCGAGAGTTTATTTGAAATTTGATGGCAAAATCGTATAGGTCATTAATTCTCAATATAAACGACAAATAATATAAAAATCTCACAAAAGAGAAGTTATATATATAAACCCTCCTGTATTCAAGTAGGTTTGTACAAAAAGGGTTCAAATTTCCACAAAAACCCTTCAAAACTTTAATCACCCGTAAGGACTTATTTCTTGCTGAACTTTAGAGTCCAATAACTCTTGATCTAACTATTTAGTTTCTATAAAATTTAGTTCAAAGTGTAGATAAATCTCTTAAGTTTTATCGCGAGAAAAGAATCAACAAATTTGTTTTTGATTGTCTGATATCTCAAAACCCCCAATACATACTTAAAATCCTAACTCAAAGACACCCGAGCACTATTTTCCTTATATCTTACAAATCCAAAATTCTAATGCCACAAAATTTTTGCACATAATCGTGTGACATAAATATATATACTTCTGAAAATTTTGAGCCAAAAATCTATCAAATTATCTAAGATATAGCTCAAAATGTAACCACTATGTAGTGAATTAAACTACGCCGCTTAAGTTTGTAACTTGACCAACTCCAATATCTCCTTCATCACAACTTAGATTTTATCGAGCCGTATATAGTATGTCAGTGAGAGTGTTCTTCAACCAGATTCTTGGATCGTGATTGCTTTACGTATCTGTGAGTTATATCCAAAAGAGTGACAATAGGTCCAAAATCAATACCTTAACTTTGGGCGCCTATAACTTCTTTATAAAAACTGCAAATCACACAAAATTTGCACCTAAACCAGATTCAAAAACCTAAACCTTATGATCCTAGCTTCTGATATTCAACTCCTCTCCAAAAACAAACCCTAACTCCTAATAAATCCTCGGGCAGCCTCCTTGAAGCCCGTTGGGTATGATTTTTGGCCAATTAGAATAGAGATTTCTATCAGCCCTTCGGCTTCATCGCATGGATGGCCACGCAGCCGCTTTAAGCAAAAGCCGCACTATAATCCTTCTTCTTATAAGATTTACGTACTTTGTGCTTTAAGCACTAAATAAAAGAAGTAAATAAGATCTTAAGGATCACCAATGTCTAACATAGGTGACTTGAAATATATACAAGTTACTATCAATATAAAATTAACTTCAAAAATTACTACTAAAAAAAAAAAGATTATATAAATCTTAATAATAATCTTTTTAATAGATCCCTTCTAAAATAGCAACCTAACTACATCCTATAATTAATAAAAGTCTACTAATATGGCTTTCTTTTAGCTAAGTAGTAAATTGTATATTAAATATGCATATACGATTTTTTTTACATAATGTGACTTACTTGTGACAATGTTGAGCATAATTTGGCTTCTAAGTCTTCAAATGACCTTCTATAAGTGTGGTTTATGGATGATACTTTCATCTTATAAAAGTCTTACATCTGTAGAGTAAAAAATTACCATTGAATAGGTTTGAATTTTTGTGGTAAAGAATTTTATTAAAGTTTAATAAATTCTTCATCTCGAAGAAGTAGATTTTATTGAATCTAACGATGCGATTGTTTGAAGCTTTTAAGCGCCAAATCACAAAGCGATTGGCAAAAATAATGAGCAGGTTGAATAGAAAGAGAGGAACTTGAATAATTTTATAGTATTAGATTGTCCAACTGCACCGTCCCTACTGTGGCTAAACATTGTCGTGTTTTTGAATAATCATACTCCTGATTTTGATAATGTATCAATTTTGTTTCTTTAAGCAATTACCATCCTTGTGGCCTTTCTCACCATAATTTATGCATAGATCTTCTTCCATCCAATGCTTCTTTTCTTGTAGACTAAGAGATTTAAATCATTCTGCATCAAATTATATATCTTCTACTTTTGAGTGGAAATTCAAAATACTTGTTGATGTAGTAGGAGAATGTCAGATTGCATATTGTTTTCTTGAAGTCCATGAATGTTGATCTTGTCCACGTTGAAATAATTGGTTATCATATTTTATGACTTGACTAATGGCTTTATTAAGTGATTATGGATTTGGGAGTGACAATAACAGATGCAATATATCATCTTTTAATCTTTAATAAAATTGGCTCATTAGAGCTTTTTTATCTCAATTGATGTCGCATACTAATTGCCTAAAATTGAATGCATAGATTGATATAGAGTATGTCCTTTGACGTAATTCTCAAATCTTAGTTGTTGCCTAGCGAGTCTTGTCATGTTCTCCAAATGCTTCTATGAAAACTTCATAGTTGCTTCGAATTGGAGATCTTTTTTCAAACAAGGGAGCAAACTATGATAATGCTTGCCTCGTAAGTAAGGTGCCAATTATTCTAACTTGTGATTCTTCTATTGGATAAATATTTGATTATAGAACTGTTATCAATCAAATTTAATTGACAAATCCTCGAAACTTTGAATGCATATCATCATATTTCTCCAGAAGACTAACTTGAGGCTCTTTATATTGTTGCACAGGCAATTTTTCTTGGCGTAATATATGTAGTATTGCATCCTCAAGTACAGAAGTTGGGAGTGGATGCAGTCTAGATTGTGGTACTCCAAATGTTGCGTCATTACAAAGTTTTGCGACAATCTCTTCAATCTTTGCAATCCTAGCATACAAAGTAATAAGAATACTTATAATGGCATCTAACTTGGACTTGGAAGATTTGGTCATACTAATGTCTTGACCTCCAACCATTCTAAAAGAAAGAAAGAAGGAATTTATAAGAAAATAATATTAGTTTAGAAGAAGGTAATCCGCAACCTCTAAAATACTTTAAGACCTTCAAGGAGAAGGGTGATCCACTTTCTCACAAGAAGGACAAAGCTCCAATATTGATGAAGAAAATATCAATTTAGAAGAAAATAATCCGCAACCTCTAAAATATTAGTATACCTTTGAATAGAGGGATAATCCACTCTCTAATAAGAAGGATTCAACTCTGATATTAAAGATGAGAGCAGTCTCGACAAACTGTCAGGGACACAAGAATATAGAAGAAGAATCTTAAACTAGGATAAGATTTCCAGAAGAAAATCAAAGAGAACTTGAATTAAACAGATGAATATACGAACGATATCAAAAAAGGTGAGTTAGAACTTCTAGAGATACATTGTCAAGACTAACGAATTCTTTAGCCTTGACCCCTATATATATTCATATCTAGGATGCTTCGTGAGCGGCTACCATCAAATTAAGAAGCTTTTCAAGAACCTTCTACAACCTGGGAAGCTTCTTGACCTCCTTCCACTAACTAGAAAGCCTCTTGAGCTCCTTGTCAAGGACAATAATTGGATGAAATCAAATAAACAAGTGAGACCTCTCTCAAAGAAATAAATATAAAAAATTATATGTATTAAAAAAAACTGGAATGGCTAATGCCAAAAGACAAGAAAACTAGAGCTGTAGGCCAGACTCTAAGAAGCGAAAGGTTAGCGAGTGAAGAAACTCACTCTTGTCTCTATTTATACCTATCTACCTAAAAGAGCTAAGTGGCGGCGTTCTATAGGACCTCCGACCACGTGTCCACAATTTACGAACCGTGTCGAGTTGCGAGAACACGTATCTAACTTGCAATGAGTTTCACATATGTTAACCATGTATTTAGCTTGGTCTTCAAACTACCAACACCGCAAACTACCAACATGTGCAACATGTGGCTAACTTATTGACCAAGTTTCTAATCCAAAAGTCTACTATGGACACTTATAAAGTCAAAGCAGCGTCTATGAAGTTTCTAGGAAATTTCTCTAAAGATATTATGGAATTAATCTACTTTTACCTTCTTTTATCTAATTCTATCTGATCACATAGGTAACTATGTATATGTCCGTGATATTATCCCCTCTTTAAAAGGACAAATTCCATGAGGAGCGGTGATTACATGTGTAAAAAGTCTAAGATGCGGCGAATAGTATTTGCCACATACTCTGATCTTTGTTCTCTTCGAAGGTAATTGATGCGTCCTCTCAGCCATCGATAGTGTGCCATTCCAGGGCGAAAAGACCACCCTGTTATTTGATCATTGTTGTGACCTTCATAACTTCTTTCGAATATCACATCTGGAACACCGTCAGGAATTGTTCCTATCTCCAATAAAATCACCAAACATTGAGAATCTCTTCCAAGGTTGTGATACCAAACACATTGTATCTTGCCATCTATTTGAGGAAGAACATGTCATTCTTGAAGATCTTCACCTCGGTTGCGTCGTCTTGAGAGTTGTGACAGTCGCAATGTCTCGTCTAGTAGGTCAGCAAATAAAGGCTCTTGAGTCAAATCCGCTGGCTGTTGATTCTCCATCTCCTTAGCATTGTCGTGTTGTAAATCAAAATATAGTGTGAAAAACATAAAAGAATGCATTAAAATAAAAAGATTAAGATTAGAAGAAAGGTTGATAGAAAATTAGTAGTAAGAAGATACAATGGAAACTTACCTTGAAAAGTGAAATTTCTTCAAGTTAGTAAAAAGAAAAAGGTTGAGGAAGTGGAAAAGACGTGGGCTAAGAGGTCTTTTTGACCAAGAGGATGAAGAAGACCAGGAGGGAGATGACAAGGAAGGATCGTGAAGAAGAAGGAGGAGAGTTTTCTTGGAAGGCATAGGATTTTTTTAATAGGTAGTATACATTTTTGTATATAGAGGAAGCTTAGAGAGGATTTTAGATGCGATTTTTTGTAGGTTTGTAGTAGACAAGATAAGAAACTCATAGAAACAATTCTCATGCCTTTTCATTAAGTATCAAGGGAGATATGAGTCGTGAAAGTTGTAGGTGTTTAAGACTAGGGCAGTAAGGGTTACAAAATTTCGGGCCTTGGTTCTTGGAAACCACTTACACTTTAGCAACAAAATTTGTTGGGTTTTTGTTTCTTATAGAGTTAACTACTTTGTGTCAAAATCTCAAGTCACTATGACCTGTGAGCAAAGAGTTATGAGTGAAATTGTAACCGGTTTGAATGAAAAGAGAAATAGATTGAAGGCAAGGTTGAGGGTTTGTATGGGCAATGCATGTGTGTGGGTTTTTTTGGGTATAAAGAGATTTAGGAGACGAATTTGAGTGTGAAATTTGATAGACATGATCTATGTAAGTTAAGGAAGAGATGAGTGTAAGTTTGATACTCATTTGTCTTATAAATAAAATGTTATGCTCTTTCAAAGTGACAGGGGTCTATCTCCAAATCAGTGAAGTTTGAGGGAGCATAACTTTGTGATCAGAGTAGTATTTTGAGTAAAATTTGTTGGGATTTGTAGATATATGAGTCTATTAAGTTGTTTAAAAAACTGATTGCTATTGGAGTTATATTCGAGGAGTTATGAGGAATGTTGTGGTTAGATCCAGAGTTGTTAGAAGGCAAAATTAAAGAAGAAGGATGGAACCTATAACTCAAGTTTGGAGAAGACTTTTGAAGCAATATTTGGAGGGTGTTTAAAACATAATACAAACTATAAGCCTACCAAATTTCAGCACTTAGCTCTTTTTTAATGAAGAGCAATGAAGATGTGAAGCAAAGGGGGTCCAGAATCAAAGGCAGCATGGAGGGATTACTTTGACAACATGGTTCTCTCTAACCACATGAGCTATAATCAAAAGGTTTATGGGGTTTGCTTCTTTACTCTCTTAAGTACCTTGTATCCAAATTTTGGTTCAATTGATGTGATATCCTAGGATTTATGAGAAAAATTGAGGGCGGTTTTCTAAAGGCAGAATATGTTAGGGTTAATAAAGTATGTTTTTATGTAAATTCTTCAATTTTATGAACTTTATGAAGCTCATCTTGCACTTAAGAAACGAGAGGCAAAAAAGACCTAGTGTTTCTTAGGGCTAAGACTCTCACCTCGACAGCGTCACAAAATACAAAGAAGCTACAAACAAGGATAGAAAGTTGAATGTTATCTTGCCTACATCTTGTTTCCTTTATAGGAAAAGTCTTCATCTTGGTTTTGATGGATGTTGTTGATGAAAGGTCTCCACCTTCCTTGCTGCATTCGCCAGATTTTTTGCTGGTTCCCATGTGCGCTCACTAATATCGTATCCGTGCCAGTGAACAAGATATTCCAACCTATTTTGGCGTCGCCTTGAATCTAAGACTTCTTCTACTTCAAATTCGTCATTATTATTCACTTCTATAGGAGGAGGTGGCACTTGTCTTCTTCTTGGTATATTCACTGTCTTATATGGTTCAAGAAGAGACACGTGGAATACAGGGTGGATCTTCATAGACTCTG
>JAWRVF010000162.1:263621-551124 GCA_036785485.1 Physcomitrellopsis africana | reverse complement strand
TAGATTAGAATGTCGTCTAAATAGCAGACAACAAAATCATCAAGAAATTCACAAAAAATGTCATTCATAAGATGTTGAAAAGCAGCTGGTGCATTTGTGAGTCCAAACGACATGACATTATATTCAAAATGTCCATACCTAATTTGAAATGCAGTCTTCCATTCGTCACCTTTTTTTGATGCGGACCAAATTATATGCTCCTCGTAGATCTATTTTTGTATAGATCTTTGCTTGACTGAGTTGATCAAGAAGTCCTGAAATCAGAGGTAAAGGATATCTGTTCTTGATGGTAATCTTATTAAGCCCTCGATAATCTACGCACATCCGTAAGGATCCGTCTTTTTTTTTTATAAATAAGATAGGAGCTCCTGCTAGAGATTTCGAATGGCATATGAAGTTCTTAGCCAAGTTCTCGTCAATATATTCCTTCAATGCAGTCAGCTCGTTCTGCGATAAGCTATAGATTGGTCCAAATGGTGGTTGAGCTCCTACTTGAAGGTCGATTGAGCAATCATAAGGTCGATGCTGTAAAAGAATATCTGCGTTTTTTTTTTTCAAAAATATCTTGAAAATCTTGATACTGGTTAGGAATATTACTTGTAATCTTCTCAGTATCTGAAATAGGTGTGGCATATATAACAAAAGATGGTCCTTCTTTTGCCGCATGTATAAAAGCTTTCGCACCTATTAATAAGGGTTTGGATATACTAGACTTATGTATTTCTACTTGACTACTGGATTCTTGGATTGAACTACAAGAAAAGTCGAGGTTATGAGAAATCCAATCTATTTGAGGATTATACTTTTCTAACCACGATAATCCTAAAATAATCGGATTTGAAGGGGATCTAATCACATTAAATATTACTACATTAGTATGTCCTTTAATTGCTACATCTAAAAGAACAGTCTCATGGGTGACATCTCCAGAAGATAACAAACGACTATCTATGACTTCTACGTGCACAGGTTTAGCTTTCTTGATTAAAACTATTTCTTGTTTTTTGACAAAGTCTTCGTCTATGAAACACGCTGAGGCTCCTGAATCTAATAAAGCAAAGACTTTGTGATTTTTAGGTCCCAATGATACTTCTATTATAAAACAAGGTGAGGGATCTGAGGAGAGAATAGGACCTTTATAAGGTGTTGTACATGATTCCAGCTGCACGGTCCCTATTGTAGCTGGAGAAATTCGTTTTCCGACACAGTGTCTTCTCTAGCAGCCATACTTCTCATTTTGTGATTGCATTGCTTCTTTGGACAATATTGAGCAGTGTGTTTAGATTCTCCACAATATAAGTACAAACCCTCTTGATGACGTCGAGTTTTTTCCTGCTCAGTGAGAGATTTAAAGCGTACCGCATCAATTTGCATTGGTTTTGGTTTAGCCAAGTAAGTTTCTGAAAACTTAGGAGTTGCTGTCATCAATTGACTTGTTTCTCTCCAACTGAATTTATGTTCCTGGCATCTTTCAAATAATTGATTGTCACATGCAATCACTTGAGAAACAAATTACTCCAAAGATTCAGCTTTTGGCATTGTTAGTAACAAATCTTTGACGTTATCCTTCAATCCATAACGAAATTGGTTGATAAGGGCTTTGTCATTCCACTCTACATCACAAGCAAGATTTTGAAATTCAGCAGCATATGTTGTAGCTGACCGTGATCCTTGTCGTAAAGATAAAAGCTTGGTCTCTGCTATCCTCTCTCGGTCGCTTTCTCCAAATGTAGCCGTAAACACTTTAAGGAATGAATTCAGATTGTAAAGAAGTATTGAATTTTTTTCCATCAAAGGTGCAAATCAAGAAAGGGCACTTCCAGATAGAAGTGCACCTATGAATCCAACTTGGGTAAATCCATCAAGATATTGGAAAAGGTGTAACCTTAAATAAAGCTTGACTTGTTACAAAAATCCTTGAAATTTTGATCTTGTTCCATCAAATTTCTCGGGCATACTAATCTTTGCCTCTTTAACGCTTAAAGAAGCAAGATTTCTTGGATTCGGTTGGGAGGCTTATCTACTTGCTTCTCTCAGTTGTACAACTTCTTGGCGTAAGCTCTGGACTTCCTCCATAGGTGTTGGAATAGCGCTTCCATGATTACCATTAGTGATTCGTGAAATTTCCACTCTAAGAGTGTTGACAAGCTCCTGAAGATCTGCAATAGTTGCAAATCTATTCTTGCTTCCGGTAAGTGTAGCATCCATGATTTTTTCTTCCATCTTAGACAACTTCACAAATCTATAATTTGGATTAGAAGAGGGTAATCCGCAACCTCTAATATCAAACAAAAATCTTCCACAAAGAGGGGTAATCCACTCTCTTTTAGGAAAAAATGAAGGTTAGAAAGCAAATAGAGTCAATTCAAAGGTGGGTAGTCTACAACCTTCAAACACAAAGAATAGAAGTGGGATAATCCACTCACTTCTAACACAAAATAAGAACAATAAATCTTCACTCTTGTCAAATTGTCAAGGACAAGAACTCGATGAAATCAAATGGACAAATGAGACTTCTCTTATAAAATAGAAATAAGAAAATATGTATTCAATAGAAACTGGAATGGCTATTGTCAAAAGACAAGACAACTACAGACTCTTGAAACTAGATTAGAAGTAAGAAAGGAGTTGACAAGAGTGAAGAAGGCTTCATTCTTGTCTCTATATATACTATCTAACTAGAAGCTACGTGGCGATGTTCTATAGCACCTCCAATATGTGTTGACTTTGAAGGCCACTTGCCTTAGCTTGCAAGGCAAGTTTTTTACATGTGCGCCACGTAGTTAGCTTGAAGAACAAGCTATTAATATGTGTGGTACATGGTTAACTTGTTGACCAAGTTTCTAACCAAGAAATCAACTATGGACACCTATACGGTCAAAGCAGCGTCTATAAAGCTTCCAGGAAGTTTCTCTAGAAGATATTATAGAATTAACCTACTTTTACCCAATTCTACTTAATTATATAGGTAACTATGTGTATGTCCATGACAGTAACCTCTCTCCACTCCAAAAATTTCTACAAATTTAATTCAAATTCAATAGCATTGAATTTTACACTATTACAACTTTAACTTCAAAGTTCTTACAATCATAAGTTTTTATTAATAAATAATCACCACACACTAAAAAATGCCTTCTCAAATATGAGATACATGAAAGTTTTAAGGTAGTGAATTTTTTTTTAGTCTAAAATTTACTCCAAATTCAAATCAAGTCCAAATTAAATATATAATAGCTTTTTGAAAAGTTGCCATTAAGATACATAACCTCAAAAAATTTCAACTTAAAAGATATTATATATATAAATTTATTCATAAAAATCCAAGAATAAATCAACATTCAATTCAATAATGAAATTTTTGACTATCTTATAGATTAAAGATTTGAAATGCTTTGTATATACCAATAAAAAAGAAATATAAAAAATTTACCAATGATAAAGATTAATTTCAAATTTTTCATTCAAAAAGACTAAACAAAATATGAATTTTAAAATATTAATTCCATATTCATATACACAATTAGAAGCACCACCTCTTTGCAAATGCACCATTTATATGAGGGTAAAATTTACCCCTCAATTCAAATTATAAGATAGATTTAATTAAGAGTTACTTATAATTTGTAGTATAAAGTATAAGAAATAATAAACAACAACAAAGTAAAAAAAAAAAAACAACACAAAATAAATGAAATATGTATAATTAAGCTATTGCACATCACAAAATTAGTCATAGTCTATTCACTAGATTTTTATCTAGTAAAATTAAAAAATGAAAAATAAAAAATATATTTTTAAGTAGATAATTTTTTTAATCTTTCCAATGATATAAAAAATATATAAATTCAAGTTGTTATGAATAAGTTATGATAATTTAAAGATAAAAGGTAAATAATAAAAAAATTAAATAAATAATTTTTACCTCAAGGATAACTTGTTTAAGAGATCAAGAGTTCAAATCTCATCAAGGCTCACAAGTAGTATATAAAAGTATCTTAGAGAGGCCACAAGGCCTTAGTCTTATCCTCCTACCTACATCCAAGGTGCTACAACCCATATGAGACTTGTGAACCTCCCTTCTTGCAAAGACTACACTAGTTGCTACTCTTCCTAGTTTCTACTAATAGAACTAATATTTTTGGATTTTTTACTTCACCATGGTGTTTAAAAACATCCAATTAGCTTAGAAACTTTGTATGGCCTTCAAATCTTGCTCCCAAGGTGGTAAAATATATCTTTACCAAAGTCTCAAAAATTATTCTAAAAATTTCTAAACAAATTTTAAATTTTTTTAAATAAATTCTAAATTATTCTAAAAAATTCTAAATTATTCTAAAAATTATTCTAAAAATTTCTAAACAAATCTAAAATTTTCTATAAAATTTTTAAGATAATAATATAAATTTAAGATTATTTTATTCTACCTTGGTGATTTTTTATAATAATAAAATTGATATAAATCAACTAAAAATCCTATTTTTTATATAAATAATTAAAAAGATATGAAATTATTCTTTCATGCTTCTTTTATCTATTAAGTAATATTTATAGATTTTTAATAAATAATACATATAGATAGAATAATAATATAAATATTGGTAAATCAATAACTAAATCTTAATTCTTATAACTAAATCTTAATTCTCAATAACTAAATCTTAATTCTTATAATTAAAAAAAAAAAAAAAAAAAAAAAAAAAAAACTAAAGCAACTAAGATAATTGCCTCCAAGATTTATTAAGATTTTATTTTTTTGATTTTTTTTAATAAGACTCTTGTAACTTATAAATTCTTCTAAATTCTAATAAATACTCAAATGATCAAATAAAATCTCTAATCTTAATATTTTGATATTTAAATAATTTAAAATTTAAAATTTTAATTAATCTATTAATTAAGATTTATTGGTGGAACTCATAGAGCTCAACCTCCATTTGGTTTGATTTATGAACTCTTACAGGCAGAGCTTATAGCCTTGCGAGAATGCATTGATGAAAATCTAACTAAAAATTTCATTAGATGCTTAAAATTGCCTATTAGAGCGCCTATCTTATTTGTGAAGAAAAATGATGGTTCTTTATATATGTATATTGACTATCTAGGTTTGAATAAGGTGATTATAAAAAATTACTATCCATTACCATTAATCTTAAAATTATTAGAATAATTAGGACGACCAAAGATTTTTACAAAGATTGATTTAAGAGGTATCTACAACTTAATCAAGATTAAAGAAAGAGATCAATAGAAGATGACATTTTATATAAGATATGGATATTTTGAGTATAATTTTATGCCTTTTAAATTTATGAATGGGCATGCAATCTTTTAACATATGATGAATGATGTTCTTTTAAAATATTTAGATGACTTTGTATTCATCTATCTAAATGATTTTTTGATCTTTTTTAAAAATAAATAAGACCATGAATATCACATATGTATGATATTAGAAAAATTGTCAAAGATACAAGACAACAAATTAGCAAATGGATAAGGAAAAGAATACGAAACTAGATGATTATAAGAACAATGAATTAGATAGTTGATAAGAACAAGAACTAGATTGATATGAAGAAGTAAGATAACACTTTGGATTACTCTAAGGCTTGTGTTTGCAAGACTAAGGTGTACCTCGGTCTTGCCTCCTATTTATATTATAAGATCTATATCCTATTGAACCTTTTACAAAAGCTTCTTCAACTTGATGAAAATACCTATAGAAGATTCTAACTATGAAAGAAATTAGAAAGTTTTTAGAAGTCTATGAAGTATCTATAAAAACTTTTTAAGAATATCTTAAAAGGTTTTAGAAGGTTGGAGAAGATTTTAGAAGATTGAAGAAGGTTTTAAATGATTAACAAAGATTTTAAAAGACTAAAGAAGATTTTAAAAGGTTTTAAAAGATTAAAAAAGATTCTAAAAGATTCTAAAAAATTTTAAAATTCTAAAGAAGATTTTAGAAGACTACAAAAGATTCTAGAAGGTTTTAAAAAATAATAACTTATTTTTCTTTCTAGTGATGAGTTTCACAAGAAGTCTAAGTATTTTGATAAGCAAATCAAATGTGTAAAAAATCTAAAGTTTTTCAAAATAGAAAAAGCAACATATTCTTTCTTTTATTCATTGCTAATTGGTTCTATAAGACCTTTGAGATAGTATTAATAGCCTCTATATATAACTTCTTTTATATCAATGTTTCATCTAAGAATTTGCTCTTTATTGCAACTTTCAAAATATCCTCTAAACATAATTTTTGATCTAATTGGAGTAATCTTTTCAACCTCAAGGAGTATCACCAAAGTTTGGACATTAGAATTAAGATTTTTGTGATGATGCTATACTTCTAAAGATTTCAAACATGGTCTTATTTGATGTTAGAATATTCTTTTATCTTATCCATATTCTTCAAATCTAGTAGATTGCAAAAGTTACAATAATTTATTAGGCACTTGTGTGATAGAAAAGACTTATAACTCCTATTCCTGTAAGTTCCTATAAATATAAAGATTTGACGTAGTAATTAGTAAGCTTTTAGCAAAATTTATTCTATCTTTAAAAAAATAACTATATATTAGTGAAGATCTTGGTATGGCTCATTTTTTTTATATTTATCTTCTACTATTAATAAAAAAGTATCATTTAGAAGCCAAGAGGTATTGGTGTCCACAAAATCTTTAATAGCAATTGAATCTAGATTTTCTAAGATATTGCTGATGGAATTCATAAACTTTTTGACGTGCATTTTAAAAATTATTTGAAGGTTTTCATATTCTTTTGCTAACTCCATAGCCCTTCTAATAGATGAACTATTCCAATCATCTATATTTTATATGCAAATCCAATATTTCATCCATTTCATATTCAAGCTCTTGATTAATTTCAATTGAGATTGGTGGTAGAAGAGCTCTTCCAATAATACTTGATTTATAATAGGTTTTTAAAAATGAGACATGAAAGAATGGATAAATGCGCATGCTACTTAGTAGTTTAAGATAGAAACTTAGTTGATTTATGTGGTGTAGAATTATAAATGGTCCAAGTCTTTAATAATCTAATTTCTATGATGGTTGATTTGTTTGTATATTTTATCAGAGTAGCCAAACATGATCTCCTATCTTAAACTTTGGTTGATTCTTGTGATAAATATCTGCATAGTCTTTATATCAGTCTTAAGCCATTTGCAGTTAGAATTTTAATTCTTTATGGATGGTTTTTAAATAGATAGCTAGATTTTTTGCAATAAGACTTTTCACATCTTCAATTTGAAATGGATCTATTTTAGAATGGTATCTATAATTTTAAAAAAATAAAATTTATTTTATTGAAGAATGTTTGATATTATTATATGCAAATTTGATCAATGGTAGAAAATCCATCCAATTATCTTGTTGATAATTTATACTACAACAAAGATATCATTCCAAAATTTAATTCATCTGTTTTGTTTGACCATTGATTTGAAGATGATAAGCTAATAAAAGATTAATCTTGATCTTCAAAAATTAAATAGTCCTCTTCAAAAATTTGATATAAATTGTGATCCTTCATCCAAAACAATATCATTTGAAAGGTCATATATTCGATAAATATTATCAATAAAAAGCTTAACTATTTTTTCTAAAAATAATCTTATTAGAAAAGATGAAATGTGCCATTTAATAAGATAGTCTACCACTACAAAAATTGAATCCTTGCTAATAGAAATCAAGAGATCTATAATGAATCTGTGGATAACAATTGTCATAGGCCCTTAGGAACTAGAAGTGGTTGAAGAAGTCCATATAGCTGGTATCTTAGGATCTTTGCTTGGGCACAAATTTTACATGATTGGATAAATTCTTTTATCAATTTCCACACTTAAAGCTATCAATAATCTCTTGATATTGATTCTAAAGTCTTATTGAAGCTAAAATATCTAATTGCTAAAAGATAATATTGTGCTTGAAGAACTTGAAGTCTTATAAGGCTTAGAAGAACATACAAGAGATCCTTAAAATATAACAATCCATCCTCAAATTTGAAATTATTATTTTTTTTACTTCTATATTTTTTAGATGTCACTAAATACTATCTATAAATATATATATATATATATATATATATATATATATATATATCTTCATTGCTCTATAGATTTTTGACTTGAAAATTATATCTACATAGGTAGATACTATCAATATCTTCAGTTACAAATTAGACAATTTTAACATGATTGATTTTTGCTGATCCAATACAATGTCTCTTATTCTTGGCGCAAAATATGAATATTGTTGGAATAAAAAGAATTTGTCTAGAAAAAGCATTAGATTTTTAATTGTCATTAATTGCTCAATCAAGTTTTAAGATAAGAAAAATTTCAAAATTATATAAAAATTATTCCTATTGAAAAAGTTATATCAAATACATAAGTCTATAATAAAAAAATATTTCTAAGTTCATAGTAAAATATTATAAACCTTATATATTTTAGAAAGAGATTTTTTTGAATCTCAACAGTATATATCTTCCAATCAAACTATCCAAATGGTTTGAAATTTTACAAAAAATATTAATATACTTTTAGCAACTACCATACCAAATTTCAATTGTAGAATCAATATAGATCTTACAATATTGCAAAAATCCTAATAGCACCTTTAAAACCTTATTTATAGATATCTACATGAAAAATTCTTTATATCTCACAAATTAAATATACAAATGCTATACAAATTGGTATATAACTTTTTAATATAATAATTCACCTTTTTACAAATTTTTAGACAAAAATTCGTCTAAAAATTTAAGATATGGTAGAAATCATCACTATCAATAAAATAATCTATTTATTATCTTAAAATTGGATATATTATCTTCTACTTTTAATATCTTCTTTATTTAAATTTAAAATATAATAATTCTTTTGTGTAAGATATAGATCTTAAAATCACCTCTTCAACTACACTTTCCAATCTCTAAAAGCTCTCATGTAACTCCTTGTATCTTCAAAAGAGTGATAGTATATCTTGAATTTGTACCTTAATTTCAAACGGCTATAGCTCCTTCATTCCAACTTTAAATTCTCTAATTTTTGTATGTAAATTATTTCATAGAACCTAAATTTTACAACCTTTTCTTCTCCTTTTCAAATGTTCTTTCTAAAATTTTCCAAATCCTCAAAAATAATTATAGATAGCTTGCTAAAAGTCCATTGGATATGAAGACCGACCAATAGGAATGAAGTCTAACTAATGGAATGAAGTCTTCCATCTCTTGCCTTCATCTCTCCATACCTTACTTTCATCTCTCCAAATGAATTTCTTAGTAGCTTAGATTTCAATCTTTTAGGCTCCAAATCTCCTCTCAAAGCTTCATATTAAATATCTAAATTCCATATAATTTAAATGCCATAATCAAATTAAAAAAAGAAATTAAAATAAAGTTTCTTATATCAACTTTTTTAAATTATTTTATTAATCATTCTAATATATATTAAAATTTATGAACATATTATACATTTTGATTGGTTTTTACATATTATAAGCAATTAGAATACAATAATGTCAAGAAAGGACATTTGATTTTTTTTGAAATTTTCTTGGATTATATATAATCACAAAATCAAACCAAGATAATGATATGCTCTATTATGCTTGATGATGGTTCAAAACTCGAGTACTCATAAAATACTCCAAGTTTTTATGATCAATATATATTATGATCTTGTATTGAGATCCTTCCAATAAATGGTGCTATTTTTCAAAAGCATGAACAATTGTCAATAATTCCTTATTATAGATTTTATAATTGATCTCTCCAACTGAAGTTTTTTTAAAGTGGAATACTACCAAGTGAAGTTGACTATCATCACCAGTTTGAAAGAATACAAATATAAGTACAAAATTTGAGGCATTTGTTTTCAAAGTGAATGATTTTGTTAAATCTTCATAAATAAGTATAGAAGCTGAAGTAAAGGATTTTTATAGCTTCTTGAATGTTTTTTCAACCTTATTGTCTTAAATAAATTTTTTCTTTCCTATAAGTCATGTTAATAGAACTACAATCTTGTAATAATCTTTAATGAAGATTTTATAAAGATTTATAAATTTCAAGAAATATTATACATCTTTGATTGATGATAGTTATTTCTACTTTGTAATAGTTTGTATCTTCTTTGGATCTATAGAAATTCTATTTTTAGAGGCGATATATTTCAAAAATTTAATTGATAGTTAATAGGAAGATCACTTTTTTAATTTGGTATATAATATATTTTCTTATAATTTTTCCAATATCATACATACGTAATATTTTTGTTCTTATTTATTCTTAGAAAAGATTAAGATATCATCAAGGTAGGTGACTACAAAGTCATCTAAATATTCTTTAAAAATATCATTCATCATATGTTGAAAGACTGCACATGCATTCATAAGTCTAAAAGGCATAAAATTGTACTCAAAATGTCCATACCTTCTTTGAAATGTAATCTTCCATTGATCTCTTTCTTTAATCTTGACTAGGTTATAGGCACCTCTCAAATCAATCTTTGTAAAAATCTTTGCTTATCTTAGATATTCCAATAATCCTAAAATTAATAGTAATGAATACCAATTTTTTATAGCCACCTCATTCAAACTTAGATAATCAATGCATATGTGTAAAGAACCATTTTTCTTCTTTACAAATAAGGTAAACATTCCTATTGGCATTTTTAAATATCTAATAAAATTCTGGACTAAATTTTTATCAATGTATTCTCGCAAGGCTATAAGCTCTATCTGCGATAGATTACAAATTGGACCAAATAGATGTTAAGATCCATCTTGTAACTTGATTGCTTAGTTATAAGAACAATATTCTAATAATGTGTCTATTTTTTTTTCTCAAATATATCTTCAAGATCATGGTATTGATTGAGAATATCTTATTTGAATTATTCAATTAGATCTTTTATTAGAATAGCATATCATATAAATATAATTCTCTTCTTTATAGCCTACATAAATGCTTCAGCTCCAAGAAACAAAATTGCACCTCGTTTCTTCTTATAATGTTTGAGCCTTGAAAAAATCTTTCGTAAATTCCAATTAATATCAAGATTATATAATTCAAATCAAAGAAGTCCAATGACAATAGGATTTATTGGACAATAAATGATATTAAAGACAATATATGATACTTAATCTTCTAGTACTACTTCCAATGGTTAGGTTTCTTTAATAACATTTTTTGATATAAGATTTTATCTATCAGTGACTTCAATAGATATAGGATGGATCTTCTTTATTAGTACTAAATTATATTTAGCTACAAAATCTTTATCCATAAAGCATAATGAGGCTCCAATATCTAAAAGGATTTTAGCAAAAATCTCTTATCTTGAGGTTCTTATACTTGTAAGAAGCGTAAAACAAGATGTTGGATCTAGAAGTAGGAAGAGACTTTTTTTTGGTAATTTAGATTTGGAGGTGTTCAACCATAAGGTTCCTATTGTAGTTGGATATTTTTGTTTTTTGACCTCTCCAATTCAAATATTATAATTCAAGCCTTGAATTTTCTAAACTTGTTTAGATAGTTTGTTGCCTTATGATTAAGTCTTCCACAATATAAATATAGATTCTTTTATCAATATCTAATCTTCTTTGTTGGTATTAATGGCTTAAATTGAATTGCATCAATCTATATGGATTTAAGATATATTAATGGCTTCTTTGATATTTTTGAAGATATAACAATTATATCTTAATAAACATTGCTGAAAATTGATTGTCTCTCTTGTTGCAATTCAAATAGATAATTGTCACAAGTAATAGCTTAAAACATGAATTCTTCTAGACTTTCAACTTTTAATATTATAATCAATAAGTTCTTTATGTCATTCTTTATGCCACAATAAAATTAAATTATAAAAGCCTTATTATTCTAATAAAGATTAAAAGTAAGTTGTTAAAATTTTGCAACATAAATCACAACTAACAATGGTCTTTATTGTAGATTTTGGATCATCTTTTCTTGATTATTATTTCCAAATATAATAATAAATCTTTCCATAAAAGTCTCCAAATTATATAAGATTGAAGAATTCTTTTCTAACAATGGAATAAACTATGATTAAGCACTTCTTGATAAAAAGGTACCTACAAAAGTAGTTTGAGTGAATCCATCTAAATAACAAGAAAGGTATAATCATAAGTAGAGCCATACTTATTACACAAAATTTCAAAAGCTGGATCTTATTCCATACAAATTTATCAAACATATTAACCTTTGGCTCTTTAATGACAAGCCTTAGAACTTGTAGAAGTCATGTGCATAGCTTGTCTACGACTAGCTTCGTTCTATTACAGATGCAAAATATAGACTGGAAGTCTAAATAAGAAGTTCAAGAAGAACTGGCAAGAACTAGATTAATCAGATGAATACAAGAACAACACCAGAGACGTGAGCTAAAGCTCCAAGAGATATGTTGTCGAGACTGAAGAACTCTTCAACCTCAACTCCAATATATACTCCTACCTAAGAAGCTTCTCAAGCAACTTTCACCAATTAGGAAGCTTCTCAAGCAACTTCCACCAATTAGGAAGCTTTTCAAGCAATTTCCACCAACTAGGAAGTTTTTTAAGCAACTTCTACCAACTAGGAAGCTTCTCAAGGAACTTCATCTATTTGAAAGATGTTAGAAGATTTTGGGAGGTTCTAGAGAGTTCTAAAAATCTTCTAAAATATTCTAAAAGATTCTGACAAGTATGTCCTTGACATCACCTCCTCCTCTAGCTTCAAGGTCTTCGAGAATCTATTTGAAATGTATGCTCACAAATGTAGAAAATCAAAGATTTGGCGCATAGTCTCTGTAATAAATTCCAACTGTCGTTCACAAGGCAGATGATTCATGGGTCCTTGTAGCCACCGATAACGACCAATACCTTCTACTTGAGACCATGCCTGAACTTTTGTATCTTTGTTGTAAAAGCCGCCTGAAAATATTGTTTCACCACTACCTTCATGATTTGGTTCAGCTTCAAAGACAATTAGAAGTGACCTGCTACTTGGTATTCTTTCACGTCTTCTTGGTTCTTCTAATTCTTCATCTTGAGGTCGACGCCCTGAGCTACTCGGTTGAGATGGTATCACTAGTACAATATCTTCATTCCCACTAATCATATCTAAATACACTTTGAGATTATATATCTTAAAACTATAAGAAAGTAAAATACAACAAGTTATATTTTGATAAGACTTCGATCCTGCTTAGACATTCATTCAAAGAAGGCTTCATTTTCATGTTTTGTTAGTGATTGACTTTTGGTTTATCAGGATATCGTCAATGAAATTCTTGTACCTTTTGCAATGTATTTGTTACATTTTTTGTTGGCTCCCAAGTTTGCTCGTTAACATCATAGCCACGCCATTGAATTAAATATTCCAACTTCCTCCATCTCCGTTGCAAATCAAGGACTTATTCCACCTCATATTCCATGTGGTCCTTGATTTCAATACAAGGTAGTGGTGGCTGTATCCATCTTAGTAAATTTGATTCACTATAAGCTTCTAAAAGAGAAATATGAAAGACTAGATGTACCTTCATGGATGTGGATAGTTTCAACCGATAAGCCACCGGATTGATTTGCTCCTGAATGCAAAATAGTCCCAACCTCCTATAATCCAACTTATCGCAAGATCAAGTAGTCTTGATGTTTTGTCGCAAGAGCCAAATCTTATCTCAAATTTGAAAAGTAGGGGAATCCTTCCAAAATTTGTCTACAGAAGCTTTGTACAAGTTTTGAGCTACTTATAATTAAAGCTTCAAGGTGGTATGGATCTCCCTTAAATACTTTGCAAGATCTTCAACTATTGGATTTTCATCTTTGGATTTACCTAACAAATTGAATTTTAGATGATATCCTTAATTTGCAAAGAAAGGTGTTTGTTGGATTGATGCATGGACTGAATTGTTGTACACAAACTTTGCCAATAGTAGATATGTAGTCCAATCATCTTATTAATAGTTGATTGCACATTGTAAATATTGCTCCAAGATTTGGTTAATTTGTTCTGTTTGACCATCGGTTTGAAGATGAAAGAGAGAAGAGAGTTTGATATCTACTCTCAATATATCAAAAAGTGACCTCCAAAACTTCAATATAAATTGAGGCCCTCAGTCTGAAATAATGTCATCCGGTAAACCATAATACCGATATATATTATCAATAAACAATCTTGTTATTTCTTCACCAGAAGTTATCTTTTTGCATAGAACAAAATGTATCATCTTTGTAAATCAATCTACCACCACGTAGATAGTATCAAATGTTGCAAAAGGTGGCAAATCTGTAATGAAGTCCATAGATACTAAAGACCATGGTCACTTTGGAATTGATAGAGGTTATAAAATCCTATAAGGATGATGTTGAGGATTTTTTGATCTTGAACAAAGATCACATGATAGCACTAAGTTCTTCACTACCTTCCACATTTGAGGCCACCAAAAGTCTTGGGAAATAAATTCCATTATTTTGTTGAATCCAAAGTGACTTGCAGCCGAAAAGTCATGTCAAGATTAAAGAATATAAAGTCGAATTGGTCCTTTCAAAATGTATAGTCAATCTTCAAAATATAATAACATGTCTTCAATCTTAAACTTGTCTTTGTTAATGCACTTCTTCACATCTAAGACTAATGAGTCCACAGCTAATGCTCCATGGACTTGTTCTAAAAAATTAGCATCAATTGGTATGATCATGGAGGTGGTGTGGAGGCAAAACCATTCTGATTGTAGCAAAGTTGTACATTGTTGATCAAATGCTGCATCTCTAGCCTTGGATGCTAGATATGATCTCCTCAATAATGCATTTGATAATCTTTGTTGCCTTTCTGGTCGATATGTGATGATAAAGTCGAATCGGGATAATGACATGTCCACCAAGCTTGGCGACGATTTAAAACTCGAGTTGTTGTGAAATACTTCAAATTCTTGTGATTTGTATATACAATCATCGGATATGCAGCACCTTCTAATAAATGACGCCACTCTTGAAAAGAATCAACTATCGCAAGTAGCTCCTTATCGTGAATTTCATAGTTGATTTCTGCTGCCAAAAATTTCTTTGAGTAGAACGCAACCGGGTGAAGTTTATCATCTTTCCCCATCTGTGATAATACAGCTCTTAGTATAAAGTCAAAAGCATCTATTTCCAAATAGAAGGCCTTTGTAAAGTTGAGATGTACCAAAATAGGAGTTTTTGTAAATGTCGGCTTTAACTCTTGAAAAGCCTCTTGTGCTTGGATATTCCACTCGAGTTTATCCTTTGATATCAACCACGTTAATAGGACTATGATTTGTGAGTAGTTCTTGATGAAAATACATTAAAAGTTGGCAAACTTAAGAAAACATTGCATGTCCCATACCATCTTTGGTACTACCTAATCCGTTACTGCTTGAACCTTCTTCTGATCTATCAACAATCATTTGTCCAAAATAATATAACTAAGAAATTCTACCTTAGATTGATAGAATACGCATTTCTCTAATTTGGCATATAATCATGTATCTTGAAGTTTTTGTAATACCAACTTTATATGACCCTCATGTTCTTGAACATTCTTGAAATAGATCAAAATGTCATCGAGGTAACAAACAACAAATTTGTCTAAATATTCTCGGAAAATATCATTCATCAAATATTGAAATATAGCTGGTGCATTGATCAATCCAAAAGACATGACATTATATTCAAAATGTCCATACCTCGTCTAAAATGATGTCTTCCATTCATCTCTCGCCTTTACTTGTACAAGATTATAAACTCCACAAAGATCTATCTTGGTGTATATTTTCGCTTCACCAAGTTGCTCCAAGAATCCAGATATTAGTGATAATGGATATCAATTCTTCACAATGATCTTGTTCAAGCCTCGATAATCCACGCATATTCATAATGAGCCATCTTTCTTCTTCACAAAGAGGATAGGTACACCTGCTGGACATTTAGAATGCCAAATGAAGTTCTTTGCAAGATTCTCTTTAATGTAATCCTTCAATGCTGAGAGCTCGTCTTGTGATAAATTATAGATTGGGCCAAATGGTGATTGTGCTCCCTCTTGGAGATCTATAGCACAATCGTATATTCGATGCTTTGGTAGTATATCAGCATTCTTCTTCTCAAAGACATCCTTGAATTCTTCATATTACTCCGAAATAACCAAAGTTAGAGTTGCATCTTCTTGAGCTGGCATTGCAAAGATGACAAGAGGTGTATTATGCTTGGCTTCCTTCATGAAGGCCCTTGCATCTATGAACAAGGGTTTGTTTCTAGACATTATCTTGGCAGATTCCACCATTAAGGATTTTGTTGGAAATGTCACTTTTTATAATTTCTAATCTATTAATGGATTATATTTATCAAGCTAGGATAGCTCCAAAATGACTGGACATGAAGGGATCTTGATAATATTTAACACAATGCTACTTTCATGATTTTTAAGACGTACCTTCAACAATTTAGTTTTATGAGTAACATCACCAGAAGACAAAGATCAGCCATCTATGATTTCTACATGGACAGGCTTTGCTTTCTTTATAAGAGGAAATTTGTAAAGCTTGGAAAATTCTTCATCTAAAAAGCAAGCACATGCTCTTGAGTCTAATACAGCATTGATTTGCAATTTTTGAATACCAAGAAATAAAAGTACCATAAAAGAATGAGAAGGTTGAGCTGAAAGAAAGGGACCTTGAATAATGTGGGGTGTTGAGATCTCCAACCGCACAGTCCCTATTGTGGCTGGGCATCCTTGTTTTCCTACATGCTTGTGCTCTTGAGTCTTGTTGTTCAAGGTGTCTGTTTTCTAGGACAAGATTTACTCAAATCATCGCTTCTTTTTTTCAGCTATGAGGGACTTGAAACGTACCGTATTGATTTGCATGTCTTCTGTTTCAGACTGAGCTTCTACATTATTGATAAGAGCAGCCAAATAGAACTGATTTCCTTGTGGATATAGTGTAGCTCTACAATATAACCACAAGTTTTGCTCAAATCATTGCTTCTTTTTTTCAGCTGTGAGAGACTTGAAACATATCGTATTGATTTGCATGTCTTCTGTTTTAGACTAAGCTTCTACATTGTTGATAAGAACAACCGAATAGAACTTGTTTCCTTGTGGATATAGTATACCTCTAAAATAATGATCTTGACGTCATTGAAAAAGCCGATTGTCACACTTCATCGCTTGGCTGATTGCTTCGTTGAGTGTTTGAGGGTCGGATAGAGATAATAATAAATCCTTCACATCATCTATGAGTTCCCAATAAAATTGACTCACCAATACTTCTTCTCTCCAATTGATATCACAAGCAAGTTCTTTGAAGTCTAATGCGTAAACAGATGCAGAGCGTGATCCTTGACATAGAAAATGAATCTTGATGGTTGTGCATCGAGCCTTATCATGCTCTCCAAATGCCTCCTTAAATGCTTCTAGAAAGATCTCAAAATTACTCAAGATAGAAGACCTTTTTATAAATAAGGAGACAAACCAAGACAAAGCTTGTCCAGTAAGCAATGTCCCTACTAATCCAACTTGCAACTCCTCGGTTGAATAGCGTTTCAGTTGTAAGAATGTTACCAATCAAACTTGGTTTACAAAACTACAAAATTTTGTTTGAGTACCATCAAACTTCTCTAGGAGATTGACTCGAGGCTCTTTGTACTGCGATATAATCAAATTCTCACATTGAGATGTAGATGGCAGTACTTCACTAGCTAGAAATGGTTGTACTGTAGTCTGAGCCACTCCCACTCTTGTAGCTCCAAGGAGCTTAGCAAAATTTTCTTCAATTTCAACAGTTCTAACTACTAAAGCATTAAAGGCATTGATGATCGTATTTAACTTTAACTCCAAAGATTCTATCATATTAACATCTTCTCTACTAACTATATTAAGTAAAGAAAAAAGAATCAATACTGGTCCAAGGAAGAATAATCCACAACGTTTAGAATGTTCAAGTATCTCTAAGGAGAGGGGTAGTCTACTCTCTACCTCAAAGAACTAAGCTCCGATATTAATAGAAGGGTAGTCTCGACAAACTATCACGGACACAAAATATAGACTGGAAGTCTAAGCAAAAAATTCAAGAAGAACTCGCAAAAACTAGATTAATCAGATGAGTACAAGAACAACACCATAGAGATGAGCTAGAGCTCCAAGAGATGTGTTGTTGAGACTGAAGAACTCTTCAGCCTTGACTCCAATATATACTCTTATCTAAGAAGCTTCTCAAGCAACTTCTACCAATTAAGAAGCTTTTCAAGCAACTTCTACCAACTATGAAGCTTCTCAAACAACTTCTATCTACTTAGAAGATATTAGAAGGTTCTAGGAGATTCTAGAGAGCTCTAGAAACCTTCTAAAATATTTTAGAAGGTTCTGACAAGTATGTCTTTGACACCCTCAATCAAATAAGTTTTTGCTGTAAATTATGAATCTTCTATTTAGTTTCTTTGGATGTTAACTCTATTTGAGATTTGTTATTTGAATTGCAAAGGAATATTTTTTTTTCATATATTATCCAAAAGAGCTTGAAGATCTACAAGAGTCACTTTTCTATTTTTTATTTGTAAAGATGTATCTTTTATGACTTCATCTACTTCCATATTATTAAAAAAAAAATCAATAAGCCTTTAATGTAGTATTTTTTATACTAAAAAAATATATTTTTAAATAATACTATTTTAAAAGAAGATAATCCATAATCTCTAAAATATAATAATATATCCTAAAAAAATAATAATTGATTCTTTCTAAAGAAAGATTAAATTATAACAAGTAAATATATCAATCTAGAGGGAAATAATCCGCACTCCTCTAAAACGCAATAGTATCTTTAAGAAGAGGGATAATCCACTATCTATCAAGAAATTCAAGTTTTGATATGATTACATAGAAGTCTTGCCAAAATATCAAGAATATAAGATAATAGATTAGCAAAGAGATAAAAAAAAGAATACAAAATTAGATTGATTTCAAGAACAAAGAATTAGATGGTTGACAAGAATAAAGAACTAGATGGTTGACAAGAACAAAGAACTAAATTGATATTAAGAAACAAGGCAATACTTTGGATTGCTCCAAGACTTATATTGATAAGACTAAGGTGTACTTTGGTCTTATCTCTTATTTATACTACAAGGTCTATGTTCTATCAAACTTTTTTTAGCATGATAGAAATACCTTTGAAAGATTTTAACTACAAAAGAAACTAGGAAGTTTCTAAAAGTCTATGAAGCATTTATGGGAGCTTTTAAAAGTATTTTAGAAGATTTTAGAAGATTGAAAAAGATTTTAAAAGATTAAAGAAAGTTTTAGAAGACTAAAAAAGATTCTAAAAGATTAAAAAAGATTCTAAAAGATTATGAAAGATTTTAGAAGATTCTAAAAAGTAATAACTTGGAACATATTGGTGACAAAAATTACAAAAAAGTGGATTGTATGCCAAATTAAAAGTGTTCTTTCTATCAACTATTAATCAAATTTTTAAAATATATTATTTCTAAAAATGAGATTTCTATGGATCCAAAGAAGATAAAAATTGTTATAGAATAGAAACAATTACCATCAATCATAGATATATAATATTTTTTGAAATTTATAAATTTTTACAGAATCTTCATCAAAGATTATTTTAAGTTTATAGCTCTATTAATATGACTTATAAAAAAGAAAAAAAATTATTTGGGATGATAAGGCTAAAGAAACATTTAAGAAGCTAAAAGAATCTTTTATTTTAATTTCTATACTTATTTATGCAAATCCAATAAAAGCATTCATTTTAGAAATACATGTTTTAGATTTTATATTTAGATCTATACTGTCTCAAATTGGTGATGATGGTCAACTTCACTTGTTAGTATTATATTTTAAAAAAAATTCAATTGGAGAGATCAATTACAAGATCTATGATAAAGAACTATTGACAATTGTTAATACTTTTGAAGAATGGAGTTATTTCTTGGAAAGATTTCAATATAAGATCACAATATATATTGATCATAGAAACTTGGAATATTTTATGAATGCCCAAGTTTTGAACTGCCATCAAGTATGATAAAACATGTTATTATCTTAGTTTGATTTTATGATAACATATTGTCTAAGAAAACTTCAAAGAAAATCAGATGCTATTTTTTGACATTCATATTTTACACCAAGAATATGAGATATTATATCGACAAAAATCAATTATATTGAAGCCTTTCAATTTAGAATTGAAAACATTGACAATATCTACCTACATAGAAATAATTCTTAAATCAAAAATCCAAAGAATAATAAAAATAAGTCTATTTATAGATAGTATTTAATGGCATTTAAAAAATATAGAAGTAGAAGAAAATAATAATTTCAAATATAAGGATAAATTATTGTATTTCAAAAATCTCTTGTATATTCTTTGAAGCCTTGTAAGACTTTAAGTTCTTCAAGCACAATATGATCTTCTAGCAGTTGGATATTTTGGCAATATTAAGACCTTAGAATCAATATCAAGAGATTATTGATGGCTTCAAGTATAGAAATTGGTGAAAAAATTTATCCAATCATATAAAATTTGTGTCCAAATAAAGGTCCTAAGACACCAACCATATAAATTTCTCTAACCACTTCCAGTTCCTAAGGGTCCATCGCAATTATTATCCATAAATTTCATTTCAAATCTCTTGATTTCTAATGGCAAAGACTCAATTTTTATAGTGGTAGATTATTTTATTAAGATGGCATATTTCATCTTATACAACAAGACTATTTTTGAAGAAAAAATAGCTGAGCTTTTTATTGATAATATTTATTGAATATACAACCTTTCAAGTAACATCGTTTTGGATTGAAGACCACAATTTGTATCAAATTTTTGGAGAGGACTATTTCAATTTTTAAAGATCAAGATCAACCTTTTATTAGCTTATCATCTTCATACTAATGGTCAAATAGAATGGATGAATCAGATCTTTAAACAATATTTTTATTATAGTATAAATTATCAATAAGATGATTGGATGGATTTCCTAGTATTGGCCAAGTTTGCATATGATAACACCAAACATTCTTTAATGAAGCAAATTCCATTCTTTTTAAACTATGGGCACCACCCTAAAACAAATCTATTTCAAATTGAAGACGTAAGAAGCCTTGCTATAAAAAATCTAATTACTTACTTAAAAGCCATCCATGAAAAATTAAAATTCCAATTGTAAATGATTCAAGACTGATATAAAGACTATGCAGACATTTATCACAAGAACCAACCAAAGTTTAAGATAGGAGATTGTGTCTGACTACTCTAATGAAATTTACAAACAAATTAACCATCACAGAAGTTAGATTATCAAAGACTTAGACCATTTATAATTCTACATCAAGTAAATCTAGTAAATTTTCATCTTGAATTGCCAAGTAGTATGTGCATTCATCCAATCTTTTATATCTCACTTTTAAAAACTTATATAAATTAAGTATTATTAGAAGAATTCTTCCACTACCAACCCTAGTTGAAATCAATTAGAAGCTTGAATACAAAATAGATGAAATATTAGATTTGCGTACAAAATATAGATGATTGGAATATTTTATCTATTAAAAGGACTATGGAATTAGTAAAAGAATATGAGAACCTTCAAATAATCTTAAAAATATATCTAAAAATTTTTATAAATTCTATTAATGATATCTTAGAAAATCTAGATTCAATTGCCATTGAAGATTTTGTAGATACCAACATCTCTTGGCTTCTAAGTGACACTTTTCTACCTATGGTAGAAGATCAATATAAAAAGGGAAGAGCCATACCAAGACCTTCACTTGTATATAGTCATTTTTTCTAGGATAAAATAGATCCTGCTAGAAGCTTATTAATTATCATGTCAAATCTTTGTGTTTTGAAGAACTTACAAGAATAAAAGTTAGAAGATCTTTTTACCATACAAGCGCCTAGTGAATCATTGTAACTTTCACAATCCCCTAGATTTGAGGAACATAGGTATAGTGAAAAAAGAATATTTTAATACCAAATAAAGCCACATTTAGAGTCTTTGGAGGTATGGCTTCATCACAAAAATCTTAATTCAAATATCTAAGCTCTAGTGATACTCCTTGAGGTTAGAAAGATGACTATAAATGGACCAAAAATTATGTTTGAAAGATGTTTTAAAAATTGCAATAAAAAATAGATTCTTGGATAAAATATTGGTACAACAAAAGTTATATTTGGAGGCCATTAACACCTCATTAAGGATCTTATAGAATAAGTATTCAACAAACAAAAGATGAAACATGTTATTTTTTTATTTCAAGATATTTTAGATTTTTTATATATGTGATTTGATTATTATATCACTTTGGCTCCTTGTAGAATTTTTTGCTAGAAATGGAGGTGATATCATAGACATATTTCAAATTATCACTTTTTAAAATCTTCTAGAACCTTCTAAAATCTTCTAAAATACTCTTAAAAACTTCCAATAGATGCTTCATAGACTTTTAGAAACTTTCTAATTTCTTTTATAGTAAAAATCTTTCTTAGGTATTTCCATCAAGTTGAAGAAGCTTCTGTAGAAGGTTCAATATAATATAGTCCTTGTAATATATATAGGAAGCAAGACCAAGGTACACCTCAATATTGCCAACACAAATTTTGGAGCAATCCAAAGTATTATCTTATTTCTTGATGTTAATGTAGTTCTTATTTTTGTCAATCATTTAGTTTTTTATTCTTGAAATCAATCTAGTTTTATATTCTTTTCCTTGTCTCTTTGTTAATCTATTATCTTGTATCCTTAATAGTAGGAAGGGAGGAATACAAGTCCCATATGGATTATAGCTTCTTACATGTAGATAGGAGAATAAGACTAAGGCCTTATGGCCTCTCTAAGACACTTTTATATACTACATATGAGCCTTGATGAAGTTCAAATTCTTGATCTCTCAAGCAAATTATTTCTTGAAGTAAAAATTACTCATTTAATTTTTTTATTATTTATCTTTTATCTTTAAACTATCATAATTTATTCATAATAATTTAGATTTATATATTTTTTATATCATTAGAAAAATAAAATAAAAAAATATCTATTTAAAAATATAATTTTTATTTTTTTATTTTTTATTAAGCAAAAATCTAGTGAATAAACTGTGACTAGTTTTATAATGTACGATTACTTAATTGCACATCTTTTACTTGTTTTATGTTGTTCTTTTCTTTTATTATAATTTATTATTCTTTATACTTTATACCACAAATTATAAGCAACTTTTAATTGAAGCTATCTTATAATTTGAATTGAAGGGTGAATTTTATCGTCACATTTGCACAAAATATTCAAATTATAATAAAACCCTTCAATGCTTTATTCACCGACAAAAGATTGATTTTTTCTTAAATTTTAGAATCTATTAACTCTTGATTTAGTTGTATAAGTCTTAAATTATGGACCAAAATTTTATTTGATTAATTTTAATATTTTGATAAGATATAATATTATTTATTTATTAATTATGAAAAAATAGAGATTTTTGGTCTAAATTATGTATCAAGGCATTAAATTATTAAATTAGTTTTAATAAAATTTAATTATAAAAATTAGATTCTTTAAAATATTATTTCTTATTTAAAATAAAATTATTAGGATATTTTATATATATTTTAGCTAATTAAATTATTAGAAATTAAAACTTATCTATTGATTGATATCCATAGTAATTTATAATTACCTTGTAGCAAATAGATGCCAACTATTAGTCCTCTCTACAAATAGCATTAGTTGGAGATTATGGAAGGTGTAGATTGACCTCTTAATAACAAGTGGTACTAAAAATAATAGTTGGTAGTTAAAAATATTTAAAATAAAATAAAATAGCATACAAGTTATATGACTTGTATAGCGTAGCTAATAAAAAGGCTCCCAAATTAGTTTTTATTTGCAAGTTATACCACTTATATAGAGTAGCTAATGAAAAGGCTTCCAAATTAGTTTTTATTTGCAAGTTATCAACAATGGTAATTGTCAATAAATAGTTTGAAGGCTTGGATATATAAGACCTTTTCAAAGCCTTATTCTTCATCAATCAATCTATCTATCTATCTATCAATTAATCTATCTATCTATTGATCAATCTATCTATCTATCTCTCAATTAATCTATCTATCTATTGATCAATCTATCTATCTATCAATCTATCTATCTATCTATTGATCAATCTATCTATCTATCTTTTTTTCTCTCTTTATCTCACCTTTGATTTAAGTCTTTGGCAAAGGTAACCTATTGAGGCACCAAAAAAATTCTATTATTTTATTTGTTATAAACTTGTGTTATTAAGTGAGTAATTTTAGTTTATAGATATATTAGTACTATTTTTTTTATATCTGAAAAATCCAAAATCTTAATGCCACAAAATTTTTGTATATAGTAATGTAATATAAAAATATATATACTTTTAAAAATTTTGAACCAAAATCTTGTCAAATTATTTAAGATATAGCTCAAAACACAACCACTAATTAAATAGGTCACTTATTGCCCTTAGATTGTAAGCATTGACTTTAATTTCTAATATCTCCTTTATTTTAGCTTAGAATTCATCAAGCTATATATGCAAAGTGTAGCCAAGCAAGTGTTTTTTTCAATTCCAATTGCCAATTCTTTATTGCTTTATGTATGTATAAGTTATATTCTAAAGAATGACAATAGATATAAATTCAATACCTTAGTTTTGAGCGCCTACATCTCCTTTATAAAAATTCCAAATCACTCAATATTTATGCCAAAACTATAGTCAAAAATTTGAACTTGCTGATTCTAATCTTTGATGTTCAAATGCCCTCAAAAAAAAATCCTAATTCCTAATAAGGCCTCAAGCAACCTCCTTGAAATTCATTGGACATGACTTCTAGCCAATAAAAATAGAGATTTCCATCATCCATCTCTATTCATCCATATGGATAATCTAACTCTTTTTTTTGATATTAAGATTTTTTTTAATTATTTTTTTTGAATAAAATTTATATAATATGTATTCTAAATATTAAATAAAAATAATAAATAAGATTTTAAAGGTCACCAATGTCTAACAAAGATGATTCAAAATATATAAAAAGTTATTATTGATATAAAATCAACCTCAAAAGTCACTATCAAAAAAAAAAAATTGTATAAACTTCAATAATAGTTTTTTTTTTAAAAAAGTTTTAAATTAATAATCTAATAATATTTTGTAACCAACTAAAATCCACTAATATGGCTCTCATTTAGATATGAAGTAAATTATACATTAAATATATGTGCATATTATTTTCACATGGTAGCTAAATCACAACATAACACTACTCTCTAAAAGAGTGTATTTAAGAGTGTTGCATAAAAGAGCTTCAAAATATAGCTTGAGCAACCTTACAACATCACCTTACACCACAACAAATACCTTCACCTCTAACAACCTTACAATTATGTCTCAAATTATAATAAATACCTATATATTTAACATTCTTACCAATTTTAATAACCATAGTCTTTTTAAAGCTAGCAATACAATAATTTGTCCACTTTTCTTTATTACAATCTTTGCCAACATCTCCGCTATTTAAATGCCTCCACAATCCAATATTGGTCAATTTGGACTAACCTTCATGGACATGTTGGCAAATCTTTATACTCTAATTACTATGCCATCTACCATAAATATGTAATTAATGCTAATAAATATCAATCTTAATCTTGCTACTCCAAAATCAAAACAATTTCTTCTTTCTACACACATGCTCCAACTATTGGCTCTAGATTTGCCAATCCTTTGATATAATCAAAGGAGTCTTATAATTATATTTTGTTTTTTTAATATTCAAAAAATTTATTAAAGAACAAATATATTTTATAACCTAAGACTTTACCAATTATTTCTTTAGAAAATGGAAGTAGATATGAATCCTTATAGATAGTGGTATTAAAATGACAAAAATCTAAGCAAATTCATAGTTTATAATATTTTTAAAAAACAGAAATAATTAAATAAAATTAAATGGCTTAATTAACTAGTTCAATAAATCCAATACTTATATATGGATTGATATCTTGGCAGATAATCTTTGCATAATTTAGATTCATATGATACTATGCTTAGTAGAAAGAAGCAATAGAAAGATCAAGTTTGATTTGATATTTAACCAGTTGCATGGATATATTAAGGAGGTTTGTAAATAATAATACAAAGATATCCTTATAATTATAAAATAAAAATTTGAATGTAATGGCTAAATCCTATTAAAATCCTAATTAATAGAATTCTAATTGTGAAATAAGTAGAATTTTAATTGATTGTAATCTTTGGATTCCAAATGAATATTGTCGTTGGTGATATGTTAAAAAGAATCAATTTATTTTGCCAAGTTGAATATATTTTTTAAATTACAAGGTTGGTTATTAACCTTGGTTTTTATATTGATCAGAAAGATATATTACCTAAAATAATTAGTAAAACTAGAAGATATAAGATTAAAAAATAATATAAAAAAAATATACACTTCTTGATCCAAAATTTGAACATCTCGTTGTAGAATTTGTAGTCTAGACTTTGACACTATAGGTGTCTATTGATCCAAAGTTTAATAATTTGGAATAGCAAAATTCTTCAAAAGATTTGGTCAAATCTAGTAGTCAAAATCAAAAAATCCTCAAATAGTTTTAACTTCAAATGGCACTATTTTACAATTTATATTAATATAATTAACTTCTATTAAAATAAATAAGTTAAAACAAAATCTTAGTTGTAGAAAATTCTATACCAACTATAATTACAAGCCAGACTAAAATAATATTATTTTAATCAATACAAATAGTAAGAGAAGGAAAAAAATTATATATTGAATTCAAGTTTACACTAAAACAGTTCAAAAAGAACATATGATTTTAATAAGATCAAAAAAACATCAAAGAAGGAGAAAGAGAGAATTCTTTCAATCCAAGTTTGTTGTATACTTATACTACTTCTATTTAATATTAATAATTAATTATTTACTTAGATAATTATATTACTATTATGATCTAATATATTATAATTAAAATATCTATTTCTTAAGTAGGTTGGATATTTTTTATCCACTTTATATTTTATAGTTTAAAATTTAATATAATTTAGAAGATTTAAGAGATAAGTCAAGTATATCTAATCCACCTTGGACTATTGGTTTAGGTTTTTTTTATTATTCAAATCCTATAGATTCTAGTATATTACTAAGTTAACTAAGCCAATTAATATTGGTGAATTTTTCTTATTTAATGATCCATTCTATAAGGCAAGTACAATGTGATGTAGGTGAAAAAAGGCCAAAGACTCCTATTCTTAGAATAATAGAAAATAGAATTAGCAAACCATATGTATCTTAAATTGATCACAAAGTGTAGAAGCAGCAATTTAAAAAATAAGATCTACTAATTATGTGTAATCTCAACTTCTTAGCAATATAAAAGTTACATTTTATCTTCAACAACTTATAGAATTTTGTACATGAATAATTACAAAGAGATTGTAGTATCTATCATAATCTAGCATTAGGAATAAACTCTTTACACGCATTAAAGAAATGTGGTATTATTTAACTAATGAAATTAGAAGGGAGATTTATACTACCATTGAACAAGAATTAATAAAGTCTTATCAATTAATCCCATATTTGTTGAGGTTAGTCTTATTCATTGGCCAATTCAACCACTAGTTTGGCAAATTAAGTGCACGAATTTCAAAGCTTGATATGCTCAATTTAGGAACTCTTTTGTAATCTCTTCTACTCTATGCATGAATCTTAGTGTTGTTAAGGTGCGTTGCATTACTTTTTTCAATATTCTTTGTAGTGGCATTATTTGGTCATGTGTATTTTACATACAATTCAAGTACCATTTTGATATTATTTTGCCAAGGTTGTATTAGGCTTCTAGTGGCAATCTTCAAATATCAACTTTCTTCATCTTAATAAATTATAGGTTCATTACAATATTTTTATATGCAATATACTTCATTTTAAAAATTTTAAAAATTCTTGTCTTATTTGTAGGAAATGTGCAATTCTTGATGAGAAATCCTCTCTGTATCTAATCATATTGGGATAATCTTTGGAATACACCAACAAATTTTTAATAGAAAGAACAAAGATTTTAGCAACAACTTCACCTTTGTTACCAACAACACCACCTTTGTAATCAAGAAGATGCACTCTTTAAACTTGTGGTGTAATAAAATATTTTAGGAATTGAATGTTCTTACCAAAGAATGCCTGATTGCTTGTCACAATGTTTGTAATATATAGCCAAGCAAGAAAGATGGTGTCAACAAAAAATTGAAGAAAGATGTAAAAAGAATTGATTCAATTAGTTATTTGTGAACAATTAATCCTAGATTATTGCTTAGTGAAGTACACTGCATGCTGCATCTTCCACTTCAACAACATCAAATTCCCCTTCTTTGTACTGTATAATTGGAGCAAGAATTTATTCATTAATAGGAGCAAAGTATATTTCATATTTTTCAACTAAGCCTATGTTTTTCAAAAAACAAAAATTCATTGGGCTACACCTTGCAAAGACACAGCATTGGAAAAGTTAGACTGCCATGGTCTTTGATTCACACAGAAATCTCCCTTCACTATAACAATCTTTGGTTTCCACAACAAGAGACTTCCTCAAAGTCACAGCATGTCACTTCCTCCCCATTACATATGATCATTGTGTCACATCACATCACTTTGTCCTAATAACATATGATCATTGCACATTTTCTTTTTAGAAGACAATATTTCAGCCAATCAGCAAATTTTGAGGACAAACACCAATTTTTTTTATATATAGTAGATATTCAAGTACAAAAATATATATATATATATATATATATATATATATAATCTTGTTTTTCTGTTTTGATTTAAAATGTTTTATGAGAGATTTTTAACATTAAAATTATAGTATCATATTATACATTAAAATGATATAATCTGAAACCAAAGAAATATATAAGCCCTACTTACATTATAAGAATTAATTTTGATATGGCATTGAAAATCACCCTAAAGTCCTTTAAAGTTTGATATTAAATTTTGAAATTCACATCAATTATTGTAATTTTAGATTCAAGAGTAAGAAGAGTGAAATACATTGGAAATGAATAAAATAAATAAAAAAATCAAAATTCAAAATATAGAAATATAAATATGTGTGTGTATATATATACATACATATTCAAGTATTTTCAGGTTCAACCAAATGTGAATGTTAAGCAAATATGACATCATACTATAATACTTATAAATGTGTAAGTTTCTGATATGCCAAAAATATGTAGTTTAGTTTAAATGAAATAAATCCTCATTATAAAGTAAATCACATAATAATCACGATGAAATGTGGGCATCCAACTTCTTCTTCTTTTTAAAGCTTTCAAAAAACAAATATATTGAAAGAATACATTAAAGTACTGAAAGCACAAATGTGTAATTCTAACTAAGAAAAAGATTGAATGATTTTATTTGTGTGATGTTTTTCTAAAATAACAAAATTATTTAGTTTTTATATTTACAAACAAGTTGAAGTTGTTAGGGCTACAAACAATAAACACAATATTCTTGTCTTGGGCAAATTTTATTTGTTGGACATTAAATTTAAATAAACAAAACATCAATACTTTGTACAAAGCTGTATTAAGCATAAAATCATTTCAGTTACTTACCATCAATAATTTGATTTAGTGTGACTGATTTAGTTCTTTTTAAAGCCAGAGTGCCATATTTATAAACTGTAGAATAAACTTGTAGCAATATCAACTTGTATGAACAAGATATAGTATTACTAAAATGTTTCAAAAGTAGTTAATGGCTAAAATTATTGTCAATTTTATTGCAAGTCTTGTCTGCTGAAATGATACCTTAATGAATGCTTCTGAAAAGACTAAATCACAATAATAGTAGGAAAAAACTTTAATCATCTTCTTTGATTTACTGATCTAAGTATGTGATAAAAATCAATCAATGCATAATTGAATTATTTGAGACTTGAAATAAATTGCAAAGTTGCAGAACTTTGTGATTAACTTATTTTGAAATATTTTATGTTATTAGGATATTTTATGTTTTGATTTTTAAAAACTATCTTGGATTCAAAAAAGCCATCATGGAATAAATTTTAAGTCAAGAAATTTTTATTCTCAAGTGTTTTATGTGAACAGAAGCAAGATACTTGAAACCAGAAATTGATTTTTCATTTTGTTTGTTTGTTTAGAACGTTAGAAAATTAAGATCTTAGTGCCAGCATCCATTTGACAAAGTCAAGGATTTCTTAGTTTGGATTTGAACCATCAACCTGTTGTTGCCACACCACAGTTCCTTGATAGTTTTATATCGTTTCATTTCAAAATAAACAAATAAATAAATAACAAAAACAAGTTTCATATTTATGATGGAGAGGAGTCGACCCTCACTCAGTTTAAAAAGTTTATTGTTAGCTTAAAGCAACTGATGGTTTATTTTATAGTCTTGGGATCACAGCAAATTTTGTCTTTGGTACTAAACATTGTTAATATTGTCAAGAGTAGAATGTTCAGTGTTAGACTTTGACCAATGTACAAAAGGCCTAACAACAAGCCAAAACTTTTTTATTCATGGCAAACTTTTTACATTGTGCTAATTGTCTTATATTAAGTAATATAGGACACAGATTTTTTAATATAGGATACTAATAAAGGACATGAAAGAAATCTTCAATTCTTGTGCATGTTAGAGTAGCATAGGAGGAGTAGCCTTGCATTTAAAAGCTCATAACTACTTGTTGTAATCCTAGATTGGAAGGGCAATTAGTATTGAATTGTCCTATATTAGAAAGAATTAGGTAGCACAATTAGGTAGGACAATGTCCAAATTTTGATGAAATGTCCTACACTAGAAGGGCATGTTCATGGAGAATAATGCTTTTCATGTTGTTAGGTTAAAATTCATCTTTGCTTCTAATATAGAGTATTTCTTAAGTTCCTTGTTACTACTCATCAAATTTTCTTTAATGAGCAATAATGACATTAATATTATAATAACAATAATAACAATTTTATGTAATTTAAGTAGTTTTGCTAAAATAATCTAAAATAAAGCTTATTAAAAACTTATTTATTGCTATCCATGTCAATAATACTTTGATAGATTGTAACTAAAAAGACAAAAAGAAAAAAATCAAATACATATTTGCAAATTACAATTACATATGTATTTCTAAAAAAAAAACTAATAATGTCAAAGTTTCATACTAAAATTCACAGGGACTCTAGTACATTTCATTGATAGTTGTTTTCAAAAGAACACAACATTGAGTTACATTTTTGAATTATTTTACAAGTATAGCAAGAAATCAATGTATTGATCTGATGAATTTAAACATGATTCGAATAAATGAATAAGTAAATAAATAATATGTGATTTTTCTCCTTCATTCTTCTTTAAATTCATTAAAATGATAGTTCCATCATAAGGACAATAATGATATTTTTATTGCTTAAAGATTTTGAAGGATGAATTATATTTCCCAACAACACTCACATGTTCAAATAAAGTCATTTAAAATGTTAAAGAATGACAAAACGAAATGTGAACAAATATATGTATATACACACACACACACAAAAATGGAGACCCAAAGTGCAGGCAAAAATGTGACACTTAACTTCACTCTACTGTCTAGTTGAATCGTCAAGCGCAGCTAGTGCCTAAAAAGTCTCTCCATGTAAAAAAATTAAATCGAAATTACCGGATTCATGATCACGTATTGTGCCGTGATTGTGACAGAGTTCGCTTGTACAACAGAAAGACAATGCTGCAACACGATGGTTCATTCTGGAAGTCTTAATAACAATGTTCTTGAAATTTGGATGTGAGCAAAATGGTGGTATGCTGGGCAAAAACAGTATAAACTCATGCATACCGGAGTGGGTTTGATTTTCACATTTAGACTAAGAAAAATTGTAAAGTGTACTGTAAGTTATCGAATTCTTAAGGAAATGATGGTTTCAAACTGAGACTCAATGAAGCAGATGTAAATGGTCCAAGTTGCTTCGAACACTTTCAACTCAACGTCATGTAATTCCAGGTCCACACATCATTTGCACAAAGCCTACTTCGATGCACCCGACTGAAGTACACATGTAGTCCAGGACAGAGACTACTGAAATACTTGATTTCCATAAACATAAGCTTCACAAATTTCACGGTTCAACAATAGCTAGACCCCATCAGAGCACATTATATATAATAGACGTTCAATTCAAACTGATTTGAAAATTTGAGCTACGAGGAACTGGAAGCACTTCTTAAAGAACCCGTACAGATGGATTTGCATCACAAAACATTTCTCATCCTCAAGTATAAACTTAAACAAGGTCCAAGTGATAACAAATGCATTTACAGAAACAAAAGACAGAACCTAATTAGCAACTAAATAAGCTGTACAGTAGATAAGGCCATTGCCTCATCCCCCGACGTTAGCAACGACCAGACCCTAGTGACTCCCTACAAAATTAAAAACCGAACGCTTCATCAAATTCTGGTGTGAAGATACAGCCAGCGGAGGCTACTTACCTTGTTGAAAGTTCTTTTCAGCATGTACAAAGGTTGGCTGGATAATGCAACTCTTTACAGTTGTAGAATCGTACAAAACATGTGAAGAATGTGCAGAACCTTTTCACCTGCATTGAGTTACGAAAAAATGAAACAATTCCAGCAACAATTATATACTTGAAACCGCCTACAAAAAACTCCAAGGCTCAAAACAAAACCCTTACTGACACAGTCCGAATTGCAAATGCTGGTTACTCTAAGATCGATCAGCCCTAGGAGTTGCCCACTCGACGCGCAAAATAAGGTTATCATAACCATAACCATCCAACTTGTTGATTGCTCGAATAGCATCATCCCTGTATCAGAATACATGCGATTAGCTTTTTCCCGAGAATAATAGGTCACATCACTTCTAGTTACCCAAGACATTCACTATCAGCCGCGGTTCAGTGCAACATAAATAAAAAATACCTGAACATGCATAGTTATTTAGAATTGTGAATGCTTGCATGAATGAACATAAATCATTAAAGACAGTTGACAGAGAACACATGAAGTCCGAATAAACACTTCGACTGCAATGAACTATATACTTCTCACGAAATGCATCAAAAGTCTGGGAGGAAGTATGCAAAAGTGCCCGGTCTTATTTTTGTTCAACTGAAAAGTATTCCCCATGAAGGTGATGGTCGTCATCACGATTTACTCAAAACCACACTCAACAACCCACACAAGATAACTTGACAAGATAAAGGTCCGTAGGATTGACGGTTATAAGTGGGGCAGAATTCATACCGGTTGACAAAATTGATGAAAGCAAAACCACGGCTAAGCCCAGTTTCACGATCAAATGCAACGTAAATTCGAGAGATTGAACCAAACGGACAGAACAACTCCTGCAGATCCTGCTCGCGGGTATCCTCAGATAGATTTGTAACTCGGATAGAATTATCGTCTCTTCCAGGTCGTTTCATACTCTCTCCTTCATTACCCTTACCATAACGCATGCTGGGTGGCACATACGATCCCTTTCCTCCAGCTCCAGCGGAAATGCCAGGAACATCATCGTCGGTCGGTGGCTTCTCGCCTCCAGCAATAATGCCCCTTGATGCAGACAACTCCTTGAAAGGACACTTAGAGGTCCAGTGATCTCCCTTCTTTCCGCATGTCCTGCATACAATAAGTGAAGCATTTCCAAGAAGTGCAAGGTCGGCTCCCTTCTCAGGTTCTGCTTTGGCACCTGCTGGTCTCGTCCTCTCCAGAAAGATTTCCTCAGAAGAAACGACCGTTAAGTTATCAGATGCATTTTGACCAAGCGCGTCACCAAACTTCCCCAACGAACGCCTCCAGATCGTGGCAGGATTCAGCTTCTTCACCTGTTAACTCCAACTAACTCATACATCACTGCCTGCCAATCCTACACCAGTCTATAACCCTAACGAGTGCATTACAATCTACTCTATTCCCGCATTGAATTACAATCACGAACAATGAGAGTCTCAACACTAATCCTTCCGAAGTAAAAAAAATAAAAAAAAATAAACGAAAACAAAACAACAACCGACGCACACATCAATGACGCCATACCTGTTTCTTGACACGGATTGTCTTGGTGACCTTGGTACGCACATTGTCATCATTCTTTCTCCATTCGATGATAATCTTAACGCCCTTCTCATCAGGGCCAAAAACTTGCGTAGGCGGCAAGACGCCCTCGATTTCGTCATCCTCCTCCGCCGCATCTCCCCACCGTGAATTTCTTTTGCCTCCCATGATGGAAGACACTAAACTACACGCTTCGAAACTCGAAAAACTTGCCAATTCTGCAAGATGAACGAGACTTTCAACGACTCAAGCAAACGCTCACGTTCGCGCCCGGGCGCGGCGTTGAGTAGGGAGAGTGGCGAGAAACCACGGGAAGATCACGAAGCACGGCGAAAAGCAATCGCTGGTTGACAACGCCATGGCAACCAACCCTAGCGGGCCCCCACCCAGTCTCCCCTATCCCTAAACCCTCTCTTCTTGTCCCCCCTGCCAGCTCGTCGCATTGGACCCCTTAAAAAATATGACGTGGTGTCCTCTTCACATCGTAAGAACCTGGCTCATCATGAGCGTTTCAAGACCCCCGATAAGTCTGTCTTCCCGTTGTGGGAGTCTTCAGATCTTGATTTTTACGTATGAATGTATGATGTGTGTATGTCTTCGTGGGTTTTATACGACTTGTGTCATGAAATCATTCAAAATAACATGATTTTGTATTAAAATAGAAGCTAAAAATATTTTTTCAAAAAGATATGTTTGTGACAAATGTGTCTAATAGCATTCTGAATCATATGTGTTTTCTTTTAAATCAAAAAATTATTAAAATAAAAAAGATATCAAGTTTTTGCATCTTTAAATATATATTTTAGAAACAAAATTTAATTGTGTAGCATTTTAAAAGTAGGAAAATTATTTGATTGAAGTTTATTTGGTGTTTCTCTGTAATGTACTAATTTAACTTCAAATGAGATAGTTATGAAATTAATGTAACAAGAATATTATATATGTATTTTACATACTATAGACACTGGTCTTTGTATGTGTGAATCTATCCAAAGAGCCATATTTCTATTCATGCATCAATTCAACCATCTTGCAACTATTTAAATTCTCTATTTATATTCTTTTTCTAACCATTATAATCATTCTAATTAATGTGATCTTAATTGCAACCAATTGCAACCAAAATAGACATAAACATTATAAAATATATTTATTATATCAAAGGCAATGGTATATATTTATATATTATAATTTTTTTAATAGCTTAACATTTTTTATTTTATTATAAAATTACTTTACATCAATAGCTATAAAAGCATATAATTTGGTTGATTGACAATATTTAATAACTTCAACAGTCATAAATGCTATCTCAAGCTATTGAATATTTTTATTACTATTTATGATTTTTAATTTTATAATCTTTTTATTTAAATACCTTAAAAAAAAAATTCAAATAGAAGTGAGTAATCAAATTTTCAAAAGAAATTGTGCCTTATTCTTAGAATAGTGTGTATGAATAATATACAATAATAGCACAATATAACTATTTGGTGAAAATAAAATATTGGATTTATTCAATCCAAGAAATTAAAAAATTTATCTATAATTAAATTCAAGCAATTTCAAATACACATAATTTAAATAAGTAGTAAAAGAACCTTTAAATATTTTGAATTTAAAAAAAGATAAAAGATAGTTAAAACCAATAGTTTTTTGGATGGTACCAAACAAAAGCTTATTTTGGATTTAATTCAGCAATATTATATATATATATATATATATATATATATACGTTCCTTGTTTTTGGACATTGTTAAAACAAATTATGCAAATAATAATAAAGTATTTTTATCTTTTTATTGTTTGAGTTACATTTTGAAAACTATAAAGATTTGAAATTGCTGTGGTTACTTCTATACCTTTTTTTTCAGGGCTAATCAATTGTTCTAGAATTCAAGAGTGTATAATGTATTTTGACCAAAGTATAAGATTTTTCTTAGATGAATTACTATCTAGATTATAAATATTAGTTTAATTTAAATTTAAAATATGTATCATCTAATTTGGACCATCTTTATAATTTGGCTCGGCTGCTACTTCAAAATTTGCATTAGTGGAGGAGGAAGAGGTTATTTAAGTCTTATGAAAAATAGTCTCAAGCCATATCCTAGATATTGAAGTTGAACCTGATTTTGGAAATTTAAGACCACTATCCAATTACTTGCTACCTTAACAATTGCAGCTATCAAGTAAAAAAAACTTAAATCTGGCATTTATAGGATCATCTTTTTGAAATTTATTATAAAATATATGTACAAATATTGTATTTTTTTTTTCATTTTTTCCTTCCATATGGATTTTTTGATACAATGAAACAGTACGTTATTTTAAAAAATCAAAATCAAAATTTTAATGTTTATATATATATGTATATAGAAATTTTTTGTGAATATTGTTAATCTTTTGATGCAAGTAATAACCAAAAAGATATTTTGTGTTATGTTAAACTTACTCCAAATACACAAAAGCAGTAAAGGCTTAGGTCTTAGTGTAAAACATTTCTTGCAATCCATACTGAATCATCAACTACAAACATTGCTTCTAATCAAGTACCACCACGAGCAAATATTTAACTTTGCATTCCTTTGAAATGCTAAACATGCAAGATTCTTTTATCCCTAAAATACTTCTGCAACATATTTTCTCAAGATTGAAAGGAAATGGGAAGATTTTTGTTTTTCTACACCATAAAAAACTCCTTTTTGAAAACCCTTTTTACAAAATGTAGGAATAATAAGTAACTTTTATTTATTTATTCATTTATTTTTCATATGGCTTATTTTAAAAAGTCCTCAAATTTTTAATATATATATATATTGAGAATATTTTTTTAACTGGATAATAGATCTAATATTTATTCGTATTTAAATACTTGTCTTTTATCATTCCTTTTATGTTATTTTGTTTGAATATTTGTAAGAGACAAGGTTCAGCCCTCAAAATTTTATAAGAATCTGTTATTTATTATTTAAGAATTAAAAAGTGACATTTTAATTTTATTGCATTTATTGATAAAAATTTGTTCTTATAAAATTTATTTAGCATTGTATAATATCACAGTCAATATAAATCTATCTTTTTTTGCACTCAATATTTGCTAAATTCTCCACAAGTGTTTTCCTACATGTTCAGTATTCAAGTGATGTTGATTTCTGATGCATAAAATACTAATACAAATTCAAGAATATCCCAAATGGAGTAATCTTTTTACACAATAATTTGCATGGTAATAAAGAAAAATTACACTATTTTAAAATTAAAAAATAAAACTTATGAAACACCAAGCTTTTTTCTATGTAGCAAAAAAAGCGGTAGAAGAATTGGTTAAGAAACTGAATAGGAATAAAATAGTTGTTGACTGTCATAATAAAAAATATAATTATAAAAAAATAAAAAAAGATAAATATTTACGGTTTGATTACATACTAGGAGAAAAATTAGAATCATAATTTGCAATATATGTTCAAGTACCATTTTCTTTTTTTCTTTTTAAACTCTGCAAACTGTTTGTTTTTGTCAACAAAACATTGCTGATGTAGAGAAGACAAACAAATTCATGGTCATCACTATTTACTTTATGATAGATTATATCCAATTCCAAATATCTTCTGTTGAGCCAATAAAACAAAATAAAACAAAATAAAACAAAATACCCAAAAAGACAGCAGTGGGGGAGCAGGGAGAAGGGAGAGGGGCAGATGGAGGAGGGACAGGGGGCGGGGGGGGCACCAATGGAAGGCCATGTGACCACCTGAGCAGCACATGATCTCCAGCGCTCCCCCCCACTCACTTGAAGGAGAGAGCCCTCTTCGGATGACGTCATGCCCTCTGCCGGAGGAGCGACCCAGTCAAATATTTTGTGCCGCCAACGCCGGGCAGCGGCATCCCGTCTGGCTGGCACCCTGGGAAATAGTCGGCACGAAACCCGGCTGGAGGAGAGCTATATATGGACAAATGGGAGGATGGTATGGTTAGTTTATCCTTTGACCTCCTTGCCCCGACCACAGCTTTTTCTCCCCCTCCTTTATAACCCAGTCTCCTCCTCTGAATCACTTATCCAGATCACATCCACCAATTTCCACGCAACACAACCTCATTACGTACATACTTCCATTCGGAAGCCAACCTCAAAGTAGTGATAAATAGTGTTAACGATTTTATTACCGCCACACTTGTGTATGTGGCAGAGTTAATCTTGTGGAAATGACGTAGGAAATACTTCATGATCGACCTACCGTCCGCGCGAATAGGCCATTCCTGTGAATATGAGGAGTGTCACGTCGCTCTTGGCGGATCCCCGCCCGGGTGGAGAATCTGCCCGGCCCGCGATGTCCTGGAGTGGAAGATATCAGCACGCCAGCTCCGTTTCCCTTGGCCCCGCTCCGCTACTTTTCTTTTACGCTTCTTCCTAAGCTCCCCCACGCGCCCTTTTTTTCTTTTTCTTTTTTCTTTTTTTCTTTCTTTCTACTTCCCCCTTTTTGCGTTCCGAGGCTCCGTCGGGGGACCTTTCTCGTGTATCAAAGGAATGTGCCGCTAGAAGATCGCATTCCATGGCATGCTCTTCGCTTTTTCCCTCATCATGTACTTCACCTCGCACTGATTACGACTCCCAGTTACTCATATCGCAAGGTATGCTCTGTCATCGCCGCGGTACATTAGCGTACTGACCCCGTATTGGGCAGTCGCTGAAGGAGACAACCCGAGGCTTCTTTTCCATTGTTCAGGCAGTCACTTAATCTCACTCGCAGTCGATTTTGTCTCGTTTCTCTTCCCCACTCCTCCCGGCTTCAGTTTGAAGGCTGCGTGGGGTGGCTCTGGGTGCTACGTACTTTAAGTAGTTGACGCTGAATATATTTGTCGTTGGTGACGCCACGACTCGGGGATTAGTGAGGCCGCGGAGGAATGTTGTAGCGTGATTGATTGTGGAGGAGCCTGGTGTTGGCATAAGAGTGACTTGCATCGGCACCGGCTGCACCGTCGCGGTCAGATGCTGGAGCTTGGGATGAGCATGTCACGGACGAATTTGAGCCAGGTTCGCGCCACTTTTTCTTTTTCTGTTGTCGTGTGTTTTGCGATTTGTGGCGGAGGTTGGGGTTTCGCGGGGAGGGATCGGTTGGGGTGGGAATGTGTTGGAGGTAGAAAGTTTCGAGAGATTGCGAAGTTCATATACAAAGGTTTGTAGAACGAATGATGTTTGTCGGTTTTGTGATGATTGAAAGCTTTTGGTAAGACGATGGCGGGGGTTAAAGGTGCTTGTGGTAGACAAAGATTATGGCGCTGATGTCGGTCCGCGAGATCAAGTCGCTGTTGGTAGGAGTGCGGGTAGTACTTGACCTCGCAGATGGTCCACCCCTGTGTCTTTATCTGAGTTTTCAAACCTTTTTTCGACGTCGTAGCGCTGGACATGAGGGTTTCGTTCCCGCTTGTGATTATTGAAGTGTAACTTAAAAGTATACGAATTTACGCCTGACTGTCGAGATGAACAAGGATCGTGTCAATCACAGTTGAGAAACAAAACCATGTTACTTCAGCTTTTCGTTATGTCGGCTGTCTCCATTCATAAATTGGAACAACCACGACCAGGAAGATCAAATAGGGTTGAAGTGGTCGTAAACAGACACTGCAGAAATTATGTCCAAGTGTTGCTCTTAGTTTCCTGTAAGAATTTTGACTCCAACCGCCGGTCCACTTCATGTAACGAGAGTCGACTGAGCTGCCTTATTGGACCAGGCGGAGATAATGTCATGACTACTTACCGAAACAAAAAATGCCACATCATTGGCGATGTGGTCTGTAAGAATTGAAGTTAGGCTAGTCAGCATTTGCACTCCGGTTTGTCTTCGCTCGCGGATTCGAAGAAAGATACTGGTTTCAACTAATACGGTTTACAAGAATCCCGATTCCGTCCTTGACTGGAATCGGACGAAACCATTCTCCACAAAACTTCTGTTCTACCGACGAAGACGTGAATCGTGTAATGACAACAGTCATGTGAGTGGGGTAGCGCCATGGTTTGTGAGCGTAGGGGAGTGACATGTGATGGTGGACGATGTGTGGTGCCAGGTCACGGATTAAAACCTCAGAGCCGGCGATGGAGCCAAGCAGGCGGACGATGTCGGGTGGGTACGCCAATAATCCGCCCCCGGGAATGGGGCCTCCCAGGGGGGGAGGGTCCCAGCAGTGGTCGTTGAGCAATCAGATGAATCGGGGTGAGGACTGGCCGAGACGAAGCCCTCGCAACGGGCAACAAGGCAATGTGGAACACTGGGGGTTAGGTGCAGTAGGGGAGGGGAGACTGCCTAGCTTGTCGTCGTACTCGTGGAGCATGTCGAGCGAGAGAGGAGACATGCCGGGACTGTCGTCGTCTCCGCACGTGGACGGCAGCCTGGAGAACCTGGAGTCGATCAGGGGGGTGGATGCCAGCAACTTCTCGACGTCGTTTTCGGCAATTTTTGACAAAAGTAAAGCAGCGCAACTCCACCCTGTGTTTTGGTTGCTCGTGTGCGTTGGTGTGGTAGATAGTGAGAGCCGGTACCGCAAGAGTGTGCCGTTTGGCGTTTGGGTTTGCAGTCGCGGAGGCGTACGTGTGCGTGATTAAGCGTGGACGGCAATTCCTAGACAAGGCAACCCTGGGCGTGGTCGGGCGGGACGCAGTTGGGAGCCCTGCAGGGTAGGCATGGAAGGAGGCGCATGATGGGAGCTGTATGGGAGGGCGAGGTTGTTGGGAATGATGCGGGGAGAAGGGGAAGGAATCTGAGGAGTGTGGTGGGTGTGGTTGTGCAGTGAGGCTGTCGGAATCGGAGAACCGCGTGGTGCAGTCACTGGACACCGCTTCGGCGCACTTGATCAACGATCTGGATCCGGACGACACGTTGGCGTATGGGTCGTTGGAGGAGCTGGAGTTGCACACGATCGGGAACCTGCTTCCGGACGACGAGGATGATCTGTTGGCGGGGGTGGCGGACGACTACGACGCGTCGCAGAACAGGAGGGAAGAGAATGCGAACAACGAGGAACTGGAGGAGTTCGATCTGTTCAGTTCGGGAGGGGGGATGGAGCTGGAAGGGGACGCGCAGGACGGGGTGGGTGGGTACGCGAGTAACCATCGGATGGGGGACGGTTCGGGAGCGGGACAGCAAAGCGGGGCTGCAGGGTCGGTGGCGGGCGAGCATCCGTACGGGGAGCATCCGTCAAGGACGCTGTTCGTGCGGAACATAAACTCGAATGTGGAGGATACGGAGCTGAAGCAGCTGTTTGAGGTAGTGTGTCGGGAAGTGAGTGAATTGATGGTGAGGTGTGAGATGGGTCGGCATGGCAAGTTAGGTCCCGAGGAAGGGCGCAAAGGTTGGCAGGGAAGGGTGGGAGTGGTGGCAGCGCGTGGATGTTGGGCTGCTGTGGGCAGGAGTGGTTGGGTGTGGGGTTAGGGGCAGCGCTAACGAGCGGTGGTTTGACTTGTGGTGTGTAACAGCAATACGGGGCGATCCGGACGTTGTACACTGCATGCAAGCACCGAGGGTTTGTGATGATATCGTACTATGACATTCGGGCAGCACGCAGCGCGATGAGGGCGCTGCAGAATAAACCGCTGAGGCGGAGGAAGCTGGATATTCATTTTTCCATTCCCAAGGTAATGCGGAACGTGAAGTCACGGAGAGCGTGGGGCGGTGAGGGAGAGCAGAGTGGTTTGGAGTTTGGGTGGTGGGGATGGGATGGTGTGGTTGTAGGTCTGGGTTGGACGCTGGTCACATGGGGCAGCGAATGTGGTGCAACGTAGAGTGTTGATGAGTTGGAGGTGGGGTGTGGTGGGTTGGGAATGGATGGGATGGAGGAGCAATGGGGATGGCTAAAGATGCGAGTGGCAATGTGGGGTGCAGAATAATCCATCGGACAAGGACGTAAACCAGGGGACGCTTGTGGTGTTCAACTTGGACGCATCAGTGTCGAACGACGACCTGCGGCAGATTTTTGGAGCTTATGGCGAAGTGAAAGAGGTAAGGGAGAGTGTGAGGTATGGATGGCAGGGGTTGTGATTTGGGAGTGGGGTCCAGTGAGGTCCAGCAGGGCAGCGTGGTAGCAGGGGTGTGGTGGCAGTGTGGCTGGGTTGAGTGCAGAAGTAGGAGCCCAGAGGTGGGGTTGGAGAAAATGAGGCGCGTGGGTCGAGGTTGTGAAGCGATTGTTTGACAAGGCGTGAGTGGTTGAGCAGATTCGCGAAACGCCGCACAAGCGGCACCATAAGTTCATCGAGTTCTACGATGTCCGGTCAGCGGAGGCAGCATTGCGGGCTTTGAACAGAAGCGACATAGCCGGGAAGCGCATCAAGCTGGAGCCAAGTCGACCAGGTGGAGCGCGTAGGAGGTTAGATACGTGGCTTGGGTTGCAGCTTGGTTGTGGTTTGCAACGTTGACGATGGGGTCAGGAGGGAGCAACGGATTGGTTGGTGTTAGTCTCGGTTGGAGGCGGTGAAGTTGATGGGGTATTGGCGTGTGGGTTGGAAGAGGGTTGGGAAGGATGTGGTGCGGAGGGGTGGTTGCGCGCAAGCTGTGAAGCGAATGCGCAAGTGATGTGGAGTGTCTGACGTGTTGTTTGTGGGGGTATGTGTTGGGGGATGTAGCAGCAGCTTGCTTCAACAGCTGAACCAAGAGTCAGGGGACGAAGATGTCCGGTCTCGGCAGCAGCCGCTGTCTCCGTTGAACACATCGCCTCCGGGTAAGCATGGGATCCGGTGTGAGTAGGAGTTGGTGTGGTGGAATGATGGTTGAGTGGTGCGTGGGCGTGGACGAACGTGAGCGGTGGTTGTGGCAGCGGTTTGTGGTTGTAGGGAGGGTATGAGTGGGTAAGGGCAGGGCGAGATGTGGAGGGGTGGAAGATGGGGATGCAAGAGGGATAAACGCAATGGGTGCGGCGTGTGCAGGGCATGCGTCGATGTGGAGCGGAGGGGGTGAGAACGGGGCAGTTCGAGGAATACATCCGACACTGGGTTACGGGAGCTTTCAGTCACCGAGCAAGCCGCCGAACAGTCCCAACTTGCCGCCACACATGTCTCAGCCGATCAGGGTGGGAACGATCGGGAGTCACGTGGCGCAAGCGAACCACATGGAAGCAGCGGGGCACTCGTTGGGGCACGTGGGAGGAGGCGGGCATCGTTTGCCGCCTCATCCACACTCGCTGCCAGAGTTCAGCAAGGGAATTCTGAACCCGGGGCAGTTCGCATCTCCTGGGTCGGGGACGTCCATGTCCAACGCAGTGGGTGCGAGAGGTCGGGAGGGACGGGAGAGCATGGAGGCTGGGAGTCGATTACAACGGACGACGAGTGGGGCTGGCAGCTTCAGTGACACGTCGGGCCTAGAGCACGGCAGCGGAGGTGAGTTTTGGCTCACACGTCAGGATGTGATGCAGTGAGCGTGGGTGTGGGTGTGGATGTGGACGTTGAAGAGGGTGCGGGCTGGGTGTAGGCTAGGATGGCAAAAGCGTGGGGTTGTGTGTGGCACAGGTTACAGTGGTTGATGTGGTGTCGGTGTTGGCGATGAGGGTTGAATGATGTGATGTGGGTGTGCAAATGCGTGCAGTGCTGTCCGGAGGGAGCGGGCTTCTGTATCCGAGTTCAAACGGCAACGGATCGGTGTCCGGGCAGCAGTTCAGTCTGTGGGGAGGTTCGAGTTCTTCATTTTCTCACATATCGGGGAGTCCTCCGCCGGTTCTATGGTCGAACCCGTCGTCGGTGGGGCAGGCGTTCAACGCAATCGGGCAGACACAGGTGCAGTCGCACACGTACAGTAGCGGCATGCTGGCCAGTCTGTCGCGTCACCACGTAGGTTCAGCTCCATCAGGAGAGCCATCGTTATTGGAGCGACGGCACAGCTACATCGGAGGCGAGTCGTTGGTGGAGAGCGGCGCCCTGTTGAGGTCTTCATCAGGCACAGGTCTGGGTGGAAACGCAGCTCATGCGATGAACATCGGCGGCGGAAGCAACCAACATGGTCTGATGAACATGAGCAGTTCACTGGGGGGAAACTCTGGCATGGAGCATGCGTCGTCGCCGAACATGGGGATGATGTCACCACAGAACCGTGCACGGTTTCTGCAAAACGGAGGTCTGCTGGTGACGACTTCGATAGATGGTCTGACGGACAGAGGTCGAAGTCGCAGGGGGGAGAGCGTGTCTGCGCAAGCAGACAACAAGAAGCAGTACCAGTTGGATCTGGAGCGGATAATGCGCGGCGAAGATTTGAGGACCACCCTGATGATCAAGAACATCCCGAACAAGTAAGCGACGTAGTTGCTTGTGGAGTGGTGGTTGAGATAGTGTGGGGTGTTTCACCGGAAAAGATGTGATGTAGTTCTGAATATGCGGCTGTAGTAGTTGGATGGTTTTGTGCGTAGTGTGGGAGTGTGGGTCATGGGGGTATTGGGGAGTGTTTGCGAGGTGGTGCTGTTGTATGCGCTGAAGCAATGAGTGTGGGTTGTCAGGTACACGTCGAAGATGCTTCTGGCCGCAATCGATGAGCACCATCGGGGCACATATGATTTCATATACCTTCCCATCGACTTCAAGGTAGGGTGTGCAGCAGTTGCATGGACTGGGGTAGATTGCGTGGGTTTTGCCGGTGCATGCTGGTGTATTGCATGGGGTGGGGTGGGGTGGGGGTAGGCGAAGTGGATGTGGAGGGGGGAGTGTGGGGTGTGCGGAGTGATGGTTGAGAGGGCGTGTGTGACGTAGTGAGCACAGAGAGTGGGAGGGGTGAGAGGGGTGGTTGGGAATGAACTGATATGTGATGCGTGCGCAGAACAAGTGCAACGTTGGGTACGCGTTCATCAACATGACGTCGCCAGCGCGCATCGTGCCGTTCTACAAAGCGTTCAACGGGAAGAAGTGGGAGAAGTTCAACTCGGAGAAAGTGGCGTCGCTGGCATACGCCCGGATTCAGGGCAAAGCTGCTCTGGTGGCTCACTTCCAGAACTCGAGCCTGATGAACGAGGACAAGCGTTGCCGTCCGATCCTTTTCCATTCGGACGGGCCGCACATCGGAGACCAGGTAGAGTGAGGGGCGGTGGGACAAGTTTTGCGAAGCGAGTGTGGGTGTTTTGTACGGGAAGATGGGAAGGAGGCAATTGCGGGTGGGGTGGGGGTGGGGGGTCTAATTATTGGATATGTGGAGGATTTTTGAGGTGTAGATATGCGTAGGATCAGGTTAGGCTTGGATCAGGGAACCACATCTGCGAAAGAGCTCCGTTGGGCGGGCAAGATACAGCGAGCCTGGAGAGTCGGGGATCTATTTTTAAAATTCAGAAGTGTAGATACATTTGCATCAGGTTACTGTGGAGCGGGCTGCCAGCACGATGGAAGGTGCTCGGCGTTGGAACAGGCAAGTTGTGTCCAAAAGGGAGCAGGCTGGGGGCGTGCAGGATGGAGGCAGAGGCGTTGCAGTAAGGCTGGGCTGGAGAGTTTTGTGAGGTCTTGATTACAAGTTTCCACGGCGAGTGGTGTGACATGGGCGGGGATGACTTTGCGTAAACGTGGCCTGGCGGCATGTAAAGCACAGATGAAATAGTTTGTGTGGTATTTTGAGGATGTAATAATGCACACGTTTTTTGGAATGGCGACTGTGGTGAAGCTTGGGAAGGTGGTAGCAACGGCGTTGCGAGCAGCACTGCAATAAATTTGCGTCTCTGTTGACTCATGGTGTGAACAGTTTGTAGCTTATGCTATTGCTGCAACGCAGTGGTTTGTAGGCATTTTTCTGGATGAGTTTTAGGGTTAGTGTATCGTCTTAATGTGGTGAGTTTTACATTGGTATGAATTGGGTTCTTGTCTTGCTTAAAAAGTCTTCGTAACGTGCGAATTGCTTTTAGGTGGTATGTTGGAATGATAAAGTTCTTCATTGCGGCTCTGTTTAAATTTGCTTTACAATTTTTGAGTTTACCTTGTCTTGATGTGCATTTGAATTTTAGTGAGGTCAAACTTGTGCTAATGCATTCTAGGAGTTATTGGTTTAGTACTTTGATTGGCGGGGAACTTGAATGAAGAGGCTGGGTTTTTTGTAGAGGTGGTCGCTGGCCTCCTCCACAGCTTGTGTCTTCTTCTGGCGATTTAGGCTAGTAGTGTTGAGCATGTTTTGGATCCTTTTGAAGTTTTTTCCTTTGTGAACTGGTAAGCAATGTGGCAGACTATGCCATATCCTTATGTAAGTGTGATATCGTTAGATTTTTGAGGCAGTCTTGCTTAAGGGAGGCTTTTATGTAAGGGTGTGAATTGGAGAGTTGTTGGAATGTGTTGAATTAATTCGTATGTGAGTTAGTTGTGAATTCCTTTTTTGGCATTTATATTTTCGTAGCCGTTTCTTCATATCGATTCGCGTGTTTGGGAGGTGATTTGAACACTTCTAATGTTTATAGTTGTCTCTTTTTGTTTTTGTTTTGTTTTATTTTAATTTTCATTATTAATTTGGGTACTTTCTGTTTACTTTTATGTTAAATGATTGGTTTCGTGCTGTGTGCGCGGGAAGCAGCAGTGGAGGTGTTTAGTAACAAGTGTTCATGAGTACATTGACTGCCTTAGACTTCTTCACTACTTACCAACTCTCTGTTTCCTGTCTATCACCTCAAGATTCTTGTCCCCACATTCATTGTCGACAGTTCATATTCTGTCTTCGCTTGTCTCTCAAACATCGGCAGCAAAATATACTAGGTATAGTTTGAGTTGTTTTCAATATTTATATTTTGCGATTTAGGAAAGCTGCAGCTAAGCAAGAGCAAGGAGTCGCTAGATATCTTGCGCATGACGTGAAAGTACCCGGTCTTGCGGTTGCGACTCTCGAACGCTTGGCTGATGACGTTGATTCTGGAATCTGGTTTTTTGTGTGTCGTAATGCGGATGACGAATCTCATTTGTAGCTGGCAAGTGTAGCACAAAAATTAAGGCCGCTGACCCAAAGTGCCACCACGTTCGTTGAGGGTGAAAACAAACAGACAAGGTACAATCTCTATTCTTTTGATTTGGGAAAAAGGTGGGGTTAAAGATAGAGCTCTGCCATGTCCAACCGCCATAATAATGGTTTCTACCAGAGTGATTATTCACAACATCTTAGCCATCCTAAGTTGTTTGCCACAAGCTTAGCATTATTAAAGTGAAGCATGTTAGCAAGAATATCTATCCACAAAATAAAAAATTAGTATTCTTAGATCAAATTAGGATTATGGTGTAGTCTTAGACTTCTTTGATTTGGCTTGTACGGCATAGCAAGAGTCACTAGTCAGCCTCCAATTCACTCAAAGAATAGTATCTTGTACAGTCATCATTTTATAAAATGACATCTCATGCAATAATCACCCACAAATAGATAGTTGCAAATCTATAACATGATAGCATGGAAGAAGAGAATCCTCAATTGTCTAATGTTACTAACCACAATGTGTAGGTTTACATGTAAAGTTTGCCTTTGTCATTACAAGATGATTATTTGGAATACAACCCATTCAAATAAATCCTAGTAGAGCCTCTTCTAGCTAGATTCTTGTCTAGCTTTGGAAGTTTATTATTTTGTAACTCCAACTCTGTTTTAGTAATTGATATAGAGATTGTGATATAAGAAATAAAACATTTGGAACAATATAATATTATTGCAAAGTTTATTGGTGGAAAAATCCATAATAATATTTTAGAATAATAGTTTGGTAATTCACAACTTAAAATGGAATAATCCTTGCAATTAGATTGTCACCTAGGCAAATAACTCTTCTTTATTAAAGCTTACAGAATAAAGAAAGTCAAAAGCTTTAATTATTAAATCTAAATAAAATCTCTACAAACATTTGTACAATTTAGGAGTGGATTCCAAACTTTAATCTTTTTTATACAAACTTTTAATAAAAATATTTTAGAATCCAAACTTGGATTACTTTTAAGAAGGTACTAATTGAATTTGTGGCAATCAATAGTAGTTTGGCTAAACAATTAGGAGATGTGCTAGGAAAAGATATTAGCAACAAAACTATCATAGATCTCAAATTTTGCATTGCACTTAATCCAAAAAGAAGATGGAAGCCTTATTTTAGGATCAATAATTCTTTAAAAAAAAAAAAAAAAAAAAAAAAAAACTATCTTAATAGATTATAACTTTCTACCTATTCAATGTAGATATTGCTTACACACTAGCCATCAGATCAAAAATTTCCAAATATTAATAAACTAAGAATAAATCAAATTTTTTTTTCATCAATTTCTACCTTATAATCTTTAATAATTTAATACAAATCCTTCCAACAAATAACACAAGACAAATGATTTTATAAAAGTGAGATACAAATTTTATAGAAGAAGACAAGAAAATGCATTAATAATACATAGAAACAAAATCTTATTGGTACCTCAATCATATATCATCACAAATTCATTGGTTTATACAAAAAACATATACACAAAGCATTCACATATGTCAGTGGAAGTATATCCATTGCATGGGGCTACACTATTAGAGAGATGGATACCAAGGAAGCTACACCGATCCTGGTCTATATCAACCTATGAGAGTACAAGGAATAGATTCCACCTCAAGTAAATTATCCATTGTTTTAACATATAAGATTTATAATATTTTCACCTTAATTGCACCATTAATTATATTGTAACTTCTGTAATAACCCTTCTAATGATTAAAAACCTTATAAATAATTTGTCTCCAACAACAACTATTATTACAATCTATTATATAAATCAATTAATATCTTTTAGTTGAGCAACTTCAAATTAAGAAATTTATACTAATATTACAAACTCTTTTGGAATGGCTATACATTCATTTTGACAAGATCCAATCTATGCTAACTTAATTGCAAGTAAATTATATTAAAGACAAGCAGAAGTTGAATTATTAAAGAATCTAAGATCCACATCCTTCCATGCAATTCTATATCTATGCTTGACTAATAAATCAAGCCATTATTTAGATGACAACTTCAAAGCATTCAATCCAATAACGTTACATATATGGCATTCTTTGGTGGGTTCTACTTTAATAAATACAATATCACCACATTCATCAACTATCTTTTCAATTGTCACATGGCTCTATGAAAGACATTTATAATAAGATTATCAAAAAATTTCTAATCATTATATGCTTTTGATATCCATGTTGCCACCAACATTATTGTTATACCTTAATTCCAATCTTTTGTTGAATATGACTAATATTAAATAATCATCAAAGATCTAAAGAAATAATTTGCTAACAAGGCTCGTAGATTGTAATATTGTATCAATAAAATAACTTGTTTCTTATCTTAGTAGTAGTACAATACTCAATATTATTACTAACATTGGTCCCTAATACCTTTGTATTATTGCACATCTTTATATAATGTATCTAACTACCACACCACATCACTATTAGAACTAATTGAAGAAAACTCAAATAATAATATGAAGCCATTTACAGCAATGCCATAAGTCCTATACTAATATTAGCAATCATTACAATTATTAAATCAATAGCTAATCCAATGCTAGAACTCTAGCATATAGATCTTCTTAGTAACAAACTACAATATTATTGCACACTTGTAAATTTTGTAGAAGACTTCTTAATTCATTCCATCATCTTATCACCAACCATGAAAAATCTCAAGTGCTAAGTTTTTCAAGTGCTTGTTAAGGTACAAGAAGAACTACTAGAAAAAAATATTTGGGACTAATTTGGATCTTGATTCTTCTTTTGCACCAACTTTTAAAACGTTTCAAAGATAGGAAGGCATTAAATAGTGTGAATTGCTCTCTCCTATCTTTGCTAAAGTCTTTAATGACAATAAGACTTGCCACTATAATTTATCTTGTACCATCTCCCTTCCTTATTTCAACTAGTTGGCTCCGTATTTTTGATAAGTCTTTTAATAATTTGTCATTATGAGGCTTAAAATTGTTAATATTCATGTCATCATCAATGCCAAAAAAAATCCAAAATCTATAACTAATTGTAGCAACCCACTATCTATTAATAACTTATCATTGTACTTTGGTGCCTTAAGTCTTAACCTCCAATATCTTTTAACCACACCTACTCTAATTGAGAATAGAGTGTCTTTTCTATGAAATTAGATTAATGACATATATTTTATATATAATAAAATATCTACCTTTAGAATAATAATAGCAAGCATAAGAAGCAATCATTATAATAAAGCCTATTGATAGCTCATATATGAAGAAATTATTGAATTTGTCCAAATCTTTATTGATTCATGCAAATGGAACAATCTGTTAGGGACATATACTTTAGAAGTTCATACAACCTTTTAAAATATTCTAGAGATTTTTTAGTTAGTAGAAGTTGCTTGAGAAGCTTCCTAGTTGGTGAAAGTAATTTGAAAAGCTTTGTAGTTAGTAGAAGGAGCTTGAGAAGCTTCCAAGTTGGTAGAAGTTGCTCAAAAAGCTTCTTAGTTTGATAGAAGTCACTTAAAAAGCTTCTTAGACAAGAATATATATTGGAGTCAAAGTTGAAGAATTCTTCAGTCTTAACAATGTATCTTTTGGAATTCTAATTCACCTTTTTTGATATTGTTTGTGTACTCATTTAGATAATTCAAGTCTTTATTGGTTTCTTTTCGAAACCTCTTTCTAGTTGAAGTCTCTTGTGTTGTATTTCCATATTCTTGATAGTTTGTTGAAACTTCCTTCATCTTAAATATCAAAGTTGGATCCTTCTTGTTAAAGAATAGGATTATCTCTCTTTTTGAAGATATACTAGTATTTTAGAGGTTGCAGATTATCCTCCTCTAAATTAATATTTCTTTTATCACAATATTGAAATTTTATCTTTCTTATAAAAGAATGGATTACCTCTTTCTGTGAAGGTCTTAAGGCATTTTAGAGATTGTGAATTATTTTCTTCTAAATTGATATTGTCTTTTTATAGATTTATTTATTTATTTATTTCTTAAAATAATTGGAAGTCAAGATATTTGTATGATTGAATCTTTTGAGTCTAAGTTAGACACTGTCGGATAGTAAGAATCCGCCTTGAGAAAACACGGAGTTCCTAGCTGCTATTAGAACTAACAGAGAACATGGAAAGAAACCATACAAGTATCTTGTATACTTGTATAATATTTATTCAAGCTTCTATATTATATTTATATTATATTTATATAAAATTTATATAAATATAAAGTGTAATCTTTTATACAATATTTATATAAATATAAAGTATAAAACCTTTATATAATATTTGTATAAATATTTGTACAAATATTTTATATAATATTTATAAAATAATTATATAAATATTTAATATAAATATAAGTATAAATACTTGTATAATATATATAAGCAAAGTATGTATATACTCAAATACACCTCAAAATACAATGGCATATGAGGAATACAAGTTATATAACCTGCTAAAACTAAATAAATCACTAAAAATTCATCTAAATGTAAAATCAAGTGTGCATATAGTTTATGGAAAGCTAATAACATATAGTAATATCTGTCAAAATTTCACAAACAGAGGTCTTACCACTTAAAAATTATGGCTAATTAAAGTAGATACTAAATTTTTTCAATAAACTGCAAAGACAGCAAAGCTCCTCTTACTTCAGCTTCTGTTGTGATCACTTGCCTTCTTCAAATTAGACATGCAATAGCTTTTTAGAAAACTTACTTCATCATCTAACTTATTTTTAAATCTTGCTTGTTTACCTCTCAAACTTCAGATTTTATGGCTAGTTGAAACTACCCTTCAAACCCTAGTAACAATTTTTCCTCTTGTCATTTCATAGTTCATAAAATTCTCATAAAAGCTCTTAATATATTGATTTTTGTTGTCATAGAAAGCCTACACAAGCTACTATAAGCATCTAAAATATAAAAAAGATTTAAGCGATTATTTGATATAGGTGGTTGAACAAAGTCTCTGCCCCTATTCATCAGGTGGTAGTAGACCCTTTCCTACTCTCAAGTCTACAACTCTTTCTTTCCAACTCCAAACACTTTAAAAAATAGCTTTATAGAAAGTTAACACAATTTTCTATACTTTCTACGAATTTCACCAAGAAAGGATTGAAACCAGACTTGCAATAGTAGCTTAAAGTTTCTACCTTCACTTCTCAATAGTAGCAGACCTCACTCCACTAAAACAAGCGTAACTTTTCACTCATAATTCCAAAATAAGCAAGTGAGTAGGCTCTAGAATCCTCACAACTTAAGAAAGACACTCTGTAAGTTTTATTACAAAAGTGTTTGTACCCTTGGAGCTATCTCTCTCTAAAGTTTGTATATTCCAAAACTGCCAAATCCTAGGTCCAGCAAGAGGAATATCCTCCCCTTTTCTTCCACATCAGCCCTTGCCACGCCCACATGGGCAGCCAAAATCCTATTGGATAGGCTTTATTTACTCCATATTCTTCTCTCTTACTCCTTACAAGGAACCATGTTATATCAAAGTCAACAAGAAAGGTAAAAAAACCTTTATCTTTCTTCCAACTATAAAAGAATCTATTCTAAGGTAAAAATAAGGTAGGAACAAAAAAAATAGCCATCCTAAACTACTAATTAAGTGGCTAAAACAAATCCTTCTCTTAGAATATCTTCCAAAATAGTCTTTAATATTCACACATAGATAACAAAAATAAATAAAAAATATAATATTTTTACATATTGCATGTAAATGTAGTATGACAATATCATCATAAGTGCTCTTATTATTTTATTTGCTAGGACTGCAAAGATTAAAGGGATTATTGCAAAACTTTATAATAATACAATATCTAGAGTACGACAATATAGACTATACCTTCCTCTAATTTTTGTACTTGAAGATGTAATACTACCTATGTTAATCCACCTGTTTAGCAATGTAAGGAGCCTCAAGTTAGTCTTTTGGAGAAATATGATGGTACATATTGTCATATTGTAACTGCTTACAATATGCAAAAATTAGTCAAAATACATAATATGTTCATAAGTTCTAATATATGTTAGAATGATTAATAAATTATTTAAAAGAATTGATGTAAAAAAATTTATTTTTTATTTATTTTAATTTATTTTGATCATGATATTTTAAATTATATAAGATCTAAATATTTAGTATGAAGCCTTGAGAGGAAATTGGAGCTCAAAGATGAAAATCTAAATTACTAAAAGACTTATTTGAAAGGATAAAAATAAGATATAGATGAATGAAAGCAAGAGGTGAAGATCTTCATTCCAATTGGTCAATGGTCATATCCAATAGACTTTGAATAAGCTATTTGCAACACGAACAAGGATTTTGATGACTTCAAAGAAGGCATTCAAAAATCAGAGGCTAGGATTAAAAAACTTATTTTTTGTATTAAAATTTTGATATAAAAATTAAGAGATTTGGAATTTTTATGAGGGAAGAGTAGGTGCTTGAAATTAAAATGTACAAATTATATCTATTGTCATTCTTTTGAAAATACAAAGAGTTATAATAAAGCTTTTAGAAATTAAGAGATGCAGCTAGAGAAGTGATTTTAAGATCTATATCTTACATAAAAGAATTATTACATTTGGAATTTAAAAGAAAGAAACATTAAAAAATTGAAGAAAGTATATTGAATTCCAAGATAGTAAGTAAATCATTTTATTGATAGTAATGATTTCTGCCATATTTGGAGCTTTTGGACAAATTTTTATCTAAAAATTTCTAAGAAGGTGATCTTTTATGTTAAAATGCTATATATCAAAACTATATATCATTTAGGCATTTAATTTGTGAGATATGAAGAATTTAGCACGTGAGTGTTTACAAATAAGGGTTTGAAGCTACTATTAGGATTTTAGCAATATCTAAAGATTGACAACAAACTGATAATTAAAATGTATTGTGGTAGTTGTTAAGAATATGTCAATACTTCATATAAAATCTAAGTACTTTTAGATATTCCAAATTATAGATATTCTTTATTAAAATTTTTAAAAAAAATCCCTTTTAAGATTAATGAAGGATTTAATATATTTTATTATATTTTGGAGATTTTAGAATATTTAAGGCCTGTGTACTTGATGTAATGGCCTTTTTTAGGAACAATATTATATAAATTTGGAATTTTTATTTACTTTGATACTTGATTGAGAAATTAGTAACAACCAAAAGTCCAGTGCTTTCTAAAAGCAAATTCTCTCTATCTTGATAATGCTTGAAGTTCCAAAAGTTTATCAACTTAATTTGATTGATAATGGTTCTTTAATCTAATTTTTATCCAATAGAAGAATTATATATTGGATTGATTGGCATCTTACTTATGAGACAAATATTATCATAATTTATTCATTTATTTGAAAAGAAATTATAAATTTTAAGCAACTTTGAAGCTTTCATGGAAGCATTTACAAAAGTATTTGGAAATCATAACAAGGCTTATTGGACAATAGCCAAGATTTTAATATTGTGACAATCAGCATATTTTGTATCAATTTATATATCTAATTTTAGATAATTAATATGCGACATCAATTAAGATGAAGAAGCCTTGATAAGTCAATTCTATTAGAGATTAAGAGACAATATGAAGGATTTGTTATTATTGCTTTTGGATCTACAATCATTTAATGAAGCCATCAATTGAGCCATAAAATATGATAATTAATTATTTCAACATTATTAAGATCAAAATTCATGGGCTTCAACAAAACAATATATAATCCAATACACTCCTACTACGTTGGCAAGCAATTTAAATTCACATTCACAAGTAGAAGATATATAATTTAATGCAATACATCTTAAATCTTTTAATCTATAAGAAAAGAAATGATGGATGGAAAAGGTCTAGGTTTGTATTGTAGCAAAGAAGGCCATAAGGTTGGCAATTATCTGAAAAAATAAAATCAATGCATCACCAAAATCAAGAGTCCAACTATTCAAAAAAAAGAAGATGTTTAGCCATAATAAGAACTATGCGGCTGGACAATTCAACATTACAAAATTATTCAAGTTCCTCTCTTTTTACTCAACTTGCTCATTGCTTTATAATTTCTTTGTATTTTCGCTCTCAAAAGCTTCAAGTGATAGCCTTATTGGATTCAAGGGCGTCTACTTATTTTTTAGATGAGACATTTGCTAAGCTTCATAAAATTCTTTTACTACAAAAATCCAAACTTATTCATATAGAAGTAATAAATAGATGATCCTTATCGTTTGATAATGTTATCTATGAAGCAACACATATAGAAGTGTGATTTGAAGACCATAGCAATCAGATTGTATTCAATGTTATTAGAATTCCTTCAAATCTTTTTATTCTTTAACTTTCTTGCTTAAAAAAGCATAATCCATCAATAGATTGGAGATTGCAAAGAATAATATTTTCAATAGAAATCCTTGCAAAAATACTTTGTAAAAGATCATGAATTGATAAATCCTTATTTGTTGAAGCAAAGGCCTTTATAAGATTGGCCAAAGAAGGCATATCATTTCTTATTTATGTAACTCTAATTAAAGAAGATATGACTTCATTGGCAAGTATTCCAGAGCAATATAGCAAATTTCAAGATGTTTTTTTAAAAAAAAATATTGAAATATTATTAGAGCATCAACCATATGATTGTACCATAGATCTTTAGGAAGGAATATAACCACCTTTTGGCCCAATTTATAATCTTTTTCAAAATAAGCTTTTAGCATTGAAAGATTATATTAATCAAAATCTCGCATAGAACTTCATCAAGCATTCAAAGTCTCCAATAGGTGTATCTATATTCTTTGTGAAGAAAAAAGATAGTTCCTTACATGTATGCATTGATTGTTGGAGATTGAATAAGATAATGGTGAAGAATCATTATCCACTATTATTGTCAAGATAAAGAGAGTTTGCCTCTAAAAAGCACTAAGCTTCTAGCTGTTACTAATTTTTCAATTAAGTATCTAGATAGATAAAAATTCCAAATTTATATAAAGTTTTTCCTAAAAAAGGCCATTACATCAAATACACAAGCCTCAAGTACTCTAAAATCTCCAAAATGTAGCAAAATATACTAAATCCTTTATTAACCTTGAGGAGGATTTTTTTCAAATTTTAATAGCACATATCTCCAAATTGGACTATCCACAAGTATTTACATTTTATATAAAGTATTAACATGCTTTTAACAACTACTACAATAAATTTTAATTATTAATTTGTTACCAATCTTTATGTATCACCAAAATCCTAACAACAACTTCAAGCTCTTATTTACAAACAATTGTATGCTAAATTCTTTATATCTCACAAATTAAATATTCAAATGATATAAAGATTTGATATATAGCTTTTTAACATAAAAGATCATTTTTTCAAAAATTCTTAGACAAAAATTCGTCTAGAAGCTTAAAATATGGCAAAAATCATCAATATCAATAAAATGGTTTATTTATTGCCTTAGAATTTGATCTGCTATTTTCAACTTTCAATATTTCCTTCTTCCAAATTCCAAATGTAATAATTCTTTTATATAAGATTTAGATCTTAAAATCACCTCTCTAGTTGAATTTTCTAATTTCCAAAAGCTCTACTATAACTCTTTGTATTCTCAAAAGAATGATAGTAGATATGATTTATATACCTTAATTTCAAGCACCTATTCCTCCTTCATAATAATTTCAAATTTTTTAATTTTTATATTAAAATTATAATACAAAAATTAAGCTTTCTAATCCTAGCTTTTAATTTTTGAATGCTTTCTTTGAAATCATCAAAATTCTTGTTCATATTACAGACAACTTACTTAAAATCTATTGGATATAACTATCAACCAATAGAGATGAAGATCTTTATCTCTTGCCTTTATTCGTCTATACCTTGCTTTCATCCCTTCAAATAAGCCTCTTAGTAATTTAGATTTTTATCTTTGGACTCCAATCTCCTCTCAAGACTTCATATTAAATATTTAGGTCTTATATAATTTAAATATCATAATAAAAATAAAAATAATATATATATATATATTTTAATATCAATTCTTTTAAATATTTTATTAATCATTCTAACACATCTGATTAAGGTCTAAGAATCCTTGACATCGTTCTTATAGATTCTTACAACCTTTGCTTATTCCAAGACAATCATGGTCTTTTATCTTGATGGATTTTATAATGGATCTACCGCCATCCAATTTATTGGATAACATCCTTGTAGTAGCTGATCAACTCATAAAGATGGCTCATTTTATTTCTTATAAAAAGACTGCTTCTAATAAAGAAATGACAAGACTCTTTTTTGACAATATGTATTAATATCATGGCATATTAGATGGTATTGTATCTAATTGAAGATCCCATGTCATATCTAAGTTTTAAAAATATATTTTTAAAATATTAAAGGTGGATATTAAATTTTTTTTTGACTTTCTATCTTCAAAAGAAAGGCCAAACAAAATGTGTTAACTAAGTTTTGGAGTAGTATTTACGATGGAGCATCAATTATCAACAAATAATTGGATCTTGTATCTACTATTAGTAGAGTTTATATATAATAATATTATTCATATTTTAATTCAATAAATACCATTTTATTCTATTTATGGATATTATCTGAAGCTTGATTTATGGAATGTGCTAAGAAATAACAATCTAGTAGTTGAATGTTTTATTAAGCATCTATCACAATACTAAACAATCTTGAAGCTTCAATTATAAGCAACTCAAGATTCTTACAAGACATTTGTAGATAAATTTAGGAATCAATTGTCTATTTTTTATATTAGAGATAAAATATGGCTTTTTCAACAAAATATTAAGATTAAGTGGTGTTGTATTACATGTTGTCTTATTTGAGAATGTGCCAAGTACCTGATACATGAAAGGTGAGGTTGGAATTTATAAATACTCAAGAAATTTTAATAGGTTTCATCCATATAAGAAGAATATAATTTGAATTTCAATATAAGAATACTTAAGTCAATACAAAGTGCTTAAAAATATTCTTTTTGATAAATTCAACTATATATAAAATCCAATTGCTTTGTTACTTATCACAATTAAGCAACTAAGATTTCTCTTAGCAAATCTTAATCTTAGTTAATAAACTTCAATAAGCTATAACTCTTAATTTGATTGTCAATTTGATGTAAAATTTTGCACACAAATACAAATATAAGTCTCCTATATGCTTAGAAAGTTTTAGTCTAATTTAACATACAAATTGTCAAAAATCAATCAAAATCCATACTAATGTTACTTGGCCACCAACTTGAAAGTTAATATAGATATTTCAATAATAATTTCTCCTTTTCCAATAATTAAATTTAGCTAAAAATTAGTGTATAGCTTGATCTATAAGTCTTCTATCACTATGCCAAATTTCACCTTGATTTGACTTATAGATCTTTAGATATTGTAGAAATCCTAAATAGCCCTAAACTACCAACTTTTGATACCTCCACGTACTAAAGATCAAATAAATCCCAAATGTATTATTAAATTATCACAAATTTTTATTTAGTCTTGGCATATTTAATTATCCACATATTGTCAAACTTTTGATTGTAGATATTACACCAATTGTATAAAATAGTCAAGAAAGATAGTTCTAATTTTATTGCATAAAAATCCAATTTCCAATACAAATCTTGACTTTAGATAATGATTGCTAAGTCCTTTCAAATCCTATAGAAACAAATCTAATGTCTTTGGAACAAGCTTAAAGCTAACTCTCCAATCTTAGTTGCCAATCTCCAAATGACTTAATATCTTATTCTTTGTGGCTATTTTTGTGGTTGGAGATCTGATTTTGATCCTATTCCATATATGGTCAATCCTTGGGTATCAATTCAACTTATTCTAAGGATTTTTAAGCTTGATCCTATTCTTAGCTTAAGTCTACTATCAATTATATTAATTATTTATCACTTCTATATTATTTTTATCAACTTATGGTTTTTTAAAAGCAATAAAATAATTTTTATAATTTAGAAGAAAAATTTAATAACTAACTTTTATCTATTAGCTATTAAAACAAGAAAATAATCTAAGAGGCTCTCTAAAAATCTTTTTTAACTATCTTAATTTCCTATTGAACTAAGATAATTGGATATTAAGTAGAAATCATTCTTGATCATATTTTTCACTACATAAACAAATTACAACATGACATCCATCCCATCTAAACTTGTGCATCTTCTAATATGCGCCAAATGAACCATATGTCATACTTGGCATCACACCATTTCTTCATTTTCTGCATCAAATTCTTCATCATTATATTCATCATCTATTTCAATACAATTATCTTCTTTAAAATCATTGATATCTTCAACATGATCCTTCACATTGATTTTTCCATCTCATCTTTTAAAAATCTTCACTCGCTTTCTAGTAATAGATATTTTCAACCTTATACCATCTAACTCCTTCAATGAATATATGGCATTGTTATGGATTATTACCACTATATATGATCTAAACTAATATTTTAAAAACTTTCATAAAATATTATGCTGGTTATTTAAACTGCTATTACAAACAAATATCCTATCACCTTCTCCAATTACTCTAGGCCTTAATTGATGTTGTTTATAAAACCAAGCCTTATTCTTTAGCCTTACCTCTTACAATCGCTTTAATGCTAACTTCACATCTTTTGATTTTTATTCAAGTTGCCAAATTCTAATAGCCAATAATTCTTCTATTGTTAATCCATCTTTCCAAGATAGCATACTCTAAGTTGGCACATATTCTTCAATCGACATAATAGATTTTTGACCTGTCATAAGTTCCATTGGCATATATCCTATCACTGGACTATGTGTTATTTAATCAACCTATAATGCATAAAATAGAAATCAAGGCCATTTGTTTATTCTTCCATTACAAGGTTTAATCAAGGCTTTTATAATTAATAGATGTCCACGTTCATTCTTTGCATTCTCCTTTGAATTATAAGCAGTAGTCAATGATAATTTAATTCTATATCTCTTAAAGAATTCATGAGCTTCATGTGCATCTAATTCTCTATGATTTATAGTGATCTTTCCCACACATCCATAGTGGCAAATGACATCTTTAAGTAAAAACCTACAAATTCCTAATGTAGACTTTGTTTTTAATGGCTTGCCTTCCACTTGGTTTGATAAATCTTCACAAGCCAAAATTAAATATCTCATTTGGCATAATTTTATTAGCATGATAATCAAATCTACAACCCATTTAAAATGAATAGCCAAAGAATATATTGGATATAGACCATCTTAATGACGTATATTTGAATATATTTGACAAATTATACAAGATTCTACAAATGAAGTTATATCTTGATATATATTCTTCTATCAATATTATTCCTTTAATTTAACAAAAGTAGCCCAAATTCCTCTATGCCCTATCCATAGACTATTATAAAATTCCTTGAGTAGTTTTTGTTGATCTTCTTTGATATCTACTACTCATTGTGGCATTTTAATGTTTGATTTTGGCTTCTTCCATAGAAATCCTCTTTGTAATATGAACTTATATATTTTTTTTGTGATTTGTTTAAATTTTTTAATTAATTAATTATTATGCTTGGTTAATGTGCTCAAATAATGTCAAATATTTAATAACCCTCATTCATAATTTTTTTCATGAAATGACTTATTTTTTTGTTCAATTGCAAAACTAAATAAAATTTTGTATCCACATCATTAATATCCTCAATCATTTCATCTTTTCTATCATATTATGCTTGAAATAGCATATTTGCTATTGGATTGTCTTTTTCCACAACATGCCTAAACTCTAGATTTAATGACTTGATATAAGCAATCCATGTGAACATTATAATATTCGATATTGTATAGTTAATAATCATTCCAAGTAAAGACAAACAATTTATTTCAATCACCTCCATTGCTTCAATTAAATAATCTTTTTCACCTTTCATAACTAAAACAACTCCTTATAATTTCTTTTTTATTTGTGAATATATACACTAGTGAATATTTAGAATCTTAGCTCCAAATCAAATTGCAAATGTGTATCCATTTGAATCATCTTAATCTACAACCCATCTAATAGCAATTGAATTAATATCCACTGTAAAGATTACTGGTCTATTGCACTTATAATCAATTTTTCTCAACATTGGATGTGATATTAGTAAATCCTTCAATCTTTGCATTGCCTTGATATGTTTTTCTTTCCATTTAAATCTATAACCTTTACATAATAATTTATACAATGGATTAATTATATGAATATAGTAAAGAATCTAAATATGATAAAATATACATGCATCCAAAAACCTTTGCACCTTTGTTAAAAAATTGTAATCTTCTTTTATTCTTCTAATTGCAATAACTTTGGTTGGATCTGGTTTCTTTCTATAAAATTCATATAAATATCCAACAACTACAACTTATTCTATTCCAAACATAGATTTTGCACTCAATAAGGTAAGATAAACTTCTTTAAGCCGAGTCAAGATTCTTTCACAATCTTATATATGATCAATAATATACTTGCAACATCCTCTCTTATCTAAAGTTTCATCCTTGTCTTCTTCTTTGCACCTTTTTATAGAAACATCATATAAAAAAGATATAGTCTTTTGAAGAATAAAATCTCTCAACATCCTATTCATCCCATTCATTATATGTGCTACTAAATTAATAGCACCTTGAAGAAGAGTACATATTTTAATTAGTCCAAGAGGTATTCTCATTGTTGTCATGTCTCTATTCTCTATTGTAAGTTAAAATTGGTCATAGCCTAAATATAAATCATCCATTGAATAGATTATCCTTCTTATAAACGATTCAGCAAATTTATCCATTATTGATTCAATTCTTGTATATTTGATAGCCACTACATTTACTCGTTGCATATCTTTAATAAATCATAATGATCCATTTTTCTTAGGAATCATAAACCATTGACTAGAATATGGTACAAAAAAAGGCTCTAGAATCTTCATCTTTGTCTTCTCTTTCAATAATTCCACCAAACTTGGTAAATGTGCCCTTGGTATTGGAATTGGTTTTAAATTCCAAAGTACATACAATATAGTGAAAATAACCATAGAAGTTATTATATTTGTTTTGTTAACATGTCTTTGAAATACTCAATTTTCTCTAGCAACAAAGAACCATCAAAACCAATCTTCAATTCCTCAAAAATCTCTTTAATAAACTTATGTCCATTATTTCTTAGATCCTTTAAGTTCTTTTTTCTTGATGCTTTTTCCATTTGTTCTTTAGAATCTTTTAGCAAAGGTCTAGTAATAGATTTCATCTTCTTATCTATTGTTTTACATATTATTTCAATCATAACCTTTGATGCTTGAAAAGATTTAAGTATAGAATAAATTTTCTTTAAATGAATTTGCACAATTTTATCGTTATCTCTTAATCCAATTGATACATTCAATTCCAAAGAATCTTCCAATCTATTTTCTTTATAAACATCAAAAATTCTTTTATCATCTTTTAATGTCTCCAATTCACATAATTCTTTTTTAATATTATATAATCTTTTTTTTTCTTTTTTTAAAAATCTATAACTTTCTTATACATGATACTTCTATTTTTATAAATATCAATAAAATTTATATCAAAGACACGTACATCTTGTGAAAGTATCTCCTCTTTTGTACCTCCATAATTCCGCTTTATAGTGGTTCTCCTTAAAAATCCGTAAATTCTTCAATAATCCTTAGCAATGGATTCTCTCTCAATTTGTCTTGATTCTATTTATGATTTGGAGGCACAATTAAAAACTGTACTGTCCTACTTCCATCCTTATTACAAATCCATATATAAATTGAACCATTATTAAGCATTTTTGTTTCCATCTGAGTTGCAATAATATATGGTGGTCCTAAAATAAAAAGATAAGACGTTGCATCTTAAATAAAGAAATTTTGCTCTATTGCAACATCACCAATCTAAATTTTTATATCTAGACAAGCATCATATAATTCATCTTGTATATTATTAGCTATCTATATTATTCATCTATGCTCCATATCAATTTGCTACTTTTGCTTCATATAAAGATCCTTAGATATAAGATTTATCTCTAAACCATGGTCAATCAAATCAACAACTGGCTCATTTATATCTTCAATCTTCACTAATGCCTTTGTATTTGCTCTAATTCAATGCTTTTGAATATAATGACTCAAAAGTTCTTTCTCTTTATCACTTTGATCATCAAAACATGCTCTTTGATTATGATTCCTTTCTCTACTTGTTGATTGTTTACAACAAATATCAATTTCATCTTCTTCATTCTCACATATATGTACATCAATAACATGATTTCATCTAGCTTCACCCATTAATTACCTCTTCCGCTTAATACTATCATTAATAACATTATGAAATTCTTTCTTTGTAATTTCTAAAATCTCTTTTAATGTAAATTCAACTTTAGTGTTGAATACACGCTCTTCAAGCACCCCTTTTAAATCTATTGTTACTTCAATATTAGAGAGCAATTTGTAAATTGTTGACTTATCTTTTTTTCTTGAATCTTTTAATTTTTTTTTAATGATGTTGAAGTATCTTTTATTGATAACTCTTGTGAAGCTATTTCACGAGCCTTATCTCCTTGAATTTGCCTCTTAGAAGAATTTTCTTTTCTTGTCTCATTAAAATCTTGTCTTTTCTTTTCTTCTATTAAGGCTTCATGTTAGCTCTTAGCAATATAGGCATGCATTGAAAAAGCTTCCATAGGATCCTCGCAATCCATAGTTCTACAAATTATTGCAACAGTCATCAATAAAGCTTCTCATAGCATCTTTTTTTTATATATTATAGAAATGGCAGAAGACCAAAGTCCGCTTAGTTCAATATTTTTAAAAAAATCTTGTTTGATATTATTATCCATCCTAGCACCATAACTTGCAACTTCCATTAATAAATTCCCATTTGCTACTAAATAATCTTTAACCAATGCTTTCATACCTCCCTTATGATACTTAGTTTAAAAAAAATCACTAATATCCTTTAATGCCACTTTTCCATCTTTTCAAAAAATAATACCTTGTTGCACCATTTTATTGAATTCACTACAATCTTTTCAAAAATAAGAATCATCATCACACCAAATACATCTTTGGACATATCTTTGCTTAAAAGTAGCTTTTGAATTTATTATAGAAGTTTTTTTCTCAAGCCTTGCAAGTTTGATTTGAAGATCTCGCATTCTATGTATAATATCTTCAATTCCCACATCTTTTTTTTTTGATGTAGTTGTTGAAGGTTGCACAATAGGTACTGTTGATTGTAAAGTAGGCACTTTAGTTTTAGGTACTTGTACAACTCTTTGAATACCAATCCTATCAATTCTCCTTTCCCTTTTTGCAAGTAATTTCACTGCATCTTCAACTTCTTTCTATTTTGTTGTCAATCCTTCATCTTCTTTGTCATCAAGAAGAATTTCTAACCTCTCTTGTAATTCTCCATCAACTACTTGAAGAAATAATTCAATCTTGTTTGGTCCCAATGTTACTTTTTTCACTTTTGATAATCAAGAATACTACCTCTCAAATTCTCTTAATAATTTGGTAGCTTGTAATTTCTTATTAGGACATTCAATTCATTTTAAAAATGATTTCTTAGTGATTCAATCAAAGTCTTCTAAGAAATATTCACCTTTCAATGCATGAAAGAATGTCTCCCAAGAACTTTCAAATTATTCTATAATCAATTTTACATGTTTTCTTATCTCCAACATTATAGCAAGTTTAAAAAAATAAAATTATATTTTTTTCAAAAACTTGATTCAATTCTATTTTTTACATATAATATTTTAAATATTTAAAAATATCCCTTCTATCAAACTGGTCAACCTTATAAAGCAATGATTGCAACGCTTTGATTGCCAAAGCCTCCTTGCAATCATTGTCTTATTAATATAGTATAAATAATGTAAATATTTGAAACATATTTGCAATGTTTGGATTTAGATACATACCTTATCTACCAGAAGAAAATCTACTTGCAGCTCCACTTGAAGATCCACTTAAAGTACCATCCAAAATTCTATTAAAAACTCCAAATTCAACCTTCTTGCTTTTTTACGCTGTCGTGGTGAGAGTCTTAGCCCTAAGAAACACTGGGTCTTTTTTGCCTCTAGTTTCTCAAGTGCAAGATGAGATTCATAAAGTTCATAAAATTGAAGAATTTATATAAAAACATACTTTATTAATCCTAACATATTCTGCCTTTAGAAACCCGCCTTCAATTTTGCTCATAAATCCTAAGATATCACATCAATTGAAGCAAAATTTGGATACAAGGTACTTAAGAGAGTAAAGAAGCAAACCCCATAAACCTTTTGATTATAGCTCATGTGGTTAGAGAGAACCATGTTGTCAAAGTAATTCCTCTATGCTGCCTTTGATTCTGGACCCCCTTTGCTTCACACCTTCATTGCTCTTCATTAAAGAAGACCTAAGTGCTAAAATTTGGTAGGCTTATAGCTTATCTCATGTTGTAAACATTCTCCAAATATTGCTCCAAGAGCCTTCTCCAAACTTGAGTTATAGGTTCCATCCTTCTTCTTTAATTTTTCCTTCTAACAACTCTGGATCCGACCACAATTTTCCTCATAACTCCTTGAATATAACTCCAATAGGAATCAGTTTTTTACAAAACTTAATAGACTCATATATCTACAAACCCCAACAAATTTTACTCAAAATACTACTCTGATCACAAAGATATGCTCCCTCAAACTTCACTGATTTGGAGATAGACCCCTGTCACTTTGAAAGAGCATAACATTTTATTTATAAGACTAATGAGTATCAAACTTACACTCATCTCTTCCTTAACTTACATAGATCATGTCTATCAAATTTTACACTTAAATTCGTCTCCTAACTCCTTTTGTACCTAAAACAACCCACACACATGCACTGCCCATACAAACCCTCAACCCTACCTTCACTCTATTTCTCTTTTCATTCAAACCGGTTACAATTTCACTCATAACTCTTTGCTCAGAGGTCATATTGACTTGAGATTTCGACACAAAGTAGTTAACTCTATAAGAAACAAAAACCCAACAAATTTTGTTGCTAAAGTCCAAGTGGTTTCCAAGAACCAAGGCCCGAAATTTTATAACCCTCACTGCCCTAGTCTTAAACACCTACAACTTTCACGACTCATATCTCCCTTGATACTTAATGAAAAGACATGAAAATTGTTTCTATGAGTTTCTTATCTTGTCTACTACAAATCCACAAAAACTCGCATCTAAAATCCTCTCTAAGCTTCTGCTACACACAAAAACGTATACTGCCTATCAAAAAGAAACCCTATCTCTCCAAAAAAACTCTCCTCCTTCTTCTTCACGACCCTTCCTTGTCATCTCCCTCCTGGTCTTCTTTATCCTCTTGGTCAAAAAGACCTCTTAGCCCATGTCTTTTCCACTTCCTCAACCTTTTCCTTTTTACTAACTTGAAGAAATTTCACTTTTCAAGGTAAATTTCTATTGTATCTTCTTACTACTAATTTTCTATCAACCTTTCTTCTAATCTTAATCTTTTTATTTTAATGCATTCTTTTATGTTTTTTACACTATGTTTTGATTTACAACACGACAACGCCATCAATTCTAAATAACCACAAATAAATCCCAATACCTTTCATTCCAAATCTTTCACATTGGTTTCACCACTTATGTTATATTACGTATGGTTATGTTTGGGAATGCGTTGGGTATCTAGTTGTGGAAGGTGAGGTTGTGATTTACAAATACTCAAAAAACCTTAATAGGTTTCATCCATATAAGAAGAATATGATTTGAATTTTAATAAAAGAATACTTAAGTCAATACAAAGTATTTAAAAATATACTTTTTGATAACTTCAATTATATATAAAATCCAATTGCTTTATTACTTGTCACAATTTAGCAATTAAGATTTCTCTTAGCAAGTCTTAACCTTAGTCAATGAACTTTAATAAGCTATAACTCTTAATTTGATTATCAACTTGATGTAAAATTTTGCACACAAATGCAAATATAAGTCTATTATATGCTTACAAAGTTTCAATCCAATTCAATAAATAGATTATAAAAAATCAATCAAAATCCATATTAATGTTACTTGGCCGCCAACTTAAAAGTTGATATAGATATTCTAGCAATAATTTCTCTTTTTCCAATTATTAAATTTAATTAAAAATTAGTATATAGCTTGATCTTTAAGTCTTCTATTACTATGCCAAATTTCATCTTGATTTGACTTATAGATCTTTAGATATTGTAGAAATCCTAAATAGCCCTAAACAACCAATTTTTGATACCTCCTCGTGCTAAAGATCAAGTAAATTCCAATTGTATTATTAAATTATCACAAAATTTTTATTTTATTTTAGTATATTTAATCAACCACATACTCTCAAATTTTTTATTATAGAAATTACACCAATTGCACAAAATAGCCAAGAGTGCTAGTTCTAATTTTATTGTATAAAAATCTAGTCTCTAATATAAACCTTGATTTTAGATAGTGATTGCTAAGTCCTTCCAAATCTTATAGAAATAAGTCTAATGTCGTTAGAATGAACTTAAAGCTAGCTCTCCAATCTTAGTTGCCGATCTCCAAATGACTTGATATCTTGCTCTTTGTGGCTATTTTTGTGGCTAGAGGTCTGACTTCGATCATGTCCCATACATGGTCAATCCTTCGATATCAGTTCAACTTATTCTAAGGATTTTCAAACTTGATTCTATCCTCAATTTAAGCCTAGTATCAACCATACTAATTATTTATCTCTTCTATCCTATTTTTATTAACTTATGATTTTTTAAAAATAATAATAGAATTTTTACAATCTAGAAGAAAAATTTAATAAATAACTTTTATCTATTAGCTATTTAAAAAAAATTATAATTTAAGAGGCTCTCTTAAAATCTTTCTTAATTATCTTAAGTTCCTATTGAACCAAGATAATTGGATATTAAGTAGAAATCATTCTTGATCATGTTTTTCACTACATAAACGTCTTACAACTCGGTAGCGGCCATAGAATAAATTGGACTATTAGAAGTTTGGACTATTTTTCATCCAAGAGTAAATTAATTCAATGGCATATCACTTAGAATTACCATCTTTTATAAAAGTATATCCTATTCTTTATATCTTTTTTTTAAAACCTCATAGAGAGTCATATTAAAAATCATCAAATTCATTCACTAGTTATTTTAAGATAAAAGAATATATTTAGAGTACTAAAATTATACTTGTAAGATAAAGATGTGTTTAAAGGATGCTAAATGAAGAAGAACAGTATTAGTAGAGAAGAAATGGAATCTTAGTAAGTCTTAGAGGCAATTATCTTAATTGGTTTAATTTTTTTTTATTATAAGAATTAGTAATTAATCATTGAGACCAATATCTACATTGGTCTTTTATCTACATATATTATTTATTAGAAATATATAAATATTACTTAATAGATAGAAGAAGCATGAGAAAAAAAAACCTCATATCTTTTTAATTATTTATGTAAAAAATAGGAATTTTAATTGATTTAAATTAATTTTATTATTATAAAAAAATCACCAAGATATAATAAAATAATCTTATATTTATATTATCATCTTGGAAATATTATAAAAAAATTTAGAATTTATTTAGAATTTATTTAGAATATAATTAAAATTTCTTAGGAATTTTTAGAGCAATTTTGAAGACTTTGGTGAAAATGAGTTTTACTACCTTCGAAGCCATTATGAAGAAATGGAGCAAGATTTGAAGGTCATATGAAGTTTCTAGGCTAATTGGATATTTTTAAATACCATGGTGAAATAAAAAAAATATAAAAAAAATGAATTCTATTAATAGAAAATAAGAGGACTAGCAACTAGTGTAGTCCTTGTAAGAAAGGAGGTGTACAAGTTCCATATGGATTGTAGCACCTTGGATGTAGGTAGGAGGATAAGACTAAGACCTCGTGGCCTCTCTAAGAGATTCTTATACTCTACTTGTGAGCCTTAGTGAGGTTTGAACTCTTGATCTCTTAAGCAAGTTATCCTTGAGGAAAAAATTACTCACTTAAATTTTCTATTATTTATCTTTTATCTTTAAACTATCATAACTTATTCATAGTAATTTGAATTTATATATTTTTTATATCATTGGAAAGATAAAAAAAATTATCTATTTAAAAATATAACTTTTATTTTTTATTTTTATATTTTATTAGATAAAAATCTAATAAATAGACTATGACTAGTTTTATAATGTATAATTGCTTAATTGCACATATTTTACTTGTTTTGTGTTTGTTTGTATTTTGTTCTTGCTATTTGCTTCCTTCATTTGATACTACCAATTATAAGCACTTCTTAATTGAAGTTGTTTTATAATTTTGATTGAGGGATGAAATTTATCTTTGTATTTTGATACGTTTGTCGGAAGGTGGTATTTCTAATTATGTGGATGATTGTGGAGTTAATTAATGGTGATTGACCTTTTATATGGACTTTTTGAGTGAGTATTTCAACTCTATTCTCTATCATTGGTAAGCCTTCTATCTCTTGTCATTGTTGTTGTAAAAAATCTTTTATCATTTATAGTCAAAAAAAAAAGAAAAAGAAAAAAGAAAAATCCATTGTTCAAATAAAGAATGATTTATCCTTAGATTTTCATCAATAAATTTTTATGTATTTGTTATTTCACTTTGAAATTTTTATAAGATTATGTATCTTAATACTAACTTTTTAAAAAGCTACCTTATATTTGATTTGGATTAAAATTGAATTTATAGTAAATTTTTTTATTAGAAGGGGATTCACTGCCTTGGCAATTTTATATATTCTTTGTTTGAAAAGACATTTTTTTTATTGCTTCTTGATTATTTTTAATTGAATTTTTTTAAAATAGAAATATTTAAAAGATAAGCTTGGAATGATATAATTTTCATTGAAATTGCATCAATATTCAATATGTGGCAAATTTTGGAGTGGGAAGAGATTGTTATCTTAAATAGAATAGAATTGAGGTTGGTTGTCACTTCCAAAACATAAGAGACAAAGCTTTTTTTCAAGGTTTCATGACTCCTCTTTTTATAATTTTCTAATTGGGGGCCCATCTCTAATGGTTGTGGGATTTAATCACCCTTTCTACTCCCTATATCCCATCTTTTTATAAGAGACAAGGGATTATTTATTTGAATCAATTAGCTCTTGTCAATTTATTTCAATTTTTTAAAATTTAGATCATACATATAAAAGCAAGGAATGGAAGCTAGGAATTAGAAGATAGAATCTTAAAAAAAGATATGAGAGAGATAAGTTATCATGGACATAAGATTTATTATAGTAATTATTTAGCAAATAGAAATAGATAAAATAAGTGAATTTGATAATACCTTATAGAGAAGCTTCCTAAAAGCTTTATAGACGTGAAATCACCTTTATACATATCTATAGGTGACTGGTAGATTAGAAATTTGATCAACAAGCTAGCCACATGTCGCACATATTGGTAGCTTACAAAACAAGCTAAGTACGTGGCTCACATTTAAGAAACTTTTCTTGCAAGTTTGATACGTGTCTTACAAATTAGACACGTGTAGGAGGTCTTATAGGATGCCGTCACATAGCTCTTAGATAGATAGTACTTATAGAGATAAAAATGAAGCCTTCTTCACTCTTGTCAATTCTTTTCTTGCTTCTAGTCTAGTTTAAGAGTCTCATGTATTTTCTAGGCTTTGATAATAGCCATTCCAATTTCTTCTTGAATATATATATTTTTTTATTTCTATCTTGTTATTTTCCTTTGACATAATTTTTACTAACTTATGCATTTGTTTTAATTCATGTCCTTGATATAAATCTTCAATCTCTCTTGTAGATGTAGATGTAGGAATAAATAGAATCTTTAATGTTTTAGTTTTAAATCCCAAGCCTTATTTAAAACATTCAACTTGGATTGATTAGGAAGGCGTCATATATTTATTGGCCTATGTTAACAAGTAATAGATTGGTTGAAGATATAACAAGGTGAATTCTTCTTTAAATTAGTTTGACTTGATTGTAAAAAATCTTTTACATAATATAATCTTTGTCATTAGATGTTGTAGCAAGTAATTTTTTAAATAACTTTTGTATGAGGAAATAAGAAAAAAGAAGAATTTTGACTCTTTGCTGTCCTAGAACAGAATTTTTTTAACATTATTGTTGATTAGGATCACTTCTATATAGGATTATACTGTATAATAAGTAAAGTTGGAAAAAATATTACTTGAGGTGATATTCAAGCAAATATTCTTTCTTTAGTTGCTTCTATTTTATTTCCCTTCCTTATTAGAAGATATCTTAAGTGGATTGTAAGTAGATTGCCAAAATAATTTAATTTGATTTTGTAAGAATTGGCATGTTTAAATTATGAATCTAGGTGAATATTATGTCCATAGTTGTACTAGATGCATTGTTCCACTAGATCTAGACAATCTAAATTGGCTCCACCCATAAAAGTTTTAAAGAAGTCAATTAAAAATTCCACTCTAAAATTTAGAAGAATTGAGATCTAATGGTTAAACAAGCAAGATATGCCTATAATATCATAAGACATATTTACAATCAGCTTGTTGGAACAAAATCCTAACCAAATAGTAGAAGAAGAAGGATTGGATTCAAAATCTCTTAATTCTTTTATAGAAGTAAATCAAGAAGGAAAATAGTCAAGACTTAGTTTTTTTTAAATAGATTATGAAAGAGAAGCTTCTCCAAATCCTATACCTATAAATCCCTTGGTCCAATCAAGGAATTTGCCCATTGTAATTCTAGAGAAATTGCAAGTAGCTCCCATACCTCACAATCTTCTAATCTTTAAAGAAGCTAAAAACGATGATCCATCTGTATATGTAGAAAGGTTCATGGAGCTTCTTACAACATACTTAATTACCAACCTAAGATATTACTTAATATGGTTTTCAAGTATATTAAAAGATAGAACCTACAAATGGCATAGAAACCATCTACTTCAAACATTCAAAAATTAGGACATGCTTATAAAGATATTCTTAGAAAAATTTAGACTAGAAGTAAGCCAAAGTATTACTCTCACAGCTTTTTTTTTTTTTTGAGAAAAAAAGAAGAAGAAGAAATCATTACATATATTAAGTGGTTTGAACCAATAGTCACTAGATTTGTGAGAATACTTTTCATAAATGACATCCTTATCCATTTTTTTAATCTAAGGATTTAATAGTGAAAGCATAATTAGATAAATATTAAAAAATCAGCCAAAAAACCTACAAAATGCTAAGCAAATAGCACAAATTAGTGAAAACATTGACAAACAACAAAAACATATGTAGAAGGAAGAAGACCATAAAAATTCCTAGTTTTATTTCCATCCATGTTCAAAATGTTGGAAGTACTTAAAAAAATCCTCATTGATTGATTGATAATTATTTCCAGTTATAGAACCATTATCCATCACCTTTAAAGGCTAGACCACCATCTAGCCTCTCAAAACTTATATCTCTAAAAGATAGATATAAGTGGAAGGAAAAATTCAAAAATTAAGTCCTTCAAAGCCAAAGGAGATTTTAAAATGAGCTTGTACAACAAATACAAGTAATGTAAGAATAAATACCTTTATTAATTAAAAATCGAAATTCAAACCAAATTCTACTATTTATAAAATCAAATAGATATAATTTAGGACTATGATGCATTTAATATAGCCAATCAAGGCATACTAATCAATTTTTTTCTACTCCATAAGATTATCAACAAAATCTTAGATGGTAATAATCTTATGTTTTCTTTCATAGAAGTTAAGTCAATGTAAAGTCTAATTCTCATCCATAAAGCTATGACTATCTTAATCAAGGTTTTAAAAACCAATCAAGACAAAGTTAAGAAATACATCATCTTTGTAGTAAAAGACATCCACTTCGTAGTTGTTGGATAGAAAATAGAATTATTTGTGGAAATTGTAGAAAAAACCATCTTACAAATGTATACAAGTAAATTAACAAGATAATTTCGTTGAATTTTCTACAAGGTAATTATCATCAATAAGCTCAAGATGATTTGAAGAGGACAAGAAATCAAAGTTTCTACATTACTTTAAAATCTCTAAATCTATTCTATGGCTATAATAATAATTATCAAAACTAATATCTTTTTTTAGGTTTAGATACTAAAAAAAGATTTATTTTTCTAAATGGTGGTTATCTTCAATATGGCCAATAACATGATGGTCAAGGCTTTTAAGATGTAAGGTTTGTAAACCAGACTAGTAGTAAAATGATTAAAGAACAAACTTCTACCTCTTTTGTAATAATTCAGCATGTACTTCTTGAATTAAATTTAATTATATATGATTACTCTAATCCAAGGTGCAGATACTACTTGTGATACTAGCCTTGGGAGTTGTGATAAGGTTTAAATATTCTAGCTCTCCTCCTCCTATTTTAATTAATAGTAAAAATAATTTAGAAGATTTTCTTCACTTTTTAAATTTAAATGAAGTTATAAGAGAAGAAATGGCTAATATTAGAGATTTTAAGAAATTACTTCAAGTCTTTGAATTTAAACCAAGTAGATTGCTAGGAAATTTGAAAAAAAATATTGAAACAAAGGAATTTTTTTAAAGAAAGACTAGAAAGGATCCAAAGTTCTCGATCTTAAATTTAATCCTTCAACTTGACTTAAAAGCAAAAAATAGGTCAAGTCATATGATTTATGGCAGGATTTTATAAAAATTAAGATAAATATCATAATTGCTCAGTTATTGGAGGTTTTTCTATTAATAAGAAAGAGCTTTAAAATAAGCCTTCTCATCAAAATATGATAAAGATCAAAAATAAAAATTCCAACTTATGTTAGAATAATTCAAGTAACATATGTCAAGGACAAAAATTTGATGAAAGCAAATAAATATATAAAATTTAATTAAGAAGAATAACAAAATAGAAGTAAAAAAGTATGTATATTAAAAGAAACTAAAATGGTTATTGCCACAAGACAAGAAATCTATAGATTCTTGAATCTAGACTAGAAGCAAGAAAGGAACTGATAAGAGTGAAGAAGGCTTCACTCTTGGCTCTATAAATACTATCTAACTAAGAACTACATGGCAGTATTTTATAGGACCTCTTACACGTGTCTAATTTGCAAGACACGTGTCAAAATTGCATGACAAGTTTTCCACATGTGCGCCACGTACTTGACTTATTCCGCAAGCTACCAACATGTGTGACACATGGCTAACTTGTTCCACAAGCTACCAACATGTGCGCCATGTAGCTAGCTTGTTGACTAAGTTTCTAACCTACCAATCACCTATAGATATGTATAAAGGTGATTCGACATCTATGAAGCTTCTAAAAAGTTTCTCTATCAGATATTATCAAATCAACTTATTTTACCTACTTCTATTAGTTTATATTAATTAGATAATTATTGGAATAAATCTTATGTCCATAATATTATTCCCCTGTAGAGATGAGTTCCACGAGAAGCAATGATTATATATTGAGGAAGTCCAAAATACATCGAATTGTACTTGCCACATACTGTGATCTTTATTCCCTTCAAAGATAGTTGATAGGTCTTTTCAGCCATCGACAATGTTCCATATTAGGGCGAGAGGACTACCCTATTATTTGATCATTATTGAGGCCTTCATAACTCCCTTCAAAGAAAATATTAGGAACACCATCAAGAGTAGTTCCTACCTCTAAAAGTATCACTAAACATTGGGAGTCTCTTCCAAGGTCGTAATACCAAACACATTGTATTTTGCCATCAATCCGAGGAAAGACATGTTGTTCTTGAGGGTCTTCATCTCTATTCTGTCATCTTGAAGGTTGTGATAATCGTAATATCTCGTCTAATAAATTAGCAAATCATGTCTCTTGAGTTGAATTTGCTGGTTTTTGATCCTCCTTCTCTTTAGCACGAACAAATCTAAGGAAATAACAAATAATGATACAAGGTAGGATGAAACCTCTATAGAAGCTGCTTTGCTTTATAGCAAAGATTTTCTTGATTTTTTTTAACTTAATTTTGATGGATGTTGTCGATGAAATGCATTGACTTTTATTGATGCATTTCCTAGATTCTTGGACAGCTCCCATGTGCGTTCACTAATATTACATCCGCGCCAATGCACAAGATATTCTAGTTGATTTTGGCGCCACCTTGAATCAAAAATTTCTTCAACCTTGAATTCTTTATCATTGTCTACTTCTATAGGAGGCGGTGGCATTTGTCTTCTTCCTTGTATATCCACTGTCTTGTATGGCTCAAGTAGTGACACATGGAATATAGGATGGATCTTCATGGACTTTGGTAGGTATAATCGATATGCAACTGGATTGATTTGTTCAGAAATAAGAAAAGGTTCAAGCCTACAATAGTCCAATTTATCACAAGGACGAGTAGTCTTGATATTGTGACGAAATAACCATACCTTGTCCCTCACGTTGAATTGTAGTTGTTCCTTGTAATACGCATCTGCATTTATTTTTTGTCGTTTTTAAGCTTCTTTTAATTGTACCTTCATTATTGCATGTAACTTTGACAAACGATTTGACAAGTCTTCTGCCATTGGATTATCAACTTTTGAAAAGTCATTAGCATCAAGTCATGGGTAATAACCATAATTGGCAAAGAAAGGTGTTTGTTGTATAGAAGAATGTATTATAATATTATAAGCAAATTCTGCCAATGGCAGAAGAGCTGTCTAATCATCTTGTTGGTAGTTGATGGTACACCTTAAGTACTGCTCTAAGACTTGGTTCACATGCTCTATTTGTCCGTTAATTTGAGGATGAAAAGCTGAAGATAACTTTATGTCCACTTTTAAGATCTTGAAAAGAATTCTCCAAAATCTTGGCACAAATTGAATTCCCCTATCCGATATAATATCCTTAGATAATCCATGATAGCGATAGATATTATCAATGAAAAATTTATCTGTTTCTTCACCTATGATAGATTTTGTACATGGCACAAAATGTGCCATCTTGGTGAATCCATCTACTATCACAAATATAGAGTCATAAGATCTTGAGCTTGGAAGATTTGTGATGAAATCTATAGAAACAGAAGACCATGGTTGTTTTGGAATAGGTAATGGCTGAAGAAGTCCAAAAGATCAATGATGAGGAGTCTTTGATCTTGAGTAGATATCACATAATTGTATAAAGTCTTTGATTGCCTTCCACATTTGACGCCACCAAAAATCTCTTGATATAAGTTCCAAAGTCTTATTGTATCCAAAATGTCCTACCGTTGAAAAATCATCGTGTCCTTCGAAATATAGTAGGTTATTCTTGAACTTGAATTTAGAAGAATCATGAGTCTTGGAAGAATTATTCTTGATATCATAAATAAGAGGATCTATGGACATACTTGACTGAATTTTCTTGAAAAAAGTTAAATCAATAGTCAATATTGATTTCATTGCTCGAAGATGAAGTTGCTCCAGTTTCAAGAGGGCTATTCTTTGTTGCTTAAAAGCTGCATCTCCTTCTTTTGGTATAAAATAAAAACGTCTAGAAAGGGCATCAGACAAACCTTGTTGTTTTCTTGGCCAATAAGTGATAATGAACTCAAATCTTGATAAAAACATACTCCAACGAGCTTGATAATGATTCAACACGCTTGCCGATATGAAATACTCAAGGTTCTTATGATCCGTATACATGGTGATTGGATTGAAAGTGCCTTTTAAAAAATGATGCCATTCTTGAAAAGAATCCACAATTGCAAGAAGTTCTTTGTCATGGATCTCATAATTGATCTCGACTATTGAGAATTTTCTTGAATGAAAAGCTACTAAATGAAGTTTGTTATTTGTTCCCATTTGTGACAAAATTGCACCCAAGACAAAGCCTGATGCGTCTATTTCCATAAAAAACGCCTTAAAAAAATCAACACGATGTAAGATTGCTGTAGAAACAAACAATGTCTTTAGAGCTTCAAATGCTCGTTCCGCTTCTTGATTCCATTGGAATTTGTCTTTACAAGTCAAACATATAAGTGGAGCTGTAAGATGAGAGAAGTCTTTGATGAAGATCCGATAATAATTAAAAATCCCAAAAAGTATTGGACATTTCTTACCATCTTTGGAATCTTCCAATTCATGATTATCTAGACTTTCTTAGGATCTATCAAGAGACTATCATTTGAAATGATGTATCCTAAGAAATCAACTTGAGTAGTGTGAAATACACACTTTTCCATCTTGGCGTACAATCCCGCATCTCTAAGTTTTTGTAATACTTGACAAACATATATTTTATATTCTTCTACATTCTTAGAATAGATCAAAATATTGTCTAGGTAGCAAATGACAAAATTATCTAGGAACTCATAAAAAACATCATTCATGAGATGTTGAAAAGTAGCTGGTGCATTTGTAAGTCCAAAAGGCATGGCATTATATTTAAAATGTCCGTACCTAGTTCGAAATACAGTTTTCTATTCATCTCCTTCTTTGATGTATATTAGATTGTATACTCCTCTTAGATCTATTTTTGTATAGATCTTAGCTTGATTTAACTAGTCAAGGAGTCCTAATATCAAAGATAATGGATATCTCTTCTTGATTGTGATCTTGTTAAGTCCTTGATAGTCAACACACATTTGCAATGATCCATCTTTTTTCTTCACAAATAGAATTAGAGCTCTTGTTGGAGATTTAGAATGGTATATGAAATTCTTGGCCAAATTCTCATCAATATATGCCTTGAGTTCAGCCAACTCATCTTGTGATAAACTGTAGATTGGTCCAAATGGTCGCTGAGTTCCTTCTTTGAGGTTGATTGAATAATCATATGGACGATGCTTTAGAAGAATATCTATATTTTTTTTCTCAAAAACGTCTTGATAATCCAGATATTGGTTTGAAATGCTACTTAAAGTCTTTCCACCATCAAAAATAGGTGTGGCATAAATAGCAAAAATTGATCTTTCTTTTGCTACGTGTATAAAAGCTTTTGCACCTATAAGTATGGATTTTATTATATTAAAATTATAGCTTTTGACTTCATTGGTAGGATGTTTAATAATATTTTGAAAAAAATCAAGTCTATAAGAATTCTAATCTATTTGAGGGTTATATTTTTTTAGCCATGATAAACCTAAAATAACTAGATTAGATATAGATTTAATTATGTTAAAGATTACGTAGCTATTATGACCATCTATTGTTATTTTTATAGGACAAGTTTCATGAGTGACATCTCTAAAAGACAATGGATGACCATCTATGACTTCTACATGTATGGATTTACTTTTCTGTATTAAAGATATTTTACAATTCTTAACAAATTGTTCATCTAAAAAGCATGTTGAGGCTCCTGAATCTAATAAGACAAAGGCTTTGTAGTTTTTTGGCCCTAAATATATATCTATTATAAAACAAGGAGAAGATTTTGAGAAGAGAATAGGACCTTTATTAGGAATTGTACAAGGTTCCAGCTGCACGGTCCCTATTGTAGCTAGACAAATTTGTTTTCTGACATATTGTCTTCTTTGACAACCCTACTCCTCATTTTGTAGTTGTGTCATTTCTTCGGACAATGTTGAGCAGTGTGCTTAGGTTCTCTACAATATAAACATAATCCTCCTTAACAACATCGAATCTTTTCTTGTTTAGTAAGAGATTTAAAACGTATAGCATCAATTTGCATGTCTTCTACTTCCAAATGTACGTTTTGTGAGGACGTTGATGTTGCTATTGAATAATAACGTTGAAGCTCTCTTGTACGACTCTCAGATCAAAATTCAAAAAATCAATTGTTACACTTCACAGCAAAATCAATTGCTTGACTCGATGTTTGAGGATCGGATAAATTGAGCATTAATTTTTTTACTTGTATTATAATCCGTAGAAAAATTGGGTGATGAGTGCAACATCATTCCACTTGATATCAGTTGCTAGTTGTCGAAATTGTGAAGCATATAACAACATTGATCGATTGCCTTGTCATAGGATGTGAATCTTGTTGGTTGCAACACGAATTGCATCATGTTTTCCATACATAGATTGGAATTCCGCTAAAAATACCTCCAAATTATCCAATATTGGATCACGTCGTTCAAAAAAAGATGAAAACCATGATAAAGCAGAACCCGAAAGTAATGTTTCAATAAACCTAACTTGAGATCCTTACGTAGAATAACTCTGAGGTTGAAGTTCAATCACCAATTATATCTGATTGACGAATCTTTGAAACTTAGATCTTGTGCCATCAAACTTTTCAAACAAACTAATTTTTGGTTCTCTAATATTTGAACGGTGCTCCATCATAGGTGAGGTAGTATGGTTTGGTGTAGATATTAATGCAGCTCCAACCATCTCTATATCTTCACTTCTTGCTAATCTTGTTGCTCTTTGTGGTGGTAAACTGAGTTGATGCATTATAAGCATTAATTCTTTCATTTGTTCTTGCATTTGTGCCATTACATTCTTCATTTCCGCAAGCTCTGCCATGATAATACAACAGGAAGGAAGGTATCTACTCTCACTTTAAGAAATACAAAATAATATACTCAAAAGAAAAAATTCTAGAAACAATATCAGTTTAGAAGTGGGTATTCTACAACTTCTAATATGCTTATGTATTATCAAGAGAAAGGGATAATCCACTCTTAATCAAGAAAGACAAAGCTTTGATATTGTATGTGTACTCTTGTCAATTTGTCAAGGACAAGAACTCGATGAAAGCAAATAAATATATGAGACTTCTATTAAGAAGAATAATAAAATAAAAATAAGAAAGTATGTACATTAAAAGAAACTAGAACGCCTATTGCCACAAGACAAGAAAACTATAGACTCTTGAATCTAGACTAGAAGCAAGAAAAGAATTGAGAAGAGTGAAGAAGGCTTCACTCTTACTTTTATAAATACTATCCAACTAAGAGCTACATGGCGATATTCTATAAGACCTCCTACACGTGTCTAATTTGCAAGACACGTGTCAAACTTGTATGACAAGTTTCTCATATTTGCGCCATGTACTTGACTTATTCCGCAAGCTACCAACATGTTTGACACATGGCTAGCTTGTTCCACAAGCTACCAACAAGTGCGCCATGTGGCTAGCTTGTTGACCAAGTTTCTAACCTACCAATCACCTATAGACATGTATAAAGGTGGTTTGGCATCTATGAAGCTTCTAAAAAGCTTCTCTATCAGATATTATCAAATCAACTTATTTTATCTACTTCTATTGGTTTATATTAATTAAATAATTATTAGAATAAATCTTATGTTCGTGACAATATAAGAGGTGAAGGTAATTGAGTTGGAGGTGTCTATAGTAGATAAAATCATATCCTATACTATCGTAGATAGAAATAGTGATTTAAATATTATGCCAATGAAAACTATAAAAAAATTTGAACTTAATATTACTGGCTAATCACTGCCAAGATACATCTTTGGGATAAAGTAGCAATTGTAGGATGATGACATGAAGTGAAAAATATTCTTTCATTTTTCATGTGATTGACATGCATCCTAGCAAAAATTCATATCCATTTCTTTTAGATAGACCTTGATTAAGGATAATTAATATAAAAATTGATTAAAGAAGTAAAAAGCCTTGTATCATCTATGGACTATCTAAAAATTTGATTAAAATCCTTATTCAATTCCAAAGATTGTCTTCAACCAAAATCTCATCTCATTCTTTAGAAGATGAGATTTTGAACCTACAACCACAGAAGGAATTCAAAAAGAAGGTTAAGTTTGCTGATTTGGTAGCAAGGCAGAGAATTCACTCAAATATGGTCCAATCAATTCTATTAGAATGTGTAGGCCTTAGATTATATGATTGGAAAGATAATGGAAAATTCACTCAGTGGTTAAAAGATCATCCTACTTCAAGTACGGATGAGCTTATAAATAATAATTTCATAGATGATTTTGTCACTTAATAAAATCATGAAGAAGTAGATTTAGCAACTTTGGTAGATTATGTTAATTATAAAGATGCCTTTGAAATAAACTTTGATAGTACTTAAGTTCATGAGTTAGATGACTTAATAGAAGAAGATAATTTTATTCCACCTTTATGATTTCAATAGACTTTTAATGGTCTTACGGCTAAAAAAGACGTGGCTAATTATCTACAAATATCAAATGATTAATATTGAGGATCTATAGAGCAATCTCATAAGTATAATCTTGATTACAAATTGATGGATGTATCTTTAGAGAATGAAGATCCAAATTTAATCAAAGTCAAAGTTTAATTAATAAAAGATGAATTGTTAAGTTATAAATTATTAATTATAGAGTATAAGGATGTATTTACTTGGTCTTATGAGGATCTCAAGGGCATACCTTCCAAAGTAGGCCAACATCATATTCTACTTCTGTGTAATTCAATTCTTGTGAGATAAAAAGAAAGAAGAATGAATCTTAATTTACAATTAATTGTCAAAGTCAAACTAGAAAAATTCCTCTGAGCCAAATTTATTCAATCTATAGAAATTACAGATTGGATCTCACCAATGGTATTAGTTAAAAAGAAAAATAAAAAACTTTGAGTGTACATAGATTATAGGAAGCTTAATAAGTGTATCCAAAAGGGTCACTTTTTCCTTCTATTTATAAATACCATTTTAGAAGAGGTGGCTAGGTACAAATTATATACATTTATGGATAGATATTTAAGTTACAATCAAATTTCTATAGCCCCAAAGGATCACCACAAAATAGCCTTCACTATACCTTTGGGCATCTTTATCTATGTAGTCATGTCTTTTGGACTTTGCAATGTTCCTTCAACATTTCAAAGAGAAATGTCATATACCTTCTCAAATTTGCTACACAAACTAATGATAATATTTATTGATGATTTTAGCATCCAATCTTTTAAGACAATATATCATAATTATATAAGATCTTGCCTTCAAAGGTATAGAAAAACTAGGATTGTTTTAAATCCTGATAAAATATTTTTAGTTATTAAAAAAAAAATCTTATTTGGATACATAGTATCAAAAAATGGTAGGAAATCAGATTTAGAGAAGGTCAAGGTGATTATAGAATTAAAACCTCTTTTAATGATAAAAAATGTATAAAGAATCTTGGAACACATTGGATGGTATTGAGAAGTGATATACAACTATATTATTATTTTTATATCTATTATTAGATTTTAATAAAAAGATGTGAAGTTTGAGTAGAGTGAAAAATGCCAAAAGACATTTGACATTCTTAAGGCAAAGTTTAGCATGTACTTTATTTTAAAACCACCAAATTGGCCATTACCTTTCCATATACTTTGTGATACTTTGTTTGTGGTAGTAAGAAGCACTTTGTATCAAGTAAGTAGAGAAAGAAGTAAGGACTATCTTATAGCCTTTGCTAATAGATAATTAAATCGTGCAAAAAAGAATTATACTATTACAGGACAAGAATGCCTTGCCATAGTTTTTTTTGTTAAAAAATTTAAACACTTTCTCCTCTTAAATCCAATAGTATTTTTTGTAGACTACATGGCAATTAAGTACCTTATTAATAAAGTAGAATTGAGTGGTAGATTGGCAAGGTGGATGCTTCTATTAGAAAAAATTGATTATGTGGTAGAATATAAGCTAAAAAAGATGCACATACAAGCCAATCACTTATCCAGGTTGTCAAAATATATAGACAAAGTTCCGATCAATGATACCTTAATAGATGAGAGTTTATTTGTTATTTCAGCTATCCTTACTTGATATGAATTAATTATCAAATTTTTAACCATCTAAATCTTATCTTTTTATTTATTTAAAATAGATTTTTAAAAGGTCCAAATTAATAGTAGATATTTTGCTATAGTTGGTGGCAAATTATATTGACATAGAATAGATGGAATGTTAAGAAGGTGTATGATGAAAAAAGAAATCTCTATAATTTTATTAATATGCCATAATAGTGTATATAGGGGTCATTTTTTAGAAACATTGATAGTACAGAAGATCCTTAAAATTAGCTACTATTGGCCTAGTTTATTTTAAGATATCCATAGATATACTAATTTATATGATACATGTCAAAGATATGTTAGAAATGACTTCCAAATGAGATTATCCCTCCATCTGTCTTTACCTTAAGTTTTATTTGAAAAATGGAGAATAGATTATATTAGAGAAATTCATTCTAATTCTACTAATAGAATGAAGCATATAATAGTAGCAACCAAGTATCTTATCAAGTAGACTAAGATAAAGGCAGTTAAAACCAACAATACTAAGCAAGCAACCAAGTTTTTTAATGAATATATTATCACTAGATATAGATATCTAAAAATCCTAATTAGTGATAAAGGCAAGCATTTTTTGAATTAAGTGATAGAAGACTTGACTTCATGATTTAAAATTGATTGTAGGAAGACTACTCCATATCACCCTCAAATCAATGGGCATATGGAGAAGATGAATTAAACCTTAATCAATATCTTTAGGAAAACCATAATGACTTTTAAACAGGATTGAAATACAAAGCTTCCTGCAATCTTGTAAGCTTATAGGACCACGTTCAAGATTAGAATATTTAAAAGGTCTAGATGAGGCTAGGAGATGGAGTGTTCAACACACAAAAGCTATACAAAGAAGAAAGAAAATTGCCTTTGAGAAACAACACAAGATCAAAATTCTTAGAACTAGCATGTTGGTTCTTTTACAAGATGCTAGGAAATTAGATTTTTCAAGAAAGTTTGATGCCTTATGGTTGGGCCCTTATGTAATTAAAAAAGTCTTTTCAAATAACTCAATTTGGTCGCAAATATTGAATGGAAAAGATTTTTCTACTAAAACTTTTGAAAATAGATGCAAAGAATATAGAGTGTAATTTTTATCACACATCAAAAGAAAACACTTCATCTTTATGGTCATCTTTATCCAAGGCCTAAAAAGAAACTAAAGTCATTAAAACTTGGTGAAGACAAGAAGATAAATATTAGAATTTAAAAAAATAACAAAACTATTCATAAGTTCTTCTTTCTCTTAAAATTTATTCTTTCACTATATAACCAAAAAAATTCCAAGTAAGTAATGAAAATATTTTAATTAGATCCTCATAATTTTAAATATTTATATTTTTAAAAAAATTAGAATATTAAAATTTGTGATTTTATATTTGATAAACATTCAAAGAGAGTCAAAGTATTTTTCATAAGAAAGGTTGTTAATGAAGCGTCTTAAATTTGAATTTGATTGAAATTATGGACTATCTCAATGAGCTAGTGTTAGTACAGAAAAACACCAACCTTGACATCCAATGGCTATATCAACCTTAAAAGATTGATACTAAAATCTTCTTATATTAAGGAAGAATCTAAAATTATCATTTTTTTTTTTTTTTAGTTATGATTTCTTTTTTTTATAGTCATTAATTCTTAAGTTAGATTTAATTTTTTAAAATCTTCTTTGTTTAATTCTATAGAACTAAACCTATTTTACTTCTTTTAAATCAGTAGCAATTCATTTATTCTTGTCTCGGATAATTGTTAAAATTTTTGTAGACGATTCGTTTATTTATTCAATAGCATTTTGAGAAGTCTATTCTAGGTTCTTCTCCTTTGCAAGTTGTTCCAAATGGTTGCTATATGTGAGTCATCAAATTGACTTATTAATTATTTTAAGAAAAAAAAATATATATAGAGTGCTAAAATTATACTTGTGAGGTGAAGATGTGTTTAAAGGATGCTAAATGAAGAAGAATAGTATTAGTAGAGAAGAAGTGGAATCTTAATAAATCTTAGAGGTAATTATCTTAATTGGTTTAATTTTTTTTTTAATTATAAGAATTAGTATTTAATCATTGAGACCAATATCTATATTGGTCTTTTATCTACATATATTATTTATTAGAAATATATAAATATTACTTAATAGATAGAAGAAGCATGAGAAAAAAAATCTCATATCTTTTTAATTATTTATGTAAAAAATAGGAATTTTAATTGATTTAAATTAATTTTATTATTATAAAAAAATCACCAAGATATAATAAAATAATCTTATATTTATATTATCATCTTGGAAATATTATAAAAAAATTTAGAATTTATTTAGAATTTATTTAGAATATAATTAAAATTTCTTAGGAATTTTTAGAGCAATTTTGAAGACTTTGGTGAAAATGAGTTTTACTACCTTCGAAGCCATTATGAAGAAATGGAGCAAGATTTGAAGGTCATATGAAGTTTCTAGGCTAATTGGATATTTTTAAATACCATGGTGAAATAAAAAAAATATAAAAAAAATGAATTCTATTAATAGAAAATAAGAGGACTAGCAACTAGTGTAGTCCTTGTAAGAAAGGAGGTGTACAAGTTCCATATGGATTGTAGCACCTTGGATGTAGGTAGGAGGATAAGACTAAGACCTCGTGGCCTCTCTAAGAGATTCTTATACTCTACTTGTGAGCCTTAGTGAGGTTTGAACTCTTGATCTCTTAAGCAAGTTATCCTTGAGGAAAAAATTACTCACTTAAATTTTCTATTATTTATCTTTTATCTTTAAACTATCATAACTTATTCATAGTAATTTGAATTTATATATTTTTTATATCATTGGAAAGATAAAAAAAATTATCTATTTAAAAATATAACTTTTATTTTTTATTTTTATATTTTATTAGATAAAAATCTAATAAATAGACTATGACTAGTTTTATAATGTATAATTGCTTAATTGCACATATTTTACTTATTTTGTGTTTGTTTGTATTTTGTTCTTGCTATTTACTTCTTTCATTTGATACCACAAATTATAAGCAATTCTTAATTGAAGCCATCTTATAATTTAGGTTGAAGGGTGAAATTTATCCTCACACGTATATTTTGAGAAGAATACAATAATTGCCACCTAATATCAAAATCAAAAATCATGAAGAATATGAAGTAAAAAAGATGCTTGATTTATAATGAAGGTGGATCAAATTAAAATATTTTGTTCATTAGTGTTGTTATAGTATCAATGAATACATATGGAAATTGGCCAAAAATCTTACTAATGTATCTTAAAAGGTATAAAAATTTCATCAACTCCATCTTTACAAATCCAAATATGTTTGATAATAATTTCTTAATAAAGATTGGATTTGAAGAATATCTGTAAGAAAAACAAAATTAAACTAAAGCCTTTATTAATATAAAGTCATCTATTCTATAATAGAATAGAATTATAGAAGCAAGTCAGTCACCATGTCAAATCTTCAAATATTGAGAGATTTAGCAGAACAAGATTCAAAAGATTCACTTGCTACGTAAGTTTCAAATAAATTAGTGTAGTTTTCATAGCCTTCAATTGAACAAAGTAAAGACAATACATTTTAGGATCAAATATGACTACGGTTGAAGCCCTTAGGAGCAACATCTAACCATACAAGTCTCAATTCTAATATTCAAGCTTTAATGATATTGCTTGAGTTTGGAAAGGTGAATCTTTTTAAGCTTGAGATCTTATTTGGAGGATATTTTGAAGGCTACAATGAAAATCAAATCCTTGGATGGAATATTTTAACAATAGAGGTATTAGTTCAAGGCTATAGGCGATTTTTTTGAAGACCAATAGAACCTATTATCTAAGAATAGAGAACAAAATACATTACTTCATTGATGCAATGTATTTTCAATTTTTTACGTATATAAAAAGATTTTGGAAGGTATGAGCTTCTCTTGGAACTTGTCGCTAGAAAAAAGAGTAATATTAGAAACATACACTTTGAAAGTTTACAAAACCTTTTAGAATATTTTAGATGTTTTCTAGTTAGTGGAAGTTACTTCAGAAGCTTTTTAATTGGTAGAAGTAGCTTAAGAAGCTTCATAGTGAATGAAGGAGCTCAAAAAGCTTCCAAGTTAATAGAAGGAACTAAAAAAGCTTCCAAGTTAATAGAAGCTCTTCAAGAAGCTTCTTAATTTGACAAAAGTCACTCAAAAAACTCTCTAGATAGGAGTACATATTAGAATTGAGGCTTAAGAGTTCTTTAGTCTTGACAATGCATTTTTTAGAATTCTAACTCATCTTTTTTGATATTATTTATGCACTCATGTAGATAATTCAAGTGATTGTCAGTTTTTTTTTTAAACCTCTTTTTAGTTCAAGTCTCCTATTTTGTATTCTCATATCTTTGATAGGTATAGTATTTGAAACTACCATCTTCTAAAAAGATACATCTAATTTTCTATGTTTCTCTTTTGGAGCCTTATAGAGAGTCAAACATTTTAAAAAAAATACAACAATTGCTACCTAGTATTGAAATCAAAAATCATAAAAAATACGAGGTTGAAAAGGTGTTTGATTTACAACAAAAATAAGACAAATTGGAATATCTTGTTTATTGGTGCAATTATGATATCAATTAGCGCACTTAAAAACTAGCCAAAAATCTTACCAATGTGCCTCAAAAGGTACAAGAATTTCATTGATTTTATTTCCACAAATCCAAACATGTTTGATAATAATTTCTTAGTGAAGATTGGATTTAAGGAATACCTATAAGAAGAAAAAAATCAAATCAAAGCTTTCATCAATATGTAGTTATTTATTCCAAAATAGAATAGAGTTGTAGAAGCAAATCAATCACTATGTCAAACTTTCAAATATTGAGAGATTTAGTAGAACAAGATTCAAAAGATTCACTTGTTGTACAAGTTTCAAACAAACTAGTGTAATTTTTACATCTTTCAATTAAACAAAGTAAAGACAATACATTTTAGTATCAAATACAATCACAATTGAAGCGCTTAGGAACAATATTCAACTATACAAGTCTTGATTCCAATACTTGAGCTTTAGTGATATTGATTGAGTTTGGAAAGGTGAATCCTTTTAAGCTTGAGATCTTGTTTGGAAGATATTTTGAAGGCCGTAATGAAAATCAAATCCTTAGATAGAATGTTTTAACAATGAAGGTATTAATTCAAGACCATATACAATTTTTTTGAGGATCAATAGAACCTATTGTATAAGAATGGAAAATAGAATGCATATCTTCATTGATACAGCATATTCTTGATTTTTTATGTATATAGGAAGATTTCAAAAAATATGAGTTTTTTTTAAAATTCATTGCTAAAAAAAGAAGTGATATTAGGAACATGTACTTTGAAAGTTCATAAAACCTTCTAGAATATTTTAGAGATTTTTTAGTTAGTTGAAGTCATTTAAGAAGCTTCTTAGTTGGTAGAAGTAGCCCGAAGAACTTTGTAGTTAGTGGAAGGAGCTTGAAAAAGCTTGTAAGTTGATAGAAGCTGATTAATAAGCTTCCAAGTTGCTAGAAGCTACTCAAGAAGTTTCTTAGTTTGATGAAAGCTGCTCAAAAAGCTTCCTAAATAGAAGTATATATTAGAGTTAATGTTGAAGAGTTCTTCACTCTCAACAATATATCTCTTGGAATTCTAGCTCACTTTTCTTGGTGTTGTTTGTGTACTCCTCTAAATAATTCAAGTTCTTATTAGTTTCTTCTTGAAACCTCTTTCAAGTTTAAGTCTCTTGTATTCTATTCCCATGTCCTTAACATAATCACAACTAATTTTTTTTTTTTTTTTTTTTTTTGCCAACTTTAATCTATAAAAGTTAATATTTAATCATATAATATTAAAAAACTTAACATTCTTTCAAAAAAGACTCAATTATGGAATTATATCAGATTTTTTTAACTCCATTATGATCTTTTCTTCTTTCAAGAAAATAAACTAAGTGGCATCAATACAAAAGAATTGAAAGGCAAGTTGTAGAAAAAATTTGATTTTTGTATCTTACAAGGAATACTTGAATATAACTATTTAGAAGATGGAACCAAGAAAGGTAGAGTATATATTCTCATCAAGCCTTCTATTGCATATCTAATTACAAGTGTAGGCTTTTAATTAGATAATAGAGCTCTTTGGCTTTCTTTGAACATTCTTTCATTTGGAAAAATTAACATTATCAACAATTATATTTATAATAAGGCACGTGAATGTATCATTCTATAGAAAGCTCTTCACTCTACTCTTTCAAATAATATTGGTTGAATAATAGAAAGAAATTAAAATATAATTAAACATCTTAAAGATAAATCATCAAATTATAATAAAGGCTTATCTATTATAAATTTATCTACTATAGCAAGGTATTAGAAAATCATATTAAATTTGATAAATTTAAATTAATAGTTTTTTTAAATTATTTACTAACAATCTTTTTAATTTCATTGATTTCTATTTTTTGCTTCTTTTACAAGCTATAAATAAAATTCTAGATATTTGGAAGATAGATTGATAAAAGACTCAATTCAAAAGCTATAGATAGATTTTAAAGAAGCCTCTTTTATAATTGAATTTAAAAAAACTATTATATTTTATTAACACTTTTGTTAGATCAAAGTAAAAGAATGTAGGAAAAAAAATATATAAATAAAAAAGACTATTAGAAGAAATCCACATCAAATTGTAAGCAAATCTATAAAATTCCTTGATTCAATATGAATTGAAGCATCAATAAGATATATAATCAACTTTTGATCAAATGAACAACTAATGGCCAAAAAATTAGAGCTAGAATAAAATAGATTGATAAAGATAATATTTATTTTAGAAAACTCTTTCAAATAGTAAGAAAAAAACTTCTTAAAATTAAAATTTTAAAGATAAAAATGAAATGAGAACTAATAAAGAGAAAAAAAAATGTTTAAAATAAGACATGGTTTTTTTTGTAAACTACATCAAAAAAAACTCTCTGACTTTATTAAAATGTTCTTTACTACCCTTTTCTTTATACCTAAAAAAACTTGATGATAAAATTAGAAATTCTATTTTAAAAATTTATTATAGGAGAATTTCATGAAGCAATTAAGGCTTGTGCAAATGACAAAGTTCTATGACTTAATAGTGTTGGCATTGAGTTCTTTAAGACCTTTTAGTATACCATTAAAGATGATTATCTTTATCTAATTAAAGACTCACTACAAAAAAATATATTTATTCAATCAATAGTAAGAGGTTTTATAGCCTTAATTTTTTTATAATAATAAAAAAAATTATTAAACAAAAGCATCTAAATAAAAAAAAAATTATTTCTTAAAATTAGATTTTATCAATGCTTTTGATACTATAAGTAGAAATTTATCTTCACATGAATGGCATCACTTAGATTTGGCAATAACTTCATTAAAATGACAAAGATACTTTTTAGAAGTACAAAAGTATAAATAAGTATTAATAGTTGGGAATCTTTTAACTTTTCAATTGATCAAGGTATTACATGAAGTTGCCTATTAATCTCTATTTTTTTTTTAATAATTATAGTAGAGATTTTTAATTTTAATTTTAAAATATTAAAAGATTAAATCAAATTAAATGACTTATCTTGTCTTAAAAAAAATAATAAATAATCTTTAGTTAATATGCAAATGACTACACAAATTTTCTAACTAGTAAAAAAACTAACATTGGTGAATCTATTTCCATTATAAATTCTTTTAATATCTCATCTAGCCATTGGATAAATTGGCCCAAATTTGCAATAATATGATGCTTTAATAAACTTTAATAAACTTTAATAAACAAATAAATATTTATAGAATTGAACGTTTTTAAGGAAACTTAGCTTATTACTAGGAATCTTTTTTGGTTTGGCTCTAGATTTCTCTACAATCAATAATTTTCTAATCACTTGTGTGTAAAAAAATTAATATATTAGTACTTTACAAAATTAAATCTTATAGGGTGCTTATTCATAATCAACTATATTATCTTAGCTTCTATTATTTACTTTACAACAATTTAAAATTATACAACCGTAGCTCTATAATCTATTGGGTAGGAAAGACACCAATACACAAGCTTGGATTTTATGGCAAATTATATGCTCTTGTGTACAAATTGGAGAACTTAATATAATAGATCCAAAAATTGCATTACATGCTTTAATAGCTAGATGAATGATAAAATTATTCCTATTAGGAACTTCTTCTCTCAAAACCCTCATTTAATATAGAATCCAATATATATGAAACTTTGGAATAGAAAGGATTACTAACCAATGGCCCAAAGACCTTTGCACACAAAGACTGGGTTGGTCTTTTTATGGAGAAAAACCTAGGTTGACCTTTGTTTATATTCCAAATACCTAAAAGTAAGGCAGGAGGAATAAATGGTGATTTATTTAATATAAGTTGCGATGTGCAACAATCTATTTACACTGCTAGAAAAGATCAGTTGACTTCTACACTAAATGAATTCCACAATACTTTAGGTCCTACCATTGTTGGACCTTCTATTCATGCACAAATGCAGAGTTATTGGGCGCCTATATTCCAAACTTGAAATCTAATGTTGTACTGCATTGTTTCTACGTTAAAACCAACAGATGTACCTAATGTTGACAACATCAAAGGATCAGGTACGCCCTAAAGCATACACTTAAGAGCCATAACCCGATAAAAATGACTATATCCCAAAACCTTCAAGAAGCAATGACTGTCAACCAACTAGTTTTTCTAAATTAAACGAGAATATGCGAATGCTACAGTTTCAAACGACTCATACAAATGCAGTTTCAAATATTCTCCATCGCTCAATTGGGAGCAACAGATTGCTAATGACGTTTGAATAAGCAAATGTGCAGAATCTACCACCTTGGGATCCACCAGTGAATTCTATATTTCTGCGAGGGAGGCAAGGAAATGTTATTGTTAAAAGAGTGGAGGGTGGAAATGTGACTGCCACTACATCTTCTTGTTAGAAAGTTAGTATCTCAGGAATAATTACAGGAACTAATTAACTCCCACTAATGAAATATTTCAATGAAGTTGAAGTGAAAATATACTCATTTAATGGGAAGAGATTCAGCAATATGGATCGTAGGAGATTGCCACGCAAACCATCCACCTGTAAAAAAACACATATCACTAGATTGATGTGAACAAAAGCATGTAACAATGGCCTAAGAATTCACTTGAAGTAGTTGCTACAACCTCCCCCACTATAAAACGATCTGATTAGCAGAATTGAAGTAAAGCGAACGTTCGCGTTCTTATTGGAAAAGGAAAGAAACAATGAGAGTTATCACTGCCAAAGCACCTATCTAAAATAAAAATAATCCCAAGAGCTATTGCCGAACATCTTTCCTAAACGCACAAACTTCGCAGTCATCAAGAACCTAAAGGAAAATAAGAAATAAAAATAAAAACTCCCGTGATGACTTCAGCAGGTAAACGATCATAACGCAAGCAATCCTTTACGTGACGTCATGCAATAATTTTCTCCAGCGATCAAATCCTTCCTAAGACTCCCACGACACCAGCTCTAAGCCCTAATCCAAGCCTTCGTTACCAAATTATAATAATCTGCAAGCCAACACACAGCTAATCAACAGTATAGGAATGCTGGACAATTTGCAATAAGATCTTGATCAGACAAAACAGAGTTGGACCATAACAGCAATGGGAAAGGGATACAAACTATAGTAGTCTTCCCGGCATTGTTCAGGCCAAGGGCAAGACTCCACGCCTCTTTGTCACCAAACAACGTAGCCAAGAGTGGGAATACAAACCTGGTCATGGTGATCGAGCGATCTACTGTCCAGATCAGCTCTCACTCTATCCGCGATAGGTGCGCAAACGTACTTCGATTCAGCTCCGGTCACACTTCCACACGCGACCTCGACGCAACGGAGTTCTTCGCTATCACACCGACTTCGCAAATTGCACGACAACCGGCGCGGCCGATCCTCGCACTCAAATGGGCCGCGAAAACATCCGAAGACATGCAGCCCACGACGACGACGACGACGACGACTCTTGATGCCTGCTCCACGTCCATGGCGCGAGCCGACGCCTCCGTCATCGGGGATAAAGACGATGCTCATCGGCACGGCCATGGGACGTTGAGTCCACGGTATTGGAAGGAACTCTTGCGTTTGGATTGGAATGCTACTTTTCATTCTCGTCTTTTTAATTGGAATGTTACCTTTTCTTTTTCCTTTTTTCTCAATGCTCCTTTGGAACACTCCATGGTTTTGTTTTGAACAATGGTTGATTCTGGTAATAGAGTCTGGATTTGTGATAGAGTTGGACCTTGGTAATTACTATTAACCTCATGTGACAATATGTTTTTGTGTTCTAAATGTTGATTTGTTTCAGAATTTTAATTTTTTGCAATGTAAAATTAGTCTCTCATTCTATCCTAACTTCTAAAAGCATGTTTGCATAAAATGTTGGTATTCTTTTGTAGCTTCTATCTTGTTAATAAAAACTTCTTTGAAAATTGAACAAAAAGATACAATGATTTAGTGTGGTATGAATACTTTTACCAATATAATGCTTGTATTCTGCATAATCATTAATCAACTGCTTTTTATTATTCTATAACTATTCAATCAAATGAATAATTTTCAAAAACATGTAAATATATCCAATTTATCAAACAAAAAAAAAAAAAAAAAGTTATTATTTTACCTATTATTACTTGAAAACTTCCAATCTTACCAATGTATAAGGTTTGAAATTCCATTATTAAAATCTCTTGGAAAAAATATTCTCCAGCCATAAATCAAACATTGGTGTAGTTCTTGTAGTATTTGTTGCAATTTTTTTATCTACTCTGAGTAAAGTTTTGATAAATATTTTCACAAGTTCTGGTATTGGCAACACAAATAAAATAAAATAAAATAAAAGTGTTTAAAAAGTTTTAAGACTTGGCCAAGAGAGATTTGAGGCATTTTACAAACAGTAATTACGTAATAAAAGAAAAATACACTACAGAAGTCATAATTTGTTTTGTACAAGGTGATGTCACTTTTTTAAACAGGGTTTCAACTTTAGGCCAAATAAACTTGTACAATATTTGACTTCTAAAATTTTGTATGAAAGGTCCATGGTGCCTTTTCATGTATCAACTTATGGAAAACTAAAACTCATAAGACAGTCTTTGATGAAATTTATGATGTTCCATTAAATTGACTGTTTGCTTTTACATCTTTCTCAACATTGTTGAAGTATTTGTATTCAGTCATTTCAATTTTTTCTTTATGATCATGTATGGTGATGTCAAACCCAACAATGTTTTGTTAGACACCAACTTTTATACTAAACTTTTAGATTTTGACCTTATTTGAGTGAAGGCTCAAAAAATACATGAATCTTTGAGGATCATTGAGAAGGAGAAGATGCTGCTTGAAAAGATTATTTGAGATTCATCAAAAATTAACTAATGATATATATGTAAATTATATATATACTAAGAAATTCTTTGAGTTATTATTTGAGATTCATCAAAAATTAACTAATGATTGATACTATACTAAGAAATTCTTTAAATTAAGATAAAAAAAATTACAATTAGTGCTTACAAAAATAAATTAAGAAATACAAATGTACTCTGGTAAAGTATATAAATTATTATATATGATAAAACATAATCACCATTACAGAAAAATTAAGCATAACACAAATTAGATTAAGCTTTGTAACTGCAAAGCCCAATTGGATTAGACAATTCTATTTTCGTAATAAAGTGTTTGCACATTTTTTACTAGTTACAAGATTTAACTCTAACTAATCATACTATTTTTATTAAAATATTTTTTTAAATACTATTTATATTATTATATATATATATATATGGATTGTACATTACAAGGTTTCTATTTTTGTTTTTTAAAATATAACAATTGAGCTCAGTTGAATGAAAGTCAACAACCTTACATCTAAAAAAAAAAAATAGAAATATATATATATATATATATATATATAGTATTAACTTATAAAATTTTAATAGTATTATATTTTTAATATCATGATTAATAAATTCAGTAACATTAAGATTCATGTTAATAGAAAATTACATTAAATCTATTACAATAAAATTTGTACAATTAGGATATGAAAAAAATAATCACAGTGTTTCTATTTTAAATACAATAAATAAAATTCTAAGCCTTGCCAAAATCTAATTTTATCAATGTATAAAGGTTTTTTTATTTTTGTATAAAAATTGATATAGAATTTTAAATTTAGTTTGGCATAGATAAAAATAAGACAATGATAAAAAAATAATAATATTTCAACTTTGGACCATTTTTACTTTTATTTTTTCATTTGAGTTTCAGATCCTATAATGTTAAAGAATTTAATTATAGATTGTATAAACAAAATTCAATTGATTTTGGATCATAAAACAAGTTTTTTTTAACTTTAATTCTTTGTCAAAAATAATCTTTGTCAAACATTGCTTGATTAAAAAATATATAATAAATTAAGGAAAAAAAATATATCTTTTTTATCATTTACTTTTTTTTTTGTGTTAAGATACATTATAAAAATTTGCATATAATCTTGTGTATAATGTAGTTGTAGTTGAGAGAACAATATGAGCCAAATTTTGTATGTGCACCAAATAGGTTAGCTACACAAATGGTTGCAAACAAAAATCATCAAATTTAAAACATATTTTTTTAACTTTACTAAAGTCAAGGAAAATAATTCTTAAGTAATATATAGATACTTTTAAAATAACTACACATATATATATATATATATATATATATAATTATATTTTTTTATTAATATCAAACCATTAGTATTTTGAAAAAGATGCCAATTGCTATTGTTAAGAATGTGAATCTAGATAAACTTGTTGAAATAAAATATATTCATGTATAACTAAGAAAGAAAGAAGACCACATAGATGTATATTTACAAAATAAGAATATGCTGGAATAGTTGTTTCTAGGTACAAAGATACTTCAATTAATATTGGAGTATAAAAAAAGCATCAATATGATTGAGGATGGTCTTAGTCTTTTTAATATATATATATTAATTAACAAGAAGGCCACATGGAGGAATTACAAGAACCACGAGACTTTTGTATCAAATACCCAAATTATAAATCACTTCTTGAGCTATTTCTTAGATGTAAGAAACCTCTAGGAAAAGTTTTTATATCCACATGACACACTTAAGTATACCTAATTGTTGTATCTAATCTACGTCTAAGAAGATTTTTTGAAGTTTCTTTAGGAAGATGTTATCTACTCAACCTATTTTCATCTATCTCTACTCACTTCTAGTTTTTTCTATTTACTTAAGTAGATTAGATATTCTTGCATAGTGCAAGTTATTAAAAATAAATAATCATTGGAAGCCCTAAGGTTGACATCTTTTTTTAATAATTTAACTCACTAGGTTGGAAAGTACCATGTTCTACAATATTATTGTTCTATACATATAATTTGTTGTTGATCACAATAATTTAAAGCTTCTTTTTGCAAATTTGTCTTTTTTTTTTTTTTTTTGCAATTAACTGATTGTTGATGTTAAAATAATCTCAATAAAAAATAAAATATCATCCATGTTAAAAAAATTACTTAGTTTACAACAATAATTTATGTTTTAAAACTTTTTGATAGTATAAGAACATGGCTTTTAAAGTATCTTAATTACATTAATTAATTTAGATTGAATATAGTTATTAGAAATTAATGAAATAAATAAGTCATATTAATTTTTAAATTCTTAATTGTATACATTTTTAAAAAACCGCCAATTATTTTCGTTATTCCATTTATACAATCAATTTTAAGAATCTTCTGCATCACTTAAAGATTCAAAAAAGAAATGGATGACAAGGATGCATGTGGCCCCTCAATTCATTGTAATTCATGTGGACAGACTACATGTAAAGATCACAGTTATGCAGCTTTCTTTGACAACAAACACACACAAATTAAATAAGTAAAGAAGTTGAAAGAATTAACCAAAAAGGCTTTATCATAACAATTAGACCATACTACCTAGGTTTTATGCCTACATTTTAGTTTTAAAAGAATATTTACCACTAACCCTCATGATATTTAAATAATGCACAACGTAGTGTGTTAGAATACCACTTTCATTGCTTACCTTACAAAAGTATTAAGTTATTCTATAAAAATGACTCTGCAAATCACCCAAACATGAACACATTACTAACGAAGGTCATATCGCCTTCAATGAATAAGAGTTGCGTGAATCAGCCTTCTAATTTCCCGCTTACACCAACATGGAAAAAACGTTAACATCATGGTATTGATGGCAGGAGAGTGGACAATAAAATATCAAAATTGAGATAATATGTGAAACCCTTACTGGGTGCACCAACCACAAATTTGTCCAAGAGCACCTACTGCGCCAGATAACCAAGCCAGCAAATACAGATTAGCAGTCTCAAACTTTTTGTCGCCCATGCCTTTACACAGCAAAGATCGAATTCAGACCCTCTGTTCTGCTAATGCAGAGCTGTTAAACGTGACCTTTCCCTCTTATCATTTTAGTTATCCTTATGACATCTATGACTTCATCTCTATGATGTGAACCGTTGTGAGTAGGTGGAAAAATAGGAGATAAAGCGCATCACAGCACTATAAATGTTGTACCTCACACCTTAATTGCAATTATCACCGAAAAAATAACAGATCATGATGACCCACATTGGTAGCATGACCTAGTCTACTTGGATGCTTTGCCCATTAATAAGCTCATTTACTACCAAAAACCTGCAAAACATCCAAGAAGCGTGAGGTTAGGTGCTTATGTTGTGTAAACAAAGGTATTTCATGAGATGAAAGCTACCATCAGCTTACTTTCAACTGATACTATATAAAAATGTGAGAAGAGAAGAAGTGACGTTACCCCTGCTAGCACATCACGTGATAGTGTAGTGACATTGCTTGTCATGCCGTCAGCAACAGGTTTCTTTTGATTGAAGTTTCGCACTAGCCTCGGCTTCTCACTGGCTGACTTTTTCTCGATAGCAGGCTTCTCCACACCGGCAGGCTTTAGAGATTGTTCTAGTTCCTTCTTCTGCAAGCAATTTCAAAGCAATGCTGAGAACAATTTAAAGAAACAATAGCTGAGAGCGCGAGAGAGAGGCTGTTCGGTACAGGCACCTCCATATTCTGATACACTTGGCTACTGCAACGTTTGGAGCATGATGAACATCAAAATGGAACAAGGATTATTGCAGAACAATTATAAAACAACCTTGGCATGACAAGAAATAACGTACATTTTTCTTCCGCTCCTCCATTGAAGCGATAGCTCGAGATTGATCAACCTTAGATAGGTAGAAATCACGCTCTTTCTTGGCAGCTGAAATTTCAGCAGCCAATCTTTGTTCCCTAACAGCATTCTTGTAAGCTGCAGGAATAATTCAATGTTACTGGTCTTGATCATTGAGTTGCAATCCTTTATCCTTGAGATATTAGACACACGATAATCACGTCTATATAAAATACAATAAAACAAAATGAAAAAAATTCGTTCATGACAATACAAGACAATTTCACAAATACAAGCCAATTACAAATGAGGAGTACCAATTTCTTCAGTAAGGTTGTCCCACTTAAACTTCTTCAAATACTTCATGTTCCAAAGGTCATAGTGATAAGCTGAACGTTTCGAAGCTTCTGTTAAGGGTGCGCAAGAAAATCATGTTAGTAAAGGTTCCTTTAAACATAAACCCTAATCTCTACAACCCCTAGAAAACAGGCCTCTGTAATGCTTCATACCAGAATGAATGTTTACAGTTTATTCAATAAGCTGTAAAGGACACAAGTAGTGCTCGAAGCAGTTGCAGCCCCAAAATCGAAAAACAACAAAAAAAGTAGAGCTCATACCCATTGGCTCTCCATTCAGCATGATGGCAATACGTTTTGCATCACTTTTATGAGCAAATTCTACCCACCTGCACATCGCACCATTATAAAAGATGAATCTACCAGCGACACCAGTATTGATCTTGGAGCTCATAAATCATGACTGTGAACTACAAGTAAAGACATGCTGAGTTGCAATCCGAAAGAACGAAGATTAATCCTACTAATTTGCACTCGTGATATCTCACACTACCAATAAATTATCAAGAGCTCATAACTACGAAAATGTTACCCCTCAGTGAAATTCTTGCCACTATTTCCGCCTGCACGTTTTCTACGCAATCTAGCGGCGGGATCTGTGGAATCAAAGCACAATTCAACACGTCAGATGCAATATTCAAGCTAGCCAACTGATGCATGCTCACATAAATAGCTGTATCACATTCAAACTGTCAAAGAGCGACGCAGATGATCCACTCAGCAAGAGGCTTTTCCTGTCTAAGGGTCCACTACAGACGTTGAAGGGAAGCAACATAAGATGCTCTGAAATTATCAAGAGAAAATGCTGACTTCTCAGATTTAAGCCAAGACACCAACGGGACGCGTCAAAATCTTTGTAAAGCCTTTAATGGACTAATCCAAACTGCTTAATCCCAGCTGCTACCAAGGCAAAATTAAGCGAAGAAGTCGTACCGTTGATGCTTGACACGATACTAAACGATAAATCTTATGCTTTGAGGATTGCATAAGCTGCATACTTTGATAAAAATGTACTAAGAATTTCCACTCTCCACTTAGCTAAAACCCCAGAGAAATAAAGCTTTTCACGGGAATTCATTCTCAGGAACTAGAAAAAATTACGCCCACAGATACTACCAATCTGTGATTTGCTCTTACACCCAAACCCAAAAGCATTTGAATAATCCAACTCTAAAACCCTAATTCAGCCCCAGAAATCGAAAACTTCACCTTCAGGAGCAAGATAAATGCGCAGCACTTCTCCATACGGCTCAAGAAGATGCCGCAACTTCAAAGGTTTCATATGTGGAGGTATACGACTCAAATAGATCACTCCCCGTTTCCCAGGAACACTAGAACGGACATTTTGCAAAGATTTTCTCCTACGCTTCTTCTCACCCGCTGCTACCGCATCATCCCCTAAAACCTCATTCTTCTTTCCATCTTCCTGTAAAGCTTCAGCTCGATTCTCCCTCCGTTTCCGACTTCTAGCTTGCTTTTTAGTCTCGAACTCTTCACCACTACTGGTAGCTTCCCCTTCCTCCATCAATACCCACTCACCGTAAAGTCCTTCCAACTGCACTACCTCTCAAACAATTCTGCTAACCAAATACTCCACTCCAATTCCTTCCCATACACTCACACCAGAACTTTCTAAACGACGGAGTTGTTGCCGTCCTTGAAGCCGCAACGCAAAACCCAAATGCACATTCAACCTCCGCAGTCACAAACTCTACGCAAAAAGCAGCCAACTCGCAAAAGAACCCAGGAGTGCCCTATGCTTTTACTTTAAGATGGCAGAGGAGCTTTCCCGAGGATTAACCGCCAGAATCTTTGAATAATAACAGATTAAGGGTCGCAGTAGAAACACCTGCGTGGGTGTCATGAACCGTTTTTCTATTGACGGTAACGGGCGACCGTCGGCCACAGTCTCTCCGTTCGTCCATGGTCCGAACACGTCTCATTCCTGCTTCCTGTCCGACACAACACCACTTCCTCCGACCTTGGTGTGTTCGAACGTGCGTGGTCGCATGCCTTTACGAGCGCTTGATCAGATCGAGACGCAGCTTGAGCTCCATTTGAGCGAGTTTGAGTTGTTGGTGCCTCGAGGTTGTAGGGACAGGAGAGGGAGTCACTATGGGCATATTTGTGTCCAGGCTGCTGGCGACGTTGTTCGGGGATAAGGAAGCGCGTATTCTTGTCCTTGGTTTGGACAATGCTGGGAAAACAACCATCCTTTGTATCCATTACGATGCGACTGTGGTCAAGCTCTTGCTGGTTAGGATAGTTGCGGCATTTTTACGCTGTTTTCAAGCTTTGTGTCTGGTTTTAGGTCAATACCGAGCCAATGTGGGTTAGGTTTGGAAAACAAGCAGTTAAGCTCGGAAGGTGTGCATGGGCAGGACGCGGAGGATGTATTTGCTTGCTTTGGTTTGAGAGGAATTTTATGTAGCTCTAGCTTGTGTTGTTCGTCATGGATCATTCCTTGAAGATTATTTGTTTATTTGCTGATAGATGTTGTTAGTTGTCACTTTAGTGGAGAAATGCATAAGTTTATTACCTTAATCACGCTGATCAGATCGATTGCAAGTCGGGGAGGTCGTCTCAACCATCCCAAGTGAGTGAACTCTGAGATTTTCTTTTCAATTTCCTGATCATACTATTGATGTCAGGCCCGACAGCAGTTCTTGAAGTGTTTGTAGTAACCAGCTTCATCTTTTTTCTCACTTTCAGTCTATTTTGACTTGCTGCTTGAACTGGGTTGCCTTGTCGGGAGTTACCGTATTAATTTGTCTAGATTTGCTCATCGAATTTTGCATCGAATTCTTGAAAAAGCTCAACTCAATGAATTGGTGTGCCAGTTTGGGAGTCAGTAAGTCCACACATTGCCTACCTAGAGGGACAATAACTTTGCACCTGTTTTATAAACAAAGAAGCTTTGACGTGTATAAAAATTTAGGATCGACATTTAACATCCATCCTCACCTCTGATCACATTTCTTTGTTTGTGGTGGTCGCAGCTATTGGTTTCAATGTGGAGACTGTGACATACAACAATATAAAATTTCAAGTCTGGGATTTAGGTTCGTGATATCAGCATGTTAATTTTTTATTTGTAGATTTCTATTGAATATTTAATGTCAATGGCACCCATGTATTAGGCATACTGCTTCAGTTGTACTCTTTCAATCATACTCTCGTATTTTATCCCTTGATAATTTACCTGTAGTATCTTGTATTTCTAACTATTTGTGGCCATGGCAGGGGGTCAAACGAGTATCAGGTTATTAACTCCCCGTCTGAATTTTCTGGTTGCAATGTTGATTTGAATGAACAATTTCTCTAAGTTGTGACGCAGACTGCTGAATGCGTTGATATGCCGTTCTTTTTTGGAAAATTGGCGCAGACCGTATTGGCGATGCTATTACCCAAACACACAAGCAATCATCTACGTGGTAGATTCAAGTGATACAGATCGCATGTCCATAGCTCAAGAAGAGTTTCATGCTATTCTTCAGGTACTAATCGATGCCGTCTTCCATGTGTAGAATAGAGGTCTGAGCACTTTCGTTGTATACTATGAGCCGTTTTCGTATCTCACATCTTACATAGCTGATTTGAAGTTAAAATATGCTCATTGAAGCTACCCTACGCAGTTGCAATGAAGCAAATAGAAATAGAATTGCTTTACAAAAAGCTGAAGGCATGGGACTGTATCATGAACTGCTTGTGGAATTAAGTCAGTTAGTATCTTATTAACTTGAAATGGGAATCGATTAGCTGTCTTCTGGATTGTCAGCTCATGCAGAGTACCTACTCAGAAGGGCATTATTGTAGTGGTGGCACTGTCCGATCTGTAGGTTCTTGAGAACTGTGCAAGTTTCTAGATCTTTTGGTGTGTCTCCGTGGGCTAGAGATGATTTTGCGTTGGGCTTGGTAAGTGCCATTTTTTTAATTCGCAAGTGGCTTGGCAGGAGGAAGAGCTGAAGGATTCTGTGATACTGATTTATGCAAATAAGCAGGTATGTCGATGTAAATTTGCATTTGTTTCATTGACAGGTTCATCAAACGTCACGCTGGATCACACTTAGTTTGTAGAAACAACTTATAATTTGCTTCAGTTGGTTCTGCATTATCTCTACCATCACCAAAATTTTCGTCTCTGAAGAGTGACTCTTGTTTTAGTAAGAGTACAGCAGTTAATGACTTACATAGCATGTGTATATGAGGGTTTTTGTGTTGAAAGTGAATGTGTCTCTTGGTTGTTAGGATTTACCCGGAGCCCTCGATGCAGCTGCTGTTTCAGAGGCTTTGAATTTGCATACAATCAAAAACAGACAATGGTCCATATTCAAAACCTCAGCCATCAAAGGTGATGGGCTCTTTGAGGGCTTGGACTGGTACGAATCTGACACACCTCCGTTCAATTAAATTACTGACAAATATCTTAGTTTTGAGCATTTAGGATGCAACGCTCTCAACATTTAATGCCTACGTATTTAATTGGACCAATGTGAATTGAATTGTTGAACAGGCTCAGTAACACCCTGAAGTCCGGGAAAAAGTAGCTAGCAAACTGTAAGTGTAATCCTCGAACGTTCTATACCCTATATTGTATGTGATGGTATCAAATCTCAAGACAGTCCGTGCTTGAGCTGGATATGTTGAAGCACCTAATCTTCCTATTTGTGTTGCTTTCATATTGTAGGATTCTTAACTTTGAATGCCATCTTCTGAAGACCATGTGTAAAGTACGGATGTCTTGCACAGTATAGGTCGTATTACGTCATTCCTTCATTTAACATGCTGTTACCTGTGTATACAGGTTTGATGTGGAGGAATTTGAACTTGGGAATTTGGCACTTCACAACCATTATTGTGCAGTGTATGGTGGGATATTAGAAAGAATAGAGTTTTGTTGGGGGTGTGTGGGGGTTGGGTGTAGGAGGATCCTACAATCGGTGAAGCGTTGTATAGATCATTTTAAGTAGGCCAAGACCTAGCACATATGTGCATCAAAGAGATTGCAATTTGTAATGACAACATGTAGGCACACCCATGCTGATTCCGCATTGTGGGGAACTTAACTCTATGTGCAATTTGTGGTCTAACCTTTGGACAACGTGAAATTGTACAATTGAAAAGTTGCATCAATCAACTGCACAAATTCATCCATAAATCTGGAATCTGATTGAAACCACATTGGAACTCGAGGTTTGGTAAGAAGGAAACAGTGTTCCTACTTTGTATTAACTTTGACTTGGCATGGGAAAAGTGCTGGATTGAGAATTAACTTATTACTGTTGAGTAATTAAAGCACGTAATTTTGTTGTTTTATTAACCTTTTGAATTGGTGGGTATCAAATGGTTAAAATCTATTTAGCAGTCTAATTATTATACGTATGAATTAAGATCAATTTAATAAGTTAAAAATTGTGAGAGTAGTATTACAATTATCACAAGTATGTCACTGAATATATGACTTGTGGGATCATATATCATTCACTTTCTATATGTGTATATATATATATATATATATACACACACAACAAGATGGTTGTGATTTAAACAATATATGGTTCAATTGCATTATTTTACAAGATGTCTTGAAGTTATTTTTCAGTTTAATATTGTTGCAAATTTTTAAAGTCTTGTGCACAAGCTAGCCTAGGTGCATCTTTGTGGTGTTCCAATATTATTAAGACTACTATTATCTTTGTTGGGATGGTTATTGTATGTTGGCATTGAGGCAATAAAAGTTGAGCTTGTAAGGATTCTAGTTTTATATCTTGTAAGCTTTAAAAGTAGTTTTTAAAAAGAATAGATAATACTAATGCATTTTTTTAAACACTTTAAAGACAATTGGAAGTATTTTTGAGTAATATGGAGTTTTAAGAATGAATGTTAAATAACTCATCTAAAAATGACATTGTTAATTTCATGTGGTGAAAGTAGGCATTGCAATTAGGATATTAAAGTTACAAAGTAGTAGTAACTTTATATAAGTTTGCTCAAGTATAAAATCTATTTTTAATAATAAATAATCTAGTTGAGATTCTAAATTATAGTTACTTATAGTATTATATAAGTTGAAATGGAATGCTAATTTATATGTGGATATCAAGTGCATATTCTATATTATTATTATTATTATTATTATTCTTATTGATTTTAGAAATGTTAAATTAATAGTTGTGATAGTTATTATAACACTATGTTATAAATAATTATATATATATATATATATATATATATATTATAATTTTATACTCTATAAATGCATTATAATAAACAAAAATAATTCAAAGTAATATTATTAAATCTTTAGAGGTTTTTCGGCACTTATAGTACTACACCTCACAATTTTAAACTTTTAAATCTATAATAATATTTTATTATTATTAAATATATTAAGATTATTATTTTAATCTTTTTTTCTCATCTAAGTCTTTATTTTAAAATGGTTTTATCATTTCATTTTGTAACAAGAATATACTATGAATGTTCTTAAAAAAATAAAAAATAAAAACTGACTTTTGTTCATGTTAATATTTAATGTTTGTCACTAATGTTTTATCATGTATATACCATTAGATTTAACAAGTTTTCAACATCATTCGAATTTCAACATATAATAAATAACTGTATTGCAATATTTTTTTGGTTTTTGGTTTTTGGTTTTTTTTTTCCTTCAATTGCATAATATTATATAATAGTTTTCCAATATTTTTACATAAACTAAAATGTATATGATTGATTATTCTTAATCATAAAAAAAATTAATGATATTATTAAAAAAACTATATATATATATATATATATATTTGCATAGATATCAAAAAATCAAAATTCATAAAAGCTGAATGTGTAAAGCTTATTTAATTTGAAAAGTTGATTAAAATGTTTACATATATATGTTTCAAGATCCAACATAGAGTATAATGTACAAATGAATACTTTTGTGAGAAGAATATCCAAAAGTGCAAGCAATGATCAACACAACTAGATAAGTTTTCCTTTGCTCTGCGGACACTCGTGCTTTGATGGTTTTTTGATTCTTATAAAATTGGCTCCACATAATTTCTGAAGATAAGGATACGAAGAGAAACTCGAATCTCCCTGCTTCAAGACTGATTGAAATAGATATATCTTAACATTGGAGGGTTCCTTTCTTTACATTGCCAGGCCCCCTCGCAACTTGGAAATTTTTGCACCGAGCAATCTGGCAAACGCTGAGCCTATGAGTTTTTTCTCGTCTAGTGATGCATTTGTGGCTCCGTCTTCCAAGATTTTCTTTATCACAGTCATGTTTAACGCCGGATTTGAGGTGCTTGTAGATTTTCTGTTGCGTGAAGGAACACGCTTGAACGTTTTATTCTCTTGAACCGGGGAGAGGGAATATACTATCGAGCTGCGATGTTCTTTCTTCGAGGCATTCACCACGGCTGGTCTAATCTCATGTCTAGTTCTCTCTGTTCTTGGGGTCGTTGTACCATTTTGTCCGTTTCGGAATGAGGACTCATTCCTGGAATTGAGCTTTTGAAGCCCCATTGTTGGTGCACACTCACCAGATCTGGTCGATCTTGAACCCTGCAAATCATGGAATGCGTCCTTCTGTAAACTCGATGCTGTGGTAGATGATGACAACCTGCGGGTCCCTTCCTCGTCACCTACGGAAGCGATCCGTGTTACTCTTTGCTGACTCGAAGTTACGTAGGCAGCTTTTTTGCCACAGGGATAAGTTGGGCCTGGTGGGCGTGTACGGGTACCCAAACCCTCCAAAGCTGGAGGAGGTCTTGGCCTTTCTGGTCTGCCAGGTTCCAATCCACTGCTGAGGCTGGTATTGATTGTCTGGTCGTCCAAGAACTGTGCCCTTCTGGATTCTTTCAAAAGCAAGCCTGTAGTAGACACTCTTTTGTTTAGCTTCACGCGCTGGTTTGTACTGCATGTATTCGCTGTGTCTGCAAGAACATTGGGGCTGAGTTTTTCTCTCACGTTAGTGAGAGCCAATGCTAAGTTGTTGCAAACGCCCAATACCGATTTCAATAGTTTTTCCTCGTCAGGTTGGCGTACTTTTGCGGGCGAGGACATGGTTGGCGCGGTTGCTGGTTTGCTCTGGATCTACATGAGATAAGCATCAGTCGAAATGTGAACTTGAGGCACTCCTATTCAGCATCGTATCTCCAAAGGATAGACCTACTTTGTGTTGGGGAGGACTCAATAAGCTTCCAACTTTAACTTTCGAGAAAACTTAGATCAATACATTACATTACATCCCTCTAAGTCCGTATCTAACTCCGTGCAGAAACTTGTCGAACGTCCTATTTTCTGGTCACCCCATGAAGATGGTGATCAGAAAATCAAAGAGCAGGTTTTACTGACACGGAGAGCATAGTAACACACCTGAACGTGGCGCTGCAAGGGCTGAATCTCGTGGCACAAAATTTTCTTGAGTTCGACCTCCTCCTCCTGCAATGTTGTCTGCATGAGAGATGGACCCACATTTGTTACTAAAATACCAATATGATTTAGAGAAATCAATAAAGTCACTTGGTGGAACTCTAATTCTTTCAGTAACCTCCAGAGACAGCAGGAGACCTCCTTGAGTACCTACATCAGCCAATAAGGAAATCACGATACCTGCAATGCCCGCAAAACCCTGGTCTGGGAACCGCTTGAAAGTTGATTCCCGTTATCTCCAAGATTGGGTTTCTGGCTAACACTGTGGTGAGTAACTGCTGCAGGTGTCTTTACAGGTCTTCGCTGCACAGTAACAACAGTTTTATCCGAGGATTCCGAGAGTAGACGTTGACGTTTTGTTGGAGAAGAAGGGAGCTTGGACGATGCTTTTGATTCTTCATGACTAGGATGCAGATCTTCCACAATCTTATTTTTGGAATTATTTCTCGTCTCTTGTTGGGACCTCGGTTGCTGATCGCTGCTCAAAGTCAGTACTTGCCATCGAAAAAAACTACGCTCAAGCTGTCGCCGCTTGCTTACTCTTCGAATCCAACAAGGTAAAGCTTTGAGCATTTTGTCCAGTAAAGCACCCCGAGAGATGACTTTTCGCTCTAGAACAGATGTACGGGCGAATGCTCGCCATGCTGACAATATCAATGACACAAGTTTGTGATCTGCTACCATGGAGCTTGACTCATTCTCCTTGCATGTCGTCAGGTTTGCCGTTCTCAGCCTCTCTAATAACTCTTGCACTTTATGTTCCTGCCAAGACAATTCAAGAAACTGGTAAGTTTCGGAATGAACTCAAAAAATTGGAAAACATTTCTACAAGTATCGAGATCATCAAAGTAAAATAGTTACTTAAACCAAGGAATTAAGTTCTGACATTAAAGGTTTCGTGAAATTCGTATACCCGACGTGAGTCCTCCGACACTTTTTGGTCAAAGCTGTGCAATTTTTTGGCAAGAAACACCACCCTGGAAACCTCAGAAAAACTCACCTAGCATCGGTTTCAGCTAAAAACCATTATGGTTAGTGTTAAAACTCGCCGAAGCTTCTTCCAGTTAATGTGATCATAATGCCTCCCCTTAGTGATTTCAATGCAAGGGCGATGAGAAGGATTGTTGCCAAGCTTCTATTAACAAGCTTCCACAATGCAAAGACGATGAGAAAGGTAGTTACCTTGCAATGGATGCAGCCCACCGCCATTTCCAAATCCAACTATTGATCTTGTCCTGAAATATGTGTTGTGGAAGTGAATAATGCACTATGTTTGAAGGATTTAAGAGTAAGTGGTCACTACCAGAAGAAGAACTGACATGACTTTGGTCGTGTGCATTGACTATTGTACAAGCTGGGCACAATGGGTAAATACTCTGTAACAATCCTACAACTGTATCTTGGGGAAAGGAGCAATAAATTTGGTCTAACTCTGATATGCCACAGTTGCCAGCTTCAGCACACCAATTCTTACTCCCTGATGTGTTCACTACTTTATGACGGGTACTGGATCCATCAGCGTGCGGAGAGGATGGTTGCGCGTGATCCGCGGCATTGACGGTGGTCTCTAGTTCTCTCACGTGATCCGTCAATTTCTTTAGATGTTTGACCATCTCTGAGAGAACTTCTTCTGACGCTTTCGCTCCATCATTTGAAGAGCACTGTAGTTTCATGCAGAATTCCTGGTCACCACATAAACAGGAATTGAGTCCCCTACTATGAATCCGCATTAATGCTTCAAACAAATCTAACTAAAGTTTGGGCTTTTTCCCATTACAGTGCAAGTGCGTTTGCTGGTGTGGATGTTGGAGAGGCGACTGCTAAAGAATCACCAAATCAGGAGGTTCGAATTACCTCTGCATGGGCAGATGCAAGATCTGCCCGCTTCTCAGCTTCTAGAAGTTGTAACAGAAGGATGTCCTTCTCCTGCTTCAAATGGCTGGAGTGCTTCACTGCAGTAGCCAACTCTATCTGCTAGACGCAACAATAGTAACTAACCATAGCAAAAATTCGCCATGAAGCCAGGTACACAGTGCATAAACTAAGTACAGTAAGCAGGTCAAACTAGGAACTTCATCCTGAAAGAATACTTTAGCACGGACAATGGAAAAGCTTTCATCAATTCGTAGGATAACAACGCTTCCACATTCCGAACTCAGTTTCCTTGATACCCGGAAAGAGATAAAATATCTTCAAAGCAGATATGTGGGGAAAACTGTTTACGCAATAGATTGTAGTAACTCTGACCTAACGACCTTTGCCAGAATCTTCCATAAATCGTTTTGTGCATGATTAAAATAGTGAATTTTTTTTCAAGACCTCTTTTGAACACTTTGCTTCACATGCTTGTTGCAATTGCTCTTGCAGGGTCTTAACTTCTGCACTATATTCGGCCACTAATGACTCCAGCTGCTGCTGCTTTGATTTCTGCTGTTCCACCAGTCTGGCTGTTGGGGGCTTGAGCCTCTCAATCTCTTCTGCTTGCTTTATTACTTCTTTATCCCTAGAAGACAACTAACACACCAAGTATTCAATGTGGTCAGTAACAGCCAACAAATTTCAGTCTTGCGAAAACTTGTAAGTATGTCACAAAAGAGTAGAGATATAAGATCTACGTGAAGCCAAACCTGTTCAAGAGGAGCTCTATTTTCTGCCTGGAGGTTAATCTTCTCGGCTTGAAGGCAACTTAGTTTGTCATCGACTCGTCCACTTCGATCCCCCATGCATCTTATCCTCTCATTAAGCTGCTGGATCTCATTATCCCGCCGCTGAATTTCTATATCCGCTTCCTTTAAACTTTCCACAGTCCTCATCATCTCCATCTCACTCTTGCTTACCTGATTTCCACTATTAACCTATTCAGCTTTTTTATTCTGAATCAACAAGTATGTGACCACTCCAGAGTCCAGAAACTTCGTTAATGTCACAATATGCATTGAACTCTCCACATAGAAGTCGCTCTACAGGAGAACAAAGAAATAAAAACGATTCAACTAAAGATCATCACAAGGGACACTTCATTAATATGCAGAGGAGATACCATCACTATAACACAGAATGGACTAATGACATCTGGTTGCCGTTGGAAGTGCGCCAATCCGAATTGGATGCAAAGAAACATACAGTAGTCTTGTCGGCAGAATAGCCATTCTCATGGTTGTTGTTAATCATTGATGCGGCAAGTTGGCTGCGGAGCTTTGAGGAGTTAGCGCGTGCAGAAGCCAACTGTTGTTCAGTTTCCTCCAGCTCAGTTTCCAGCGCTGATAGGGTGGTCTCATCCTCTCGAGCTTCTTCCAGCACCTTTCTTAACTCTTGGCCTAGTATGTTCTGGAATCAACGTACGCAAAGTATCAGGCAAGAGATTGAAAAGATTCAAGGAGATAACTCATCAGCCACTAAATGATTCAAGTGCACAATATGAAGTTCAGATGCTCTGATGAAATCGTCAATTTGCAACCACAAAACTCTGAGAAAATATATTAATAGCTTGACAAACTGTCTTGTGCAGGTGATCTTGTTGAAAGTTAGTGTCATGACCGTCTAAACAAGCGTGCTGCCTGGAGGTTTGGATTGGTATTTACGGTCACGAAGTTATCAACTTCGTACCCTTTACAAGTAGTTATGCAAATCCGTTTTACATACAAAGTTCTTCTGCTAATGAACCTTTTGTCTTGAAGCTGTCACTTGAGCAGACAGGAAAAAAATGCTGCAGAGTCAGCTAACTACCATGCGCGATTTGTCCAAGAATCAGAAAACAATTCTAAGACCTCCATTGGACATACCTTAAGCTGGATATGGCGCCAACGCTGAAATGCAAGCACAACAGAGACTAACTGCTTTTCAGAGTATATTCCTTCATCCTCTACTGCACTCAATAAACCGCTGCCATTTTTAACGAAGATCTCATCTGAGTCTTTTGATGGTTTTGGTTCCAAGCTTGACTGGGTCTCACGGAAGAGGTCACGGACAGGCATCGCCTCCAATGATTTCCAGGCAAATTCTGGACAGCGCAATTGCTGAGTAATCCTGTTTCTGAAATCTGGACTCGCCTCTAACCCTTTCGATGTGTCCATTACCACTGATTGATCGTGCTCACTCTTTTTCTCGTGCGCTAAAATAAAATCTGAATGCTTTGCTGTATAATCGGAACCTTGAAGAAACTCAACACTTGTATAATCCATGTCATCGACGCGCTGCTGAGCTTTCAAACCTCCGCGGCTTTCAAAGGGTAAACTATGAACCCTGTTCGTTCCATTCACAGGTTTCTTACATTGATGAACTTCCGTTTGGTGAATGCGTGAAACACGAATTAACATATTCTCTCCCTCGCTAGGCATGGATACCCCCCTTCCAAAGCATAGATCTCACCAGCTATAATACTCACAGGCATGCTTCCAGTCAATCCAGAGAGCCGCAAACAGACTGTTGTTAAAAGAGAGGTTAATTCTGACTAACCAAAATTAAATTCGGCTTGATGAGTAGTCATTCAAAGTAAATCTAGGCGGTTTAAGAAGCGAAATGCTGGTTTCAACTCGGTCAAGCTTTAAATCATGTCAAAAATCGAACATTTTCTACACTTCAAGAGCAATCGCAAAGTAAGTTTTGAACCGTTGTTCAACGCAGCAGAAACGGGGAATGCAATAACTTCACGCCCCAGTCTCAACAGACTAAAACACCTGGAGCCCTGAGAATTTCTCAAAATCAAACCAAGTAACTTACACTCAAGGATACCCCCCGAGACAGCTGATCCCCAACTGAGTTTCAAACCTAAAAATTCGCCACCCAAAAGTTCGAGAAACCATAATCCAAGGCTCATGAATACTACCCACATCAAGGTACATACACAACAAGTAACTGAAAACCACGGAATTGTCTGCAACGCCACTGCCTAACTCTCACAAACGATAATCACTCACCCACATTCCAACAACAGACCACAGCGTCCCCGGAAGGACGACAATTGAACACTCCCTGCGAGAAAAATCTCACGAGCTCCCCAGATTGAAAGGCAAGCACACAAGACCGAATGTAACTCAATCGAGACAAGAATCGTATCACTATAGAAGGCGCAGAGCTGGACTGTGGCGATGGCAGTTGACACAATGTGTGTTTACGAGCAGCAGCGGAGGAGGGGCAGTTAGGGACGGGAGCCCACCGTAGCCAAGGCCACACTGACATGAACCCGCGATCGGGGAATTGCCACGAACGTGCTCTGTTCGAATGTTCCACAGTGTTCCATTCACATGAGTTCATCCAGCGATGAAGAACGTCGACGTCTGGTTGTACATTCATCCCTCTTCTAAAATTAGTATTGGCACGAATGATCAGAATAAAAATTGTCACCAAATTATCACAAAGTTTTTAACAACCTGTTGAAGTCAAATATGCAAGTGTGAATACTTACCAAAGATGTGCACCAAAATAATTATAAAACTTGTTGATATTATGACAGCATATTTTTTTAAAATTATGTTTGTTGTAGAAGTGATCCACTTTTATTATAAAAGTTAAAATGTCAACACATATTACATGGCATGTATTACATGGCATGTATTACATGGCATGTATTACATGGCAATAATAACTATTGCCATGTAATACACATATTACATTAACCACTTTAACTTATCTTAAAGTTCTTCTTGTAATAAAAAGAAATATATGAGGTGTTTACAAACACTAGTCTTAGTAATTCTGACCGTTTTAAAATCCTCAAGTCAGACAATTTTTATCAATTAATTAATCAATTAATCAATCAATCAATTAATTAATATCTCTAGATGGCCTTATTTAGATGATTTTTAATATCATTTATATATCCTTTATTCATCTTTAAGATAATTGAGTGTATTTCAAGTTCATGGATATAGATTCTACTAATATTCTTTAAGCTACTACCAACCTTCATCAAACATCAAACAATCTTCAAATAAATCCTAATTAATCTTAAATAATCTTTATAAAAATATTAAAATATTTCTGTCAATCTATAATAAAATTCTAACCAAATCCTAATCAAATCCTAAAAAAATCTTAACAAAAGTCTATTCAAACTTTAAAAAATCCTAACTAAATTCTAATCAAATCTTAATCAATTTTTTAAAAAATCATATTCAAATTCCAAAGAAATCCTAATAAAATTCTAAAAAAACCTAATTAAATCTTAATCAAATCTTAATCAATTATAAAGAATACTATCCAAATTCTAACCAAATCCTAAAGAAATCCTAGTCAAATCCTAATCAATCTTAAATAAATCAAGTAGCATATTAAAATTATTTAACTTTCTATTTTATTATTAATTTTACTTATAAATTTGCATAATCTTCAAAATCCTAGTTAGAAATACATACAAGAAATTTAAAAAGAATCATACTTATTAATTGAGTTAAAAATCAAACATTCTACTTAAAGATTGAGTAACATCCTTTTTCCAATCTTAATATTAAGTGCCCCATCTCAATATCTTCTTTATAAATTATCAATTTGCTTTCAAATATTATATAGTTACTTTCATTCACATCAACTATTAATATACCAATTTTTATATTAATTGAATTGACAAATTGTTTCAAATCTTAAAAACCATTATTGGCCTTCAAATCTCCAATTTCATACATCCTAATCCACTTGAATTCTAATAATTTTTAATTTGGCCAACTAATTGAGTCCAAATTTATAATACACATCCAATACGATTATTTTTATAAATCCACAAAATTTTACTAATAGATCTATTACAAAACTCAGATAATTTTTAAAAATATAAATCCAATTTATTTTTTAAAAACCACAATCATTTCAATCAAACACTGACTTTGCATAGTTTTTATAAAGTCATTACAAACTCAAAGCCCTCCATATCAATTTCCACAAAAATTCTTTTAAGTTTGTTCTCTAACCTTGTTCTCCAATCTAACAAAGAACCTTTTATTTGTCAAAAGTGTGTAATTTTGTGCTTTGGGATCTAGTTTCAATCTTAATTCACAATTAGTCCTCTTAGGGTATCAATGTATAATTTTTTAAAATAATTTTTGCTAGAAACTATCATTTATTTTGACACAAAGATGCCTATAGTATTATTATTGCTAATCTATCTTGTTTTGCTTTATTTAAGGTTCTACAAAGTAAGTAGAATTTCTTTCAACAAAAAAGGCAGCATAGACACTATTTTTTTACTTCTTCCTATCCTTTATCTATGAATTTTAAAGTATTTTTTTACTATATTTATAATAAAGCCTTCTAAGTTATTGGTCTTTATGTATTCTTTCACCTAATAGCTATATTACAACATGTGAATCATCAAATTAACTCATTAATTATTTTATGACAAAAGAATGCATTTAGAATACCAAAATTATAATTGTTAGGTAAAGATGTGTTTAGAGGATGCTAAATGAAGGAGAGTAGTATTAGTAGAAAAAAAATGGAATCTTAGTAAGTCTTAGAGGTAACTATCTTAGTTGGTTTAATATTTTTATTTACTATTAAATATTAATGGTTAATTATTGAGATCAATGTCTACATTGGCCTCTTATCTACATGTATTAGTTATAAAAATCTTATCAATGATTAATTAGTAGTTAGAAGAAGCATAAAAAAGAACCTCATATCTTCTTAATTAATTATATAAAAAATAAATTTTTTAGTAGATTTAAATTAATTTTAATATTATAAATAATCACCAAGATAAGAAAAGATAGTTTTAAATGGATACCAATAGTATAAAAATATTATAAATTTTTTTAGAATTTATTTAGGAATTTTTAAAAAAGATTTCAAGACTTTGATAAAATTGAGTTTTACCACCTTGGAAGCTATTATAAAAAATTGGAGAAAGATTTGAAGGCCATATAAGATTTGTAGGCTAATTGGGTATTTTTTTTATATCATGGTGAAGTCAAAAATGTAAAAATATCAGTTCTACTAATAGAAAATAGAAGGATCAGTAGCTAGTCTAATCTTTGTAGGAAGGGAGGTGTACAAGTCCCAAATGGATTGTAGTACCTTGGATGTATGTAGGAGTATAAGACTAAGGACTCAAGGCCTCTCTAGAACACCTAATACACTACATGTGAGCCTTTGTGAAGTTAAAATCTTTGATCTATAAGCAAATTATCCTTGATGTAAAATATTTTCACTTAATTTTTTAATTATTCACTTTTTACTTTTTAACTTTCATAACTTATTCGTAATTTGGATCTACATGTTTCTTATATCATTAGAAAGATAATAAAATTATCTATTTAAGAATATATTTTTATTTTTCACTTATTTTATATTTATTCTTCTTTTATTCTTATTATTTTCTTCTTTCATTTCACACCACTAATTACAAGTATCTCTTAATTGAAGCCATCTTGTAATTTGAGTTGAGGGGTGAAATTTATCCTTATACAATATGACATTGTAGATTTTTATTTTTTTTATTTTTTTATTTTTTTTTAAAGAATGCAATAAGATGTCTTATGCAGAGTACATTAAGAAGGAGAGCAATTCCACAAGCCATCATATTGCAACAACTAATAGAAATAGTCACCTAACGATGGATTTAGAGGAGGAATAAAATTTAATTATAATTTATGATTTATACTAGAAAGTTGGACATCCACATCTGATACAATATTCTTTAGATAAGTTTCTATCTTTTAAATTCTTTTATAATTATATTAAGTTATTATTGAAAACAAAGCTTCAAAAAATTTTATAAACAAAAAGATTGTTTGAAATAAAGTGATTTAGTTGTGTCAAAGTACTAACATCACTTGCTTCATAGATAATAAATTAAATATCAACAAATTATTAGTACGAAAAGAAGGGCTCAAAGTCCTTTTAAGTCGAGCTAATACTCTAAAAAAGAATTTAGGATGCAATTATATTTATCTCAAGACCTCTTTTGAAAGAATTATATATCAAATTTTAATATTGTTTCTATATAGATTAATTTTTGGCTTTTACACCTTCCAAGCTTATAGTCTTATTTTTTATCCAAATGCTATATAAAGCCCGGATGGTATAAATTCATATTATTTCAAAATTCTAACATGGATCACTTTAAAAGGGCTTCCAGAAGAATTTCTTCTTGTGGTTTCTAAAATCAGAGTTGTACTTGGATAAGTATTGGATTTTGGCTTAAAAAATTTTAAAAAATCAATCTACATTTTAAAAGGCTATAGAATCTAAAGTTGATTGAAAATTTGAGGTAAAAATCATCCATCTAGTTATTAAATGATAAAAATTAATAATAATTGATTATTCAAACTTTCTTATGTGGTGCCATTTTTGCTTGGAAACTAACTATTACATTAAAGAATCTTCAATACTTTCCAAGGCTAAAACAAGATCTAGAATGATATAAATGAAGACTCAATAAGATCTAATGCTTGATGCAAAGAAAACTAATAGTATTACAAATTCAATATTTATTGCAAAGAAAGCTAATAGTATTGTGAATTTAATATCTAATGCAAATAAAGCTAATAATACTACAGAATAGAGTCAATAACAAGATTTGTCTATATCTATAACTTTAAATATGCTTACTAATCCTGCTCCTAATTTAAACAGCTTTATTTCAATTTGACATAAGAGAAAAGAAGCTTGTAAGGAGGCATCAAGATAATAGTATATAAAAAAAATGACTCAATTCATATAAGATGATATTTTAATTGGTCTTCTATAAGTTTCTACTAGAAATACACATCATGTGGCAAATATTCAATACAACATGAGAACAAAGACAAAAAAATATAAATATGTAGACAAAAAATGCATTTAAGTATTTGGATTTCAACAACCTAAATAGTAATTAGGTTGGATCAGTACAAATGAAGATGATTTTGAATGGAATAATAGCTAAAATCACTTTAGATTCTATAGTTATAAATGTAGGCCTTTATAAGATCATGGATGATCAAGATATGGAAGATAATGAAGTTTTTAAGGATAGTAGTGCTGAAAATGTAGATTTGGTTTCGAAGCAAATTAGTAAGGTAAGCCATTTTATATTAGAAGATAGTAGGGACTTCAGAATAAGTTGCCTCTCTGAGTTGATTCAGATATTGATACCAAATAGAAAGGCTTTTGCTATCAATAATAAGCAATTAGGTTTGATAATGAGTACCAAACAAAGTTTTTTTAATAACAAGATATTATTAGAGTTGAAAAATATAACTATAAAATATATATATGGAAGAACAAAGGAAGGAGATTGACAATAGTTACAAAAGATTATCATGATAGATACTGATACAATAAACTTAGATTACACAAATCAATTGATTATAGATAATCAAGATATTAACTTATATACAAAAGGCCAAAATAAGATAAAGCTTTATAAATTCAAGCTTCAATCTCTTCTTATTGAAGAAGCCCTATGTATATTAAAATAACTAGTATCAAAATATAGACCAAATAAGTTTAATAATTAACATGATGGAGTATTAAGACCATGGGCTTATAAGGACAAGAGACTTTGATTAAATCTCTAATTAAAGTCTTTTTTTGTAATCCGTGGCAAACTTTTATTTAGACTCTAGATCAAAAGCCATAAGTATTGATGTAAGAGATGGGATCTCTCTAATAAATTCTACCAATATAGGTCATTTAGATCTAGATCTTGCTTACATCAATTTGGCAGTAAAGATAAAGGCAAGGTAAATATAAATCTAAATAACTTGAATAAAGTTGTATCACATTATGGTTTAGCTATCACGTAAAAGTATTATATATATATATATATATATATATATATTTAATGTATAATTTATTATACAACTAACTGAGAGCCATATCAGTAGATTTTTATAGGTTATAAAATGTGGTTAGATTATTATTTTGAAAAGAGCCTATTTAAAAAGACTACTATTGAGGTTTATACAACCTTATTTTTTTTTATAATGACTTTTGAAGTTGATTTTATATTGATAATAACTTTTATATATTTTAAATCATCTTTGTAAGACATTGGTGATCTTTCAAATCTTGTTTTATTTCTTTTAATTGATATTTAAAACATATATTATATAAATCTTGTTAGAAAAAAGATTAAAAAGGGATTTTTAGTATAAAAAGGAGTAGTAGATGAATGGAGATGGATGATAGAAATCTCTATTCATATTAGCCAAAAATCATATCCAATGGGCTTCAAAGAAGCTATTCAAGGCCTTATTAGAGATTAGGATTTTTTTTAGAGCATTCAAATATCAAAGATTAAAATCAGTAAGTTTAGATTTTTGGCTATGATTTTGGTACATGCTTGCAATCTAAAGACAATAAGTGACCTGTTTAATTAGTGGTTGTATTTTGAACTATATCTTAAGTAATTTGACAAGGTTTTGGCTCAAAACTTTTAGAAGAGTATATTTTTATATTAAAAAATTATATACAAAAATTTTGTGATATCAAGATTTTGAATTTTTGAAAAATGAAGAAAATAGTGCTTAGATGTCTATAAACTAGGATTTTAAGTACTTGCTAGGATTTTTGAGATATTAGACGATTCAAAGCAAACCTATAGTTGAATTTTTTTTTTTTTTGTAATAAAACTTAAAGATATGAGCTATACTTTTGAAAAATTTGGCAAAAATTGAATAGCTAGATCAAAGGTTATTAGATTCTAAAGTTTAAGAAGAAATCAATCTTTTGCGGATAAATGAGGTATTGAAGGATTTTTTTATAATTTGAGTATTTTGTACAAATCAAAGGAGTTTTTTAGAAGTCAAGATTTTATAGAGGTAGAAAAATGGATATATAGAGCTATAATAAAATTTTGATATAAAAATGAGATTTTGAAAAGAAATTATGGATTTTTTTAAAAATTATTGAGAATCTAACTTACCAATAATTGAGTAGTTATGATTTTATATAAAAAGAGGTATTAAGAATTTTCTACATGCCAAAGAAAAACTTTATATATAAACATATTTAAATATAAGAGATTTTTATCAATATAATATATATTTTTAATAATATTGATATATTATTTATTCTTCTTATTAAAAAAAATCACTTATTAGAGTCTTACCAATAAATTACAAGTAAATTTTCTACAGCTAGATATCCAATGTATTCTGAGATTGAAAATCACGCAACATAATAGTAGTATTGTGTTGTAATATGATTATATGGTAAAAGATAAGAATATGGGTTCTATTATAAAAAAGCCTAATTAAAAAAATATAATAAAAAAATATAGGTAAAAGATAAGAAGATAATAAATTCTTTCAATGCTAATACTACCTTTTAACAAAATGGACTTCTATTTATTTTGTATGGCCATAAGTAAGATAAAATAAAATAGATTAAAAAATTAAATGATATAAGCATCTTTAGAAGGAAGTTAAGAGTAGACTTTATATAAATTTATCTCAAAAAAATAAGAATTGATATCTAGAAAGGATTGGTCACCAATTAGGATCAAAATTAGACCTTAAAGCACAAAACCAAAGTTTGATGTTGTTTTCAAGATTCTTTTGCAAATCAAAGAAAAAATTTTAAAAGAAAACTTTATAAGATTTTTTTGAACATTAGTTGTAAGTGATTTTGATAGATATTAACTTTGTAAGAGCTTTTCAAAATTAAGGTAATTTTTAGTGACTTGGATTCTTTATGAAATAAAAGAAGTTTATATTTTTAAAAAATTTGTAAGATTAGTAGTAGATCTATAGGTAAAAATTTGTATGTTTGTGATGATAGTTTTATTTAATATATGCTATATATTTGAGCTTGATTGAATAGTTAGATTAAAGATTATTGAAGTTTAAGTAGGTCAAGATCTTTGAAATTGGGATTTGAGGGTCAATGAGGATTCTTAAGATATTGAGCAATTTATTAATTGGATTGAAGTGAAAATTATATATATAGAAGGTTGACTTGATTTCTTATATATTTATAAATTTTAAAAGCAATTAAATGGTGAAAAAAGAAAATATTGGCATTGGAAGTTTAGCATTAAGGTTGCAAAAGGAGGCTCGCCTGCACCTACGTGGATTTTAGGATTTATCTTCTATTTGGTAAGTTGGATTTTTTTCAAAAAAATTTTAATTATTGCCAACTTACTTTTTAAAAGATATGCAAATTTTGAAGAAAAATCAATGGCTCAATTATTAATTATTGAGGTTTCAATTTGTTATAAGATATATTAGGATTCATATAGGATTCGACTACGGTTTCATTGGGGTTTTGTTAGGATTTTTTTAGGATTTAGCATATGACTAGGATTTCATTAGGATTTTATTAGAACTTGATTAAGATTTAATTAGGATTTGGCTAGGATTTTATTAGGATTAATTTGGAATTTAGAATTTGATTAGAATTTTATTAGGATTTGATTGGAGATTAAGATTTAATTAGGATTTAATTAGGATTTTATTAGAAATTAGTTAAGATTTTATTAAAATTTTATTAGGATTTTATTAGGATTCAATTAAGATTTCATTAGGATTTGACTAGGATTTCATTAAGATTTCATTAGGATTTGATTAGAATTCAACTAAGATTTGATTAAAATTTGATTAAAATTTGATTATAATTTTTATTTTTAATATTTAAAAAATATATATTTTAATATTTTTTAAAAAAATTATAATATTAAAATAATATTTCTTTTTTATTTTTTATTTTATTTTTTATAATCTCTTTATAATTTCTTTAGAATTAAGTTGGATTTTTTTATAATTCTTTAAAAATTTAATTTAACTTCTTTAATGTTGAATATACTTATTAATCTTTAATTATAATTTATATATAAATCTGTTAGAGGTATTAGGACTTGTTGTTGTAATTTTTTTTTTTATCTTTCACAGCCAAGTACTTGGTGCATTCTCAAGTAAGACTTCATGTAATATGACAACAGTGGCTAGATAGAGTTTGTTAGATAATCCTACAACTACCAGGACTATATAGACTTTTAAGCCATCAATTTTCAATATCCAATGGTGGATGAATATATATATTGAACAATCTTGGTTTAAAGGCTACTTCAGATCTAGGCCCTATGATAGAATACTATGGATTGCTAAGATCTATCGGGCCAAGTCTCAACTGGTCCACCAACATGAAGGACCATTGCTGCATGGATCTAGAATTATTATTAGACAACTCAAAAGTCAAAACTAAAGAAGTTATTGATTCATAAGGAATATTAATAGTAAATTTTTTTTAATATTTAGATTACAAAGAGATTTTAAAAATATCTAAATTATATCACAAAAATTAAGATTTATTAACTTTCTTGTCTTTCCATAGCCTGAAAATTATAACAACTATGAAGTATGCTTTAAGAACTTCTTCTTTTCTTCTAGTGGTTTTGGATAATTATAATAATAATAATAATATATTTAGAGACTAAAAATATTATTTTTTAAAAATTAAAGATGAATAATCACCTTCTAATTATATTCAATTTAATAGATTGAGAAATTATATTAATGAATAAAAAAGTTTATATCCTTTTATTGTATTTAATCTTTATGATAAGATTTTTAGAACATGGGTTACTCTTACACATGTTGGATCTTTAAGAGATCTTTTTCTTCTTAGTTCTCATAAGATAAGCAGAAGTCAAATAAAGAGGATTTCTCAATAAGATTGAAAATGCACCAAGTCTCTAAAAAAATAATATCTATTTGACATAATATTAGGTAATTCCTCTTTTCCTATGATTTTATGAAATTAAATGTTATTATATACAACATTCCTAAATTAAATGATCCACAAAAAATTCTTAAATTAAAAAGCTATATCAAAAGTATTCAATCTAAATACAACATCTTATTTATTTAAGAACATAAGTTATGTGGATCAAGAGCTCAAGACTTAAACAATCAATTGTAATCAAGAACTAGTTTTTATATATTAGAGGTGTTACTAGGATATGTTAATAACTCAAACTATACATGTGCAAGAAGTATGTATATCCTTATCTCTCATTCTATTAAGTATTTAGTAAAAAATGTGGATTTACTAATTCATAATACAATCTTATAGATTGTTGTACAAGATATCCTAAGAAGTTCAATAGGCATTGCCAATATATAAGCCTCTAATAAGTATTAAGAGAGAAGTCAATTATGAGCTAATATGATAGACCTCCTTTCTTCTAATCTTCTATGGATGATTAGAAGTGATTGGAACCCATGCTTTCTACCATAGAGACAAGTCTTTATATTATAGAAGAATTCTAATCAAAATAGAGACTTGTATATGGAATTTCTTTAAAATAAGACTCCAATTAAATGATTTTTGTATTCATGGATAATATCTAAATTACTCTTGAAACAATAAAAAAGATAGGATAAAAATATTGGTTAATTTTAGTAAGTCTTATTTAAAATTAAATTTATTTTTAATAATAAATATCATTCTACATAGGATCAAGAAAGATGTAGCCTTATTTGATCACCATCCACTAGAAATTTCTATCTAATTTATTCACACCACTCTTAAACATTCAAGTTATAAACTTAATACCTACCATCTTAAAAGTCAATGTATAATAGAATAAGTATAAAAAATTTGGGCTCATATAGAAAATATTGAACCCTTTCTCAATTAGCTTTGACAATTTATCTAGTTTTACAAACTTTATTGTAAAGATAAGGCTCAGCCAAAAAAAAAAAAAAAAAAAAAAAAAAAAAAGTTAGAATACAAAAAGTAATTATTGCAAGTTCAATATAAGTTACAAGATAATCTACAAGATTTGATAATCCAACAAATATTAAAATAAGTACAAAATAATTTAAACTAATTTGAAGAGTAGAAACAAGAAAGGATAAAAATAAGGACCCAAATTAGATAAAAAAATATAAGTAATAGATATTTTAAGGAATTTTTTGAAGTAGTCAAGGAGAGGCATCAAAGACCAAAAATTATTGAGCTTCTCAATAATTAACGCAATAAGATACATGGACAATTTTCAAATTAGAAGCTTATAGCATTATTAAATATTTCATATAAGATTTATGCCAAGGCCCTTCAAAAAAAACTTTAAGTAATTTTAATATAAATTATCAATCTATATCAAATTATATTTCTTCTTCTTTGTTATATTTTGGACAATATCCTAGTCACATAGGAAACCATACATTGACCCAAGACCTCTAACTAATTATGATTAGTATTAAAAGTAGACTTCTCAAAAGCTTATAATAAGATATCTTGGTTTTTCTTTTTTTCTTTTTTTCTTACAATGGAAAAACTTAGATTTCATTCAAAGTTTATTAAAATGACTCAAGTATTATTCAATGGTCTTGAAACTCCTATATGTATAAATGATAACCTCACCAACCATTATTACAGCAAGAATTTACTTCAAATAGACACAAAGTTACTCTTTATACCAAATTAGGTATAAGAAGCAAATTACTTATAATAAATTAGCTTCAAATATGAATCTACTTAGAATTTAAAAGTCTCATAAAGCTTGGCCAAAGGACTATATTCTATCAAGTCATGGATTAGTATAAGCTCATTAATCAACTATAATCTACACAAAACTTGGCTTGACTTTCTTAATTTTGTTAAAATAATTTATTTCTTTTTATTATCATATAATTGTATCTGAGCTCAATATTTAACCTTTAAGATTTGAAACACTAGATTCTTCTATTGCAAATCTTTTAAAGTTCTTTTGCATTCATCACTTCCAATAATTTTTATTAACAAAAAACATTATAATTTCAATTATACCATCTAGTTCCATTAGCATCACCTCTTATGCAATATGAGATAAAATCCAAAATTTGTTAACATAAGTAATTAGTCATAAGAACTCTAAATCAAAAAAATATATATATATATATATATATATATATACCATCACCAACATGACATGTATTTAGATTTCACCAACAATAGACAATCTCTAATAGCTGCTTTTAAATTCCTAATGACTCTTCAAGTTTATCAGCTCTAATTTCATTCAATATCCAATTCAATTGACAACAATCAACTTATCACTTTGTTCTTGGTGACCTTTAGCTTCATATAATCTCTGGTTTATAAATTTAATAACACAATTATTTACAGTTGCCTAATAATTGAATTCTTGCAATTGCTCTTTTAAAGTCACATCATCCAAACTTTTCAAATCTTCAGAAATTATACCTTAAATTTTACTAATTTATTAAAATGATCAAAAAATTTTAATGTTCATCAACAATGAATTGACTAAATTTGAGTAATATAATTTGCATATATTAAGCACATATTCAATCTTTTTGAGGCTATCATAATTTGCCCACATTCTTCAAATGCTTCAGCTCATTCTCTACCAATGATTACTTATATTCATGTTGTGATCCATTCAATTCACATCATCTTTAATATACCACCTTTGTTTTTATGTTAATCTCTAATTCTTCTTATGTATTGCTAAGTTCAATATAACTAATTGATATTAAAGATCCAATAGGATTTTTTTATAGAAATTTACTTATAAAGATTGAACTAGTAATCATATTTTTATCTTTTTGATTCTTATAACAAAATACATCTCTTTTTGGATTCAAAATTAACTTCTTGAATTTGCTATAGTAAGCTAGTTATATATAATTCTATCCCATACACTTAACAATTGTTGTTTCCAATATCATATTTTATCATATTTAATATCATTACAACATCCAATACAACTTCTTCTTCTTTGCTTCTATCAACAAAATTTCACCCTTGGTACTTTGTCAATTGTCATCTTGCTTATTTTGTTTGTTACTTTTCAATAGCTCCTACTAATTTGACATCCAATTCAAAGCCTCATCTTTGTTTTTTCATTCAAATTAGCTCTTACTTTTCATTTAATATATATATATATATATATATATATATATATATATATATAAAATATTTTTAGCCAAATTTGATTTTTTTTTTTAATATTTCTTTCTAATATGCCTCTTAATTGATTTTAATTGTCTATTTTTTCTATTTTAATCCACAACTATGCAACACTTATCATATATTCATTTGTTCTAAATTCCAAGATCTATTTAATTCATTCTTTTTATTTGCACTTTTATAATCTACTATATTTTGGCCTGCAAGAGCTTACTAAGTATGATAAAGTGATCAACACCTTGCCATAATTACTTACACCCTATACATAGGTAATACTTCCATAGCCCTCTATAAACTCATATATATTGTAAGTACATAAAAAATATTTTATTTCTTCAAGAAAAACCAAAATATGTACATTTTCAAAACAAAGCACTAAAAATAATCTTGAATTGAATCTAGTAATTCCTTGTACTAAAAATTCTAAAATTTCCTTTCACTAGTTTTAATTGTTACTACCTTCTATCCATGACTATCTCTTTACACCAAATTCTAATAAATCTTGATTCTTATTACTCTTGTGATATAAAATTCTATATCATTTGTAATTTTTTCTTTCATGAATACTATCACATCACAAAACACTATTAACAAAACCAAAACTTGATCTAATTTTTTTTTTTAAAAAAAATTAAATTTAAAAAAAAAAAAAAAAAAAAAAAAAAAAAAAACTCTTCTTTTTTATTACACTTCAACAACTTTTTCTTTTGCATTCTTTGCCAACTCTCATCCCTTAATAATCCTTCCATTCTTCCTTCTCCAATCATGTGTTATTTCTTTATCCCACCTCGCCTTCTACTTTATCATCTTCTTCATCTTCTATTGTTTCTTTCAACTTCTCTTCAAAATTTATTATCTCGATTCAACCAAAAAAAAAGATAGCTTCTTTCACAAGCCTCTAATTTAGCATGTTATATAATACAAGGATTATTCTATCAACAAAAACCTCCTTGAAGCCAAGGTCGAGATTGCCATTAAACTTGGCTATAACAAATGTAATATTAAATTATTTTGTAGCTTTGGCAAGGACTTATCCTTTCACAATGAGATCACCAAGAATAACATTGTCTTAGCTTGACTTAGTAATCTAGCAACAATGTTGTGAACTATCAAAGGTATCCACCAATGTTATTGTTGCCTTTTAGAGCCCCTTCCGCTGTCGTATTACGTGTTGTCTCATTTGCGAATGCACCGGGCACTTGGCTGTAGAAGATAAAGTATTATTTGCAAATACTCAAGAAATCCTAATAAGTTTCACCCATGTATAAGGAATATAATTCGAGCTTCAATTCAAAAGTGTTTAAAAACACTCCTCTTAGTAAAATCAACCTTACATATACTCCAATTACCTCGTTTCTTTTATAATTAAGCAATTTTTATTTTTATTTATAAGCCCTAATCCTAATTAGTGAGCTTTGAGAAGCTATAATTTTTAATCGAATCGTCTACTTAGTGTGAAATTTTGCACACACATGCTGGTATAAGCCTTTTATATGCTCAAAAATTTTTAGTCCAATCCAACTTACAGATTGCAAGAAAACGCCCAAAAAGCGCACTGATGACACTCGGCCACCAACTTGAAGATTGATGCAAAAACTCCAGTGGTGATTTCTCCTTCTTTCACCATTAACTTCAGCTCAAACTTGGTGTGTAGTTCAACCTACAAGTCTTTTATCAGTATATCAAAAATTACGTTGATCCAATTAGTGGATCTTTAGTTACCATAGAAATCCTATCCAACCCTAAACTGCCAACTTCCGACATCCCTTTGTATCAAAACTCAAATATCTCCTGATTGCATCACTAGATTAACACAAATTTTTGTATACACTTAGCACATCCAATAATCTAGACAATATCAAATTTTGAACTATAGATGCTTAGAGATTTTACGAATCATTCAACAATGCAAGCCATCATTGTCTTATATAAAAATCCAAATCACCAATACAAACCTTGACTTTGAATAGCGATTGCTAAGTCTTCCAAAACCCTATGGTTGCAAGCTAAATGCCCTTAAAACCCCTTTCAAGCTAACTATCCAATCCTAATCATTGATCTTTGAATATCCTTGTTTCTTGCCTTCGACGGTCATTTTTGTCCTTGGAGGTCTGATTTCGACCCTGTCTCATATCCGGTCTTTCTTTGGATATCAATTCAACTAATTTTAAGGATTTTTAAGTTGAATCCTATCCTCAACTTAATCCTAGTATCAACCATAATAACTATTTTTCTTTTCTATCCTATTCTAATTAACTTATGATTTTTCAAAATTAGTAATAGAGTTTGTATAGCCTAGAAGAAAACTTTAACAACTAATTTTTATCTGTTAGCTATTAAAACAAGAAAATAATCTAAGAGGCTTCCATAATCCTTTTCTTAAATATCTTAAGTTCCTATTAAATTAAGATAATCAAGTATTAAATATAAATTACTCTTATCTATACCTTTCACTATATAAACGTGCTGCAACACGACATCCACCCCCTCTGAATCTGCGCATCCTCCGGTATGCACTAAATGAAGCATATGTCATAGTTGGCATCATACCATCTCTTCATTTTCTGCACCAAGTTCTTCTTCATCATCCATTTAAATATAATTGTCTTCTTCAAAGTCATTGATATCTTCAATATGATCTTCCACGTTTATTTTTTCATCTCGTCTTTTGAAAACTTTTACTCGCTTCCCAGCAATAGGTATCTTCAACCTTGTACCATCCAATTCCTCAATAAATATGTGGCAATGTCTTGAACTGTTACCACTATATAGGGTCCAAACCAATATTTTAAAAATTTTCGTAAGATACTATGCTGGTTATCCAAACTGTTGTCATAAACAAGTATCTAATCACCTTCTTCAATTGCTTTAGACCTCAATCGATGTCGTTTATCAAACCGAGCCTTGTTCTTTAGCCTTGCCTTTTGTAACCGTTTTAATACTAATTCCACATCTTCTGATCTTTATTCAAGCTGTCGAATTCTAATAGCCAGTAACTCTTCTCTTGTTATTCTATCTTTCCAAGGTAGTACATTCCAAGTTGGCACTTGTTCTTCAATTGGCATAATAGGTTTTTGACCTTTCAGGAGTTCCACTGGCATATATCTTGTCACCAAACTATGTGTTGTTCGATCAGCCCATAATGCATAAGATAGAAGTCGAGGCCATTCTCTCACTCTTCCATTGCAAGCTTTAACCAAGGCTTTTACAATTGGTGGATGTCCACGTTCACTCTTTACATTCCCTTCTGGATTAAAAACCGTGATTAATGATAATTTAACTCCACATCTCTTGAAGAATTCACGAGCTTCATATACATTTAATTCTCCACAATCTACAATGATCTTTTCCACACATCCATAGCAGCAAATAACATCCTCAAGTAAAAACCTGCAAATTCCTTCTGTAGACTTTGTCCTTAAAGCCCTGCCTTCCACTTGGTTTGATAAATCTTCACGAGCCAAAACTAAATACCTCATTTGCCATAGTCCCATTGGCATAATAACCAAATCCACAACCCATTTAAAATGAATGGCCAAAGGATATATTGGATGCAAACCATCTCGATGTCGTATATTCGAATACATTTGACAAGTCACACAAGATTCTACAAATGAAGTTACATCTCGATACATATTCTTCCACCAATATCGCTCCTTCAACTTAGCAAAAGTAGCCCAAATTCCTCTATGCCCTGTCCATAAACTATCATGAAATTCCTTGAGTAATTCTTGTTGATCTTCTTTGATACCTACTACTCGTTGTGGCATACCAATGTTTGATTTTGGCCTCTTCTATAGAAATCCCCCTTGTAATATGAACTTGTCTGCTTTTCTTCTGATCTGTTTAAATTTTTCAACTGACCAATTAGCATGCTTGGTTAACGTGCTCAAATAAAATCCAATATCCAATAAATCTCCTTCATAATTTTTTTCATGAAATGGCTTATTTTCTGTGTTCAATTGTGAAACTGAATAAAATTTAGTACCCACATCATCAATATCCTCTATCATTTCATCTTCTCTATTATATCTTGCTCGAGATAACATATCTGCTATGGAATTGTCCTTTCCCACAACATACTTAAACTCCGGATTTAATGACTTGATATAAGCAATCCATCTTAACATTGTAATGTCTGAAGTTGTGTAATTAGTAATCATTCCAAGCAAAGGCAAACAATCTATTTCCACTACTACTGTTGTCCCAATTAAATAATCCCTTTCAGCTTTCATAGCTGAAACAACTCTCCATAATTTCCTTTTCACTTGAGAATATGCACGTTGGCGTGCACTTAAAACCTTAGTTCCAAATCGAACTGCAAATCTATGTCCATTTGAATCATCTTGACCCACTGTCCACCCAATAGCAATTGGACTAGTATCCATTGTAAGAATCATTGATCTATTGCACTTATAATCAATTTTTCTCAATACTAGAGATAATATTAATAATTCCTTCAATATCTGCATTGCTTTGATATGCTTTTTTTTCCATTTAAAATGATAACCTTTGCGTAAAAATTCATACAATGGATCCGCTATATGAGCATAGTGAAGAATCCAAATACGATAAAACACACATGTACCCAAAAACCTACGCACCTCTGTTAAAGAACTGTAATCTTTTTTTATTCTTCTAATTGCATCAATCTTCGCTGGATCTGGTTTTCTTGCATAAAATCTACATAAATGTCCAATAATTATAACTTCTTCTACTCCAAATATACATTTTATACCTGATAATGTAAGACGAACTTCTTCAAGCCGAGTCAATATCTTTTCACAATCTTGTATATGATTGACAACATACTTGTGACACCCCCTTTTATCTAAAGTTTCATCCTTGTCTTCTTCTTTGTATCTTTTAATAGAAACATCATCTAAAAAAGGCATAGTCTTTTCAAGAATAAAATCCCTCAATACCTTATTTATCCCGCTCATCATATGTGCAACTGAATTACTAGTACCTTGAAGAAGAGTACACATTTTAACCAATCCAAGTGGAGTTCTCATTGTTTTCATGTCTCTACTTTCTTTTGCTAGTTGAAATTGATCGTAGCGTGAATACAGGTCATCCATTGAATTAATTGCCCTTCCTACAAATGCTTCAGCAAATTCATCTACTGTTGGTCCAATTCCTGCATTTCTGATAGTCACTGCATTTACTAGTTGCATATTTTAAATAAATTATAATGATCCATTATTCTTAGGCACTGTAAACCATCAGCTAGAATATGGTGCAAAAGAAGGCTCCAAAATCTTCATTTTCATCTTTTCTTTTAATAATTCTATCAAACTCCGTAAATGTGCCCTTGGCATTGGAATTGGCCTCAAATTCCAAGGTACATGTGGTATAGTGAAAATAACCATAGGAGTTACAACATTTGGATCCACACATCCAATTTCATGAGATTCAAAGGCAAATGATTTACCTCGTTTTGCTAGCATTTCTTTGAAGAACACAATTTCCTCTGGCAACAAGGAACCATCAGAACCAATCTTTAATTCTTCAAAAGTTTCTTCAGTAAACTTATGCCCAATATTTCTTAGATCCCTCAAGCTCTTTTCTCTTGATGCTCCTTCTACTTGTTCTTTACAGTCTTTTGGCAAAGGCCCAGCAATGGGTTTTACCTTCTTATCTACTGTCTTGTATTTTGTTTCAACCATAACCTCTGGCGTTTGAAAAGATTCAATCATATCATAAACTTCTTTCGAATGAATCTGTATAATTTTATCATCATCACCTAATCCAATAGATGTAATCAATTCTAAAGGATCTTCCAATCCATTTTCTTCATAAATACCAATAATCTTTTCATCATCTTCTAATATTTTTAATCCATATAATTCTCTTTCAATAGCACATAATCTTTTTCTCTCATTTCTTTTTAAATCCTCAATCCTCTTATACATAACACTCCCATTTTCAAAAATGCCAATAAATCCTGCATCAAAGGTACATATATCTTGCGAGAGTACCTCTCCTTTTGTACCTCCATAATCCCACTTTATAGTGGTACTCCTCAAAAATCCATAAATTCTTCAACGACTCTTGGCAATGGTTTCTCTCTCAATTTGTCTCGATTACGTTCATGATTTGGAGGAACAGTCAAAAATTGTACTGCCTTTTTTCCATCTTCACTACGAATCCGTACATAAGCTGATCCATCATCAAGGACTTTTGTTTCCATTTGAGTCGCAATAATGTACGGTTGTCCCAATATAAGAGGATAAGTTGTTGCATCTTAAACAAAGAAATTTTGTTCCATTGCAACATCACCAATCCAAACCTTCACATCTGGGTAAGCACCATACAACTCACCTCGTGTATTATTAGCTGCCCGTATTATCCATCCATACTCCATATCAATTGGCCATTTCTATTTCATGTAAAGATCCTTAGAGATAAGGTTTATTTCTGAACCATGGTCAATCAAGGCAACAACTAGCTCATCCATATTTCCAATCTTTATTAATGCCTCTGTAGTTGCTCTAGCCCAATGCTTTCGAGTATAATGACTCAAAATTTCTTTCTCCTTATCACTTGGATCATCAAAACGTGCTTTTTGATTATAACTCCTTCCTTCATTTGTTGATTGTTTATAACAGTTGTCAATTTCATCTTCTTCATCCTCACATATATGTGCATCAATAGCATGATTTGATCCAGATTCACCCATTAATTGCCTCTTTCGCTTAATACTGTCAATAATGACATCATGGAATTCTTTCTTTGTAATATCCAATATTTTCTTCAATATGAATTCAACTTTAGCATTAAGGACACGTTCTTCAAGCACCCCCTTTAAATCTGTTGCTCCTTCAATATCAGAGAGAAGTTTGTAAGCCGTTGACTTACCTTTTTCTCCTAAGTTCTTTGATTTTTTTTTTGAAGATATTGAAATATCCTTTGTTGGTAATTCCTGTGATGCCATCTCACAAGCTTTATCTCCCTGAATCTGTCTTTTTGAAGAATTTCCTTCTCTTGTATCGTTAGAATCTTGTCTTCTCTTTTCTTCTATCAAGGCTTCATGTTGATTTTTAGCAATATAGGCATGTATTGATAAAGCTTCTACATAATCCTCCCAACCCGTAGTTCCACGAATTATTGCAGCAGTTCTTAATAAAGCTTCTCGTGGCATCTTCTTCTTATGCATTGTAGAAATGGCAGAAGACCAAATTCCACTTGATTCAATATTTCCAAAAAATTCTTGCTTAGCATTATCATCCACTCTAGTACCATAACTTGCAATTTCCATTATTGCAATCCCATTCGCTGCCAAATAATCCTTAACCAATGCTTTCATACCTCCCTTACCAAAGTTGATTTGGAGAATATCACCAATATTTTTTAACGCCACTTTTCCATCTTTCCAAAAAACAATGCCTTGTTGGACCGTTGTCGTACTGTAATTGCTTACAGTATGTAAAATCCACTCAAAATGCCTAATATGTTTATAGATTTAGATATGTGTTAGAATGGTTAGTAAGTTAAATTAAAAATGGTTGATAGAAGAAACTTTATTTTATTTTATTTTACTTATTTTAGTTATGGTATTTTAAAATTATAAGATCTAAATGTTTAGTATGAAGCCTTGAGAGAAGGTTGGGACTTAAGGATGAAAATTCAAGCTAGTAAGAGGCTAATTGGGAGGGATGAAATCAAGCCATGGTCGGATGAAGGCAAGGAATAGGGAACTTCATCCCTATTGGTCGAATACCATGCCCAATGGGCTTTGAGGAGGCTGCCCGCGACCTTAACAAGGGTTTTCGGCGACTTCATAAAGGGGATTTGCAATTTCAGAGGTAGGGTTGTAAAGTTTAGGGTTTTGGGTATAGTTTGAGAGGAAATTTTAGGCGATTTGGAGTTAGGGTGAAGAAGTTATACTTGTTCAAAGTTAAAGAGTGGATTTCATACATACTGTCACTCTTTTGGGATTTCGCGGAGTTGTACGGAGGCTTTTGGAGATCGGACGGTGCGGTTGGAAAGGTGATTTCAAGATCTACGTCTGTTATGAAGGAATTCTTAAGTTTTGAGTTTAGACGAAGGAGATATGAAGAGTTGAAGACAGCGCATCCAATTCCAAGGCAGTAAGTAGACCGTTTTGTTGATGGTGATGGGGTTTGCCATATCTTAAGTTTTTGGACGAATTTTTGTCTAAAAATTTCCAAGAAGGTGTATTATTATGCTAAGAAGCTATACATCAAAGTTTCATAGCATTTGGACTTTTAGATTGTGAGATATGAAGAATTTAGTATACGGGTGTTTGTAAACAAGGGTTTAAAGCTACTGCAAGGGTTTTGGCGATATCTAAAGATCGATAATGAATCAACGGTTGAAATTTGTGGTGGTAGTTGTGAAGAATATATCAGTACTTCATGTAAATTTGGAGTAGTTTTGGACGGTTGGATTAAAAGTTATGGGTTATTGAAGTTCGGGAAAAATTCCCTTCCTACGGGAGAATGAGGGTTTAGAGTATTTTGTTATGTTTTGAGTGGTTTGAGGAAATTAGGCTTGTGTATTGGGTGTAATAGCCCTATGGAGATCTCTTTTATATAAAATTGGGGGTTTTTATTATACTTGAATCTTGCTTGAGTAATTAGTGGCAGCCAGAAGCCCAGCGCTTTCTTGAGGCAGATTCTCTCTACCACGACATTATTGGTGCTTCCACTGAGAGAGCCTTGAGGCATTAGTTACTCAATAAGTGAAGATGGGGGATCAAAATCCAAGTTTTGGATTACCCGGGGGGGTGGCTGCTCAAGACCTTTTCAAGGCATTTGCCCAATTTATGGAACAAAGGCAACAGGTGCAAGGAGATGACAAAAACACCTCTAAAGCCTTACAAGCAGTAGTGGACAAGATTGGGAGGTTTGATGGGAGGAACATCACTAAGTTCCTAGGGATTTACACGTGTGAAATGGAGGTACATCAAGTTTCAGAACTTAAAATGATTACCACCTTTAATTTGGCAGTTATACTTGAGATCAGGAAGAGGATGCAAGAGTTGCATAAACATGATATATCGTAGGGGAGATTTGAGGAGTTGCTGAAGGATGAGTTTTTTGAGGAAGACTCAGAAAGGATGACTAAAAGATCATTCTTAGAATGGATTGAACATAGGCCAGGAAACCAGATGGCTCCGAATGAATTAATCAGGGAGTTTGAAAGGAAGTTTGGCCAATTGCCACGACAAGAGAGACAGTTATTGGACACTAGGAAGACTGAGTTGTTTTTGCAAACAACTAATGAAGATTTGGAAGACAAGCTACTTTTTCATCTTGCAGATAGGAAATCTGAGAGTGGATTTACAAATAACTCCATGTAAGCAGCGAAGAGACATAAGAGGGACTCAAGGCCGGCCAAAGAAAAGATTAAGATTCGTGGCTATTATCACTTGCTGGTTTTACAATCAGAATCCAAGTTCAATACCAATGGATGTACAAATAAGGTCAAGATGATACTATTGAAGAGTTGATTAAGGGCATACAAGATCTAAAGGTAGAAATGATTGAGTTGAGAAGATCTCAAATGCCTATAAGCAAGAGGAGGACTCCAATAAACAAAGAAGCTCAAGACGAACAAAAGCCAGAGAAGGTACCTTCTTCTCCTTGTCTTGGAGACATATCATTATCAAAGATGGGGTTGGAGAAAGACAAAGTGAAGGAGAAGGATGATGCCAACAATGCCAAAGTTGAAGCTATTATGGTAGAAGCATTGGATACTCGCATAACTATGAATGAAGAGGAAGAAATTAGCCAGGTATTTGCTCTCAAATGTGACTCTATGGTTAATGATGGCTACCAAAAAGAGAAAAAAATTGGCTTTAATGAGGCTCAAGAAGAGAAAGTTGAAGAAATAGAAGAATTTTTCAATGGAGAAATGGAAAATGAGGTTTTACAAATATTTCCTGGAATGAATATAAATAATACAAGGGTTATTATAGATACAACAAGTATCCAAAATCAAGGTGAATTTGAATATGGAGGAGCGCAAGGCTTAACAAAAGAAGCCCAGACCATCCAAATTCAAAAATGTGTGATTGAAGAAAAGAGGGATAGAGTTATTCATGAGGAAGATATTACTGAGCTTGTAAGTAAGAAGAAGTCTCCAAAGAACAAAAAAGCTTCTCAAGAGACAAATTCAGAAAAGGTATCTTCTTTTGTTCATTCTGGTGATATACTATTATCAAAAGAGTGGGGAGAGAAGGACAAAGAGAAGGAGAAAGGTGACACAAGCAAGTTCAAAGCAAATAATGAAGAAGGTAATCTATATGAAGCTTATCCAACTGTGAAGATCAAGATTGGAGATGTGGAAGTGGAACAGAACTTCTTCGTGCAAAATTGTGCTACATATCCGGTAATACTTGGTCAACCTTATATTACAGCTGCTAGAATGGAAACTAGAGTCTTGAATGATGGTTCTCATTATATCAAGATTTATAGTTGTAATGGGAAGAACGCTATGCAAATTCTTATTGTAAAGCTTATTCATGAAAGGCATAGAGAGCAGCTAAGAGAGATGCCTTTAGAGTCAAGAAATATTTTCTTAGGTTTCTAAAGGGCACCCATGTAGGATGGAGGTACATGGGTGCAAAATAGATTATCTCCAAATTCCAACATAGAAAATTTTGGTTCTAGATTTTGGATTTGATTGACAATAGGTTTATGAGTTTTCAAAGGGTTGAGGATTTTAATCTTATAAATAGAAGAAGGATACAAAAACAAGAGAAAAATTTAAAAAGAGTGGGTTTAGTTTCAAATGATGAAGTTGTAGTAGGAATAACAGAAAAAATAAGTTTAGAAGATGGTTTGGTATAAGTTTAGGATGAAAACACTACAGTAGAGATGTACTCAAGAAAAGAAGCTAAGGAGCCAGGTTGGAAAGAGAAGTGCAGAATTGTACATTAATTTACTCAAGAATCGTTGGTTAAGCTGAAGATTGGAGGGGGTGATTTCTTGGCACATACCAGAGGATGTGCAGGTTTGGAGGGGGTGGATGTCGTACTGTAATTGCTTACAGTATGTAAAATCCACTCAAAATGCCTTATATGTTTATGAATCTAGATGTGTGTTAGAATGGTTAGTAAGTTAAATTAAAAATGGTTGATAGAAGAAACTTTATTTTATTTTATTTTACTTATTTTAGTTATGGTATTTAAAAATTATAAGATCTAAATGTTTAGTATGAAGCCTTGAGAGAAGGTGGGGACTTAAGGATGAAAATTTAAGCTAGTAAGAGGCTAATTGGGAGGGATGAAATCAAGCCATGGTCGGATGAAGGCAAGGAATAGGAAACTTCATCCCTATTGGTCGAATACCATGCCCAATGGGCTTTGAGGAGGTTGCCCGCGACCTTAACAGGGGGTTTTTGGCGACTTCAAAGGGAGGATTTGCAATTTCAGAGGTAGGGTTGTAAAGTTTAGGATTTTGGGTATAGTTTGAGAGGAAATTTTAGGCGATTTGGAGTTAGGGTGAAGAAGTTATATTTGTTCAAAGTTAAAGAGTGGATTTCATACATACTGTCACTCTTTTGGGATTTCACGGAGTTATACGGAGGCTTTTGGAGATCGGACGGTGCGGTTGGAAAGGCGATTTCAAGATCTACGTCTGTTATGAAGGAATTCTTAAGTTTTGAGTTTAGACGAAGGAGATATGAAGAGTTGAAGACAGCGCATCCAATTCCAAGGCAGTAAGTAGACCGTTTTGTTGATGGTGATGGGGTTTGCCATATCTTAAGTTTTTGGACGAATTTTTGTCTAAAAATTTCCAAGAAGGTGTATTATTATGCTAAGAAGCTATACATCAAAGTTTCATAGCATTTGGACTTTTAGATTGTGAGATATGAAGAATTTAGTATACGGGTGTTTGTAAACAAGGGTTTAAAGCTACTGCAAGGGTTTTGGCGATATCTAAAGATCGATAATGAATCAACGGTTGAAATTTGTGGTGGTAGTTGTGAAGAATATATCAGTACTTCATGTAAACTTGGAGTAGTTTTGGACGGTTGGGATTAAAAGTTATGGGTTATTGAAGTTCGGGAAAAATTCCCTTCCTACGGGAGAATGAGGGTTTAGAGTATTTTGTTATGTTTTGAGTGGTTTGAGGAAATTAGGCTTGTGTATTGGGTGTAATAGCCCTATGGAGATCTCTTTTATATAAAATTGGGGGTTTTTATTATACTTGAATCTTGCTTGAGTAATTAGTGGCAGGCAGAAGCCCAGCGCTTTCTTGAGGCAGATTCTCTCTACCCCGACACCGTTTCATTAAACTCACTACAATCCTTTCGAGAATGGGAATCATCATCACACCAAATGCATCTTTGCACATACCCTTTTTTAAAAATAGATTTTGAATTCATTACAGAAGTCTTCTCCTCAAGCCTTGCAAATTTAATTTGAAGATCCCGCATTCCGTGTATAAGTTCTTCAATCCCCATATCTTCTTTCTTTGACATAGTTGTTGAAGGTTGAACAATAGGTACCATCAACTGTGAAGTGGGCACTTGAATTTTAGGTACCTGCACCATTCTTTGCATATCCCCCCTGTCCTTCCTTCTTTCCTTTTTTGCCAACAACCCTATTGTATCCTCGACCTTCTATCAATTTGTTGTTAATCCTTCATCTTCTTCTATATCTTCAAGAGAAATCTCCAACCTTTCTTGTAATTTTCCATCTGCTGCTTGAAAAAATAACTCAACCTTGTTTGGTTCCAAAGTTACCTTTTCTATTTTCGATAATCGAGAATACTGTCTTTCAAACTCCCTTAATAATTCAGTAGCTTACAATTTCTTGTTAAGATGCTCAATCCATTCCAAAAATGATTTCTTAGTGACTCGATCAGAGTCTTCTAAGAAATATTCATTTCTCAACGCATGAGAGAATTCCTCTCAAGAGCTTCCAAATTGCTCTGTAACTGATTTCACATGTTCTCTTATCTCTGGTATTGTAGCAAGTCCAAATAATAAAATCATGTCCCTTTCAGAAACTCAATTCAATTCCATTTCATTTCCCGCATATAATACCTCAAATACTTAGATATGTCCTTCCCATCAAACTGGTCAACCTTGTTAACCACTACTTGTAATGCTTTGATTGCCAAAGCCTCCTTTCGATCCTTTTCTTGTTGCCGTTGCATAATTAATGTAAAAGCTTGAAACATATTTGCAATGTTCGGGTCTAGATACATACCTTGTCCACCAGAAGAAGCTCCACTAGAAGATCCACTTGAAGCTCCACCCAAAGCTCCATCAATAGCTCCAAAATCCACCTTTTTGCTTTCTTGTGCCATTAATTCCAAATAACCACAACAAAAGCCAATACCTTCCATCCCAAACTTTCACGTCGGGTTCACCACTTATGTCGTATTATGTAATGTCTCGTTCGGGAATGCATCGGACATTTGGCTATAGAAGGTAAAGTACCATTTGCAAATACTCAAGAAATCCTAATAGGTTTCACCCATGTATAAGGAATATAATTTGAGCTCCAATTCAAAAGTGTTTAAAAACACTCCTCTTAGTAAAATCAACCTTACATATACCCCAATTACCTCGTTTCTTTTATAATTAAGCAATTTTTATTTTTGTTTATAAGCCCTAATCCTAATCAGTGAGCTTTGACAAGCTATAATTTTTAATCGAACCGTCCACTTAGTGTGAAATTTTGCACACACATGCTGGTATAAGCCTTTTACATGCTCAAAAAAATTTAGCCCAATCCAACTTACAGATTGCAAGAAAACGCCCAAAAAGCACACTGATGACGCTCGGCCGCCAACTTGAAGATTGATGCAGAAACTCTAGTGGTGATTTCTCCTTCTTTCACCATTAACTTCAGCTCAAACTTGGTGTGTAGCTCAACCTAAAAGTCTTCTATCAGCATATCAAAAATTACATTGATCCAATTAGTGGATCTTTAGTTATCACAGAAACCCTATCCAACCCTAAACTGCCAACTTCCGACAACCCTTTGTATCAAAACTCAAATATCTCCTGATTGCATTGCTAGATTAATACAAATTTTTGTATACACTTAATACATCTAACAATCTAGACAATATCAAATTTTGAACTATAGATGCTTCATAGATTTTACGAATCACTCAACAATGCAAGCCATTATTGTCTTATATAAAAATCCAAATCACCAATACAAACCTTGACTTTGAATAGCGATTGCTAAGTCTTCCAAAACCCTATGGTTGCAAGCTAAATGCCCTTAAAACCCCTTTCAAGCTAACTATCCAATCCTAATCATTGATCTTTGAATATCCTTGTTTCTTGCCTTCGACGGTCATTTTTGTCCTTGGAGGTCTGATTTCGACCCTGTCTCATATCCGGTCTTTCTTTGGATATCAATTCAACTAATTTTAAGGATTTTTAAGTTGAATCCTATCCTCAACTTAATCCTAGTATCAACCATAATAACTATTTTTCTTTTCTATCCTATTCTAATTAACTTATGATTTTTCAAAATTAGTAATAGAGTTTGTATAGCCTAGAAGAAAACTTTAACAACTAATTTTTATCTGTTAGCTATTAAAACAAGAAAATAATCTAAGAGGCTTCCATAACCCTTTCCTTAAGTATCTTAAGTTCCTATTGAACTAAGATAATCAAGTATTAAATATAAATTACTCTTATCTATACCTTTCACTATATAAACGTGCTGCAAGACGACACCGCTACCATACCGGAATGAACTTATGAAAGGAGAAGCATTGGCGATAGATTGTTTAGACGCACATACAATAAATCCAAAGCCAATTGACAATGTCAAGGTGATAATAATCTTTATCGCCATAGCCATCCCTTTCCACCCACATTGTTTGGTATAAAACTTTAATTTTTTTTAAAAAAAAACCAATAGTAACAAAACAGCTTACTTCTTGAAAATCACTCATATTTCAAATTAAACAAAAGATTGGGAGTAATGAATTATAAGACAAATTGAATGGAATACAATGGTTATATTAAGTATTGTACATACAAGGCTAATCAGATCCAATCAATTAATACCAAGATAAAATAAAAAAAACTAAGATACCTTTCAAATAAGTAAATAAAATAAAATAAAATAAAATAAAACAAACAAACAAACAAACAAACAAAAAAACAAAAATAAAAAGACTTGTCTTGCATATTGCTCCTTATCTTTTTCAAATAGTAAAAGAAATATTTAATATATCTATTAATAAAGAGATCAAAGAAGCAAGATCTATAGCATTGTTCATCTAAATAAGTATTCACAATAAACTCTAACCTAATATATTGATGACTCAATCTTAATTTTTAAAAAAGATAAAAATTTGATAACATAAGTGGTGAATATTTTATAAAAACTAAGCTATGTCTTTAGATTTGATATAAATTGGAATTAATCTTTGACATACTAACAATATAAGAACTTGGCTAAACTATCATAAGTAGATAATTTTGATTGAATATAGGCAAAAAATATATATATATATCTAAAATTTTAGAAATTCTATTTGAATTATTGATTATAATTCAAGATATGAATAAATTTCTAATTGGTAGAATCAAAAAAAAACTTGATTTTTGATATGTCATTGAAATCAATATAGATGGTAGAGCTATTATAATTAATAATTTCTTTTTTATATATATTTCTTTTTTCTTATTAATATGGAGTGGCTTTGAAAAAGCAATAGAGTAAATTCAATCTCCCACTAGGAATTTTTTTATAAGAAAGTATTTAAACTCTTACTAAAGCCAAGTAACTTAAACAACCTATTTGTTAAAGATAGGTGGTCTTGGTATTGTTGACTCACAAGAAGCATTAATCTTGTTTGCCAAATGGATAATCAAAGCCTTTCATCTAAATTATTCCAATTTTCAAATGCTTTTAAGATATTGACTATTAATGGCATCTTCTAAAATACTAGGTAAATAGAATCCAAGATATACATGGATCTTATTTGGTAGATACAAATGAAATAAAAGATCAAAGATATTGTTAAATATTGGCAAGGCTTGGTTGAAAATGGTTATATATCTCAAAACAAATACTTCTAAATTCTTTCTTGAAATATAAAATATATTTTTATAATAGAATAAAGAATTTTTTCTAATTGATTCTTATATTTCATCATCAAGGATAGAAGAACTTCACAAGAGATGATTGTAAAGGATTAAAGACATTTATAATAAAGACATAAATTATTTTATGTCACTCAGAGAAGCAACCTACAGTTTTAATCTCAACAATATTGAAGAAAGATTTTGGATACATCTTTGTAATAGATATCTTAGAACTTGGAAGCAAATACTTTATTCTAGATTAAAACCTCCTCAAATCAATAATTGGATTAGTCTTTATAATTCAAATGAAGCTCTCTTATCAAACTATGTTATTTAAATAGGCAACCAAAATTTAAATATAATATCAAAAAATAGATTTGTTATATCAAGGCCTACAAAAATTAAAATTTGCTTAATTGAAAAGCAATCAAGACTTCTACATCTTAAGCAAATAATTTTTGATTTACAAAATATTGTGCTTCTAATAACTCAAGTGTTGAATTTTGAAAGAATATAAGGCTATGCAAAAATAATAAGGCGGATTTCTAAAATGAAGGTGGTAGATGAGAAAGATGAAGACATACAATTATTTTTTGGCATAGTCAAAAGAAGAAACTTTGATTTCCAAATATACTATTGGCAATTGGATATCAATATTATAACACACACTACTAAATTTGGTAGGCAACTCATCCAACAACAATGTAGCATTTGGAACTTAGTTACTTCTAAATAAAAAGATATCCTTAATGATAACTATAAATTCAAATGGAAGAATGTTTGGTTCAAACCAAGAGCTTATAAAGAGACAATATTAATTTGGCTTATCTATCATAAAAGATTAGCAGTCAATGTGTGGAAAGCTTAAGCATATAAGGATATCTTTCCTTTATGCCAATTCTATAATATTAGACTTCTTGAATGAATTCTATATAGATTTTGGGATTGTATCTAAGCCAAAAAATCATGGGATTGGATCATAGTTCTAATAAATAAGTTACTTACCAACTCCAAAAGAGCTAGCCCATGGCCAACATTCTCATAGAAGCAAATCATTTTTACAAAAGATATACTCTTCAAATTCAAAAAGTTTAAAACAATATAGTTTCTACTGTAAGATACATGCTTATAGACTATTTGGAAGGAACAAAATGACTTCTCATTTAATAGAGCAATATGGAATGACAAGAAAGTTAAAATGGAAATCTAATCCAATTTCTTAGACTATGGTAGAATGATGTAGAAACATACTCTTGACATAGTAGAAAAAAGGTAGATAACATCAAAGCTTTGCTTTGTTGTTGGAACAAAACATGGATGGCCAAGAATATGTTAGATGTTAGACACTACAAATTTATAAGGTAGAACTTGAATCCTCCATATAGAGGCATAATCATATATAATAGCTCAATAATAAATATACAATAATATATAGTATAGTAATTATAATAGTGCTTCAATCACCATCTAATCCTTTGATTTTAAGATCCTTGAATGTAATATATTTACTTTTCTAATCAATACATTGAATATATTTCAATTGTATTAAAAATAATAATAATAATCATATTCAAGCATTAAAATTTTTATCTAGATAAAATTAAAGAAATCTCATCTAAAGTAGTTAATCATATTAGGTGATTGAATCAACCAATATAAAATAAAAATATATTAAAAATAAACTTATTAATTTATAATTCTTCTAGTTATAAATTTTAATAAATATTAATTTAAAAAATTCAAGATAATTTTGTAAAGACAATATTTGGATGTTAAGATTTAGAGATATAAAAAATATAAAATATAAAAAAATAAAATCTTTAAATTAAACATTAGCAATCTAAACATTATATATTCAATAAGAGTTTTAAAAAAGCTTATATAAACAAAACACTTTGAGAATTTACCATATTATTTATTTTTTGAATTTATTTTTAAGCATGATAATGATACAAAGTAATATAGAATGAAAGACATATGTATGGACATTGCAATAATTATCAAATTAAGTATATATATATATATATATATATATATATATATTAGTTTTTTTTGTATAAGAAAAAATATATATTATTATTTTTTATAATATATATATATATATATATATATATTAATAATTTGGTATTTAGTTTTATATATTTTTTAATTTAATAATAAACATTGCAATAGAATCTACTACAATCCACCTCTTATAATGTCAATAGTCAAGGTACATCTATTACAATACAATCTTCCAATGTAAAGATTAACATTCTTAAGTCCAGCTTATTCCATGCTTAGAAAGTTACACTCCTATTATTGTTTTTAAATGCTTCAAAAGGAATTGATAAAACAATGCTATCATTACAAGTAATTAGTAATTGTACTATCAAATCTTTGTGCAATAAAAGTTGTCAAAGTTAGTTTTATTGTATAATTATTTACCTTCATTTCATATAATTACTTTATAATTATTAATGGAAAAAAATTATGAATCTATACCAAAAAGTCATCTTAATTTACACCACATACATGGCCAATGACACAGATTCCTACTAAATATATTTTCATACATTCATAATAGTAAATTCGTACTCAACAATACATATTTCCGCTGTTATATACATACATACATGTAGCGGTAGTTTTCACACCTAATAAATTTATTCCATCTCCATAATATTTTATATTTTAGGGGATTCGTGAAACAAACGACTGCTGTGCTGTCGATGACGATGCCATGAGTGAGGGCCTCCCCTTAATTTCAGAGTGCGATGAGGGAGCACGTGGCAATGGCCAGCATCTGTGATGAGGGGCCATGGCTATGGCGAGGGGCCATGGCTATGGCGAGAGGCTGTGGCTATGGCGCTGGTGGTCACCGATCCCAAGCCCACAGTCTCGGTGACCGCAGTTGACGACGCCATCAGAACCCAACCGTCCTAACTGAGGTGGACCTCCGCCCCGATTCTATTCGGCACAATCCTCACGTCGGGAATCTCTTGCGCCAATTCATAGCAGGTTTGTGAGGAGCATCTGATCTTTGAAGGGAATTTTGGGTCGGAGATTGCGCCCGTAATGCTGTTTACTCTCTCGCTGCTGTCGAAACGAGAGCAACCTTCAGAATCGTGCTGCCGAATTTCTGTGGTATTGTGTTGCGTGCGTGGGATTGGTTAGATCGCAGGGTGGCAAACGTCTGTGCTGGAGGGGAGGTAGGAGTAGAGAAGAGCGTCGGTTTGGAAGTGCTTTAACGCGTGCGGATTTAGAGGGTTGCGTTGCGGCAGAGTGAAAGGGGTTGAAGGAACGGGAGGAGAAAGGCGTTGTAGGATTTATGGGTATTCCGCCGGAGCAAGGTGTGCACGTCCGTTTGGCTACTTGGATTTTTGAATTTAAAGTAAACTGGAGAGATTTTGATTAATTTAGTAGAGGTGCCTTGTTCGATGGTTTCTTATGTTAGGGGTTTTTAACTGTTCCTAAGTAATAGTCCTATGTTGTGTAATTTGAGGATCAGAGAAAGCATATCTGGTGGAAAAATGGGAAGTTTCGATACCAAATGAAAAAAATTAGTAGCTTCTTGAATGTTGCTTTACTCATCTCTTTTGGATGGTTGTGCGGTAGGTACAGAAGCAAAAGGGGTGGCCGAATCGCAGGCTGTGGAAAATAAGCCAAAGGCGGATCCATGGGAACCAGAGCCCCAACCAGTTCGTGAAGATCAAGTAATCAATGCTGTCAATTTTCTTTCTCATCCCAAAGTTAGGTCGTCGCCCATCGTGCAGAGGCGTTCTTTTTTGGAGAAGAAAGGATTGACAAAAGAGGAAATCGACGAAGCTTTTCGCAGAGTTCCGGTATGCACCTCTTTTGTGATCACTAGTTTGTTGTGAAGAGTCTTTGGAAATTGTGGAGGTGCTGTATAAGCAGGTCTTGTGAAGTTGGACTTTGCAAGTAGATTGATGCTGGAGCAGACAACCACGGTAGTGACGCTCGTAGTAGTTCTGAATCAAGAAGAATGACTTCTTTGCAATGGTATATACAGCGATGTAGGTATAGAACAATGCCTCTCGTATTACAATGGCCTTGGAACTTGACAATTTATATGAAAGATGATCTTCGCATTATCACTATCGTATGTTGTGTCATCCGTAAATCGGTATGAGTAACCATAACCGTTTATTGTTTCTCAGGATCCCTCATCGTCAGAGTTAGCTACAGCTGCTGCGGCAGCAACAGGTTCGTTTCTTGTTACAAATGCCAGTATCAATTACGTGTAGTTGTCGTCAGCTCATCCTAAGCCCTAGTCTTACACGTGAGGAGAGTGCACATTCAACAGTCAGTGTTATTGTCTTATTCGATGCACTTGGATGCCTCTATTACTTGAAGCAATTTGTGAGCCATCATTTTCAGCCTAGCCTCGCAAGAAGTTACCTAACAGTCGGGATTTATCAGGTGCCCAAGCTAGTGTATCCTCATCTCTGCCAAATGCTCCAGTTCAGAGCCAAGCTTTAGTTGCTCAGAAAACAAGAGAGTTAAGCTGGGGACAGAAGCTGCTTGGGCTAGGGGCAATTGTGTCAGCAGGTGCTGGCGCAAGTGTCATCGCCAAGGTGTGTACTGTATGCTTTGGTTGGAATCAGATTTTCTAGATGACATATCTCTAGTCCATGTACCATACACCATGTGGTCCACTTTATCAGTACAAGAATAATGCTGATACATCCGTATTGAATTATATGTTGAATCAATGAGTTCATTGTTTTAACCATACAAACTTTTCAAACAATTTAGTTTTAATTGTTTCAGCAGTTAATCCTGAAATAACAGTAACAGGACTGAAACAACATCGAACCTTGTTCATAGTATGTTTGTGATATGGTACTAATTCTTGTTGTGACCATGCTTACAGGTGTATTTACTTCCCAAGTTCAAAATATGGATACGTAGCATTGTGTTAGAGGAAAAGAAAACAGGTAAAGTATCTCCACTCACAGAAGGGCCTCCTGCTGAGCCACCTGTGAATGAAGTTGCTCTAGCAGCCAATGCCGCAGCGGCTGCTGCTTCCGAAGTGGCTGCAGCAATGCGTGAGTTTTCTCATGCTAGAGCCAAGGGTAATACGCTCCTTATGCTACTCTTTGGATTTTCTGTATCGTCTTCTTTGTGACCTCGCTTGTTTGTAGTGATTCTGTTAGAGGTTTAGGATATGGCGTTCAAGGTTTTATTACTGCTGCCTTTCGCGATAGGATCCCGTGATAAGAGTTTGTTTCCAACGAAGTGGTGATCAAGTGATACCAACCTCACATTTTGTGTTCTATGCTCATTGTGTTTTCAGAAAGTCTGCAGCTGGGAAGCATAATCAAAGCATTGGAGACGCAGACCCATGAGCTGAAATCTGCTCTCTCCGGCATGTGGGATGTTGTGAACAATCGGGACGTTGTGAAGTACTCTGAGTTAACTCCAACTTCGTTTGGCAGAGGTCGTTCTTTATCAGCTCATACTAACTTCTTGGATCTTCGCATTATGCCCTGAACTTACAGTCTTAACATTGTAAAAGTTCAGGGTGATGTGCCAAATTAATTCTTCTAGTTTCCAGTATGGAAGAGTTGGTTGTTTTTCTACTCACAGTATCTCCTGATGGCAGGTTACCGGTCAGATCCCTGGCGCACACCTGAGATGCCCCGTCCCTCAGGTATATATTGTGGAGAGTCATACGCCCGAGTCTTTTTGTCGAATACCTCGGTCTTTTTGTGGTCCTAAGCTTCCAATTATTAACATGGATTATTTTTCGCCTGCAGGTATGCTGGCCGATCGCTCGTATGCAGGAGTAGTGATTGCACCACCCCCGGCTGATAGGATAGACTCCTTAGAGAATAGATCAGAGCCTGTGGGTAGTTGAACAATTGAGTAAGTACAGTAGCCAATGATACGCTTCTCCTTGGGTACTTTGATGGTGACCAGTGTCTTCTGTGAGAAAAGTTAAAATGCGCGTTCTGGAGCTCGAAGATGCACCCCTCGCACACTTGCATCCACAAGGTTCATCAAGAGTTGCCGTAATCATTCATTAAAGCTCGTTGTACTTGCAATATATAGGAATAGACCGACTTAAAGTTTGGTTCATGTGTCTTGACTTGTTGTGATTGTTTATTGATATGTTTGTGAGCTTTTTGTTCGTTGTGAGATTTTATCCTTTGAAGCATGAATACTGGTGAAATTTAGGCCATTTGTGTAGCTTGATAGCTTGCCAGTGCCGTTGATCAGTCTCCCAGGCTCATTTCAGTGTACTGTTTGCAAGGGAGCGATGTAGCTGATCTACGAGACTGGGGCTATGATCAAACAGCACAGATAATGGATTGGGAGTAAATAAAAGAAATTTATGATGAGATCATATTGCATGCAGAACAGCAAATGGGACTCACTTGTTGCTTCCAAATAACATGATTTTCCGTTACTGTAATGACTTCTCTGGGCATTTCAGATCTGGAAACAACTAAGGTGCTTTGAGAAGATTATTAGATGGGAGGACAATGTTCGGATTTAAGAATGATCAATTCTACTGCGTAAGCACACTTCCGCTATCACTCCAAATGAGATACAGTAGGGCCCCTACTTCAGAACCTGAGGATCTCTGCTCTGTTCGACCAAGGTAACTACCAGTGCCCGACACTATTGAATGTGCATTCATAACTATGGTATTATCCTTCTCACTTTTTGAGACATGCTTGATATAGTACGTCCCATTGATTTAGAGGGAATACAATGCACTGTGGACAAAATCTCAGAACGACAGCCAGTCGTTTAGATTGATACGCCATGTGTAAGAGGGACTTGGGTGACGAAGGCGATGCTCCTCAAGAGTCATACTGTGGGCAGTGTTTCAAACTAGTAGGTCAAAGCATGGGTATGAGTGCCATGCCACTTTGAAAATGTTCAGTAGAATCATCATGCCACAACAGGAACCACTCGTGATGTCCAGTGAGCATGTCGGTAAGAATTGCCATTAACCCCCCTAGTTGATAGATGCAGAATGTTAGCACCGCCTAACAAGAAATTCATACTTTCAAGCTGCAAGGAATCTTGAGAAGTGGTTTCTGAGCTGTCCAAGCGCACCTACTTATTTGGGTCTGGGCATTACCTGGAAACTGCAGATAGATATCATCACCTCCTTCACAGGCAGCTTTGTTACAAGCACGCAGTCTTGTAATCTAGCTTCCCTCTCTGCTGAGCAGAACTCACAAGGCCGCCGAGAACACAACACCGAAAATGCCGTTGCCACTGCTGTTGAAGTTCATTTCAATATCTGTAAAGTCGATCGGGTCTCCACTAGATTTTATTAACAGGCGGAAGAATGAATGAACAAAAATGACAATCTCATGGTCACCCTCCACCAAGACAAGAGGTTGATAATGAAATCCACACGATTATGGTACATCTTCGCAAGTTTAATCACTGTAAAATGATGAGCGTTGATTAGGCGACCAGTACGGTGTACGAAAAAGTTTTTCCTTTAATAATATAAAAGTCATTACCGCTGACTTGATCACCTCAAAATAGACACATTAACGAGAGCATGGTACTCTCAGTACCATTGATCTGTTCATGAACACATCTGTCGCTTGCAGTACCTGGAACTAGATGAGCAAGTTGGAGTCAAGCCTGAGAACAGAATATCAACGATTAAGTCTTTACCTAGTCAAAAATGAAACATCTGTTGTATACAGGAGGAAGCCACAAACCACAACCACCTTCGTCTTTGAAGGAGAACCCAATTGGATAGCTGATCAATCTGGTATTCCAAACTGAACTATACGCTACTAGGTTTGCCAGGGAAGTGCTCATGCTTGGTTACCATTTTGAAAGCGTGATTGATAACAGTCTTGAACGTTCGGGAGAGATCAGATTAACAAGTAGTACCAGCATGGTGATATTTCACACAGAACACTCTAGTCTTAGTCCCGTTTCCTTTGTACGATTGCTGCTAGGCATCACTGAAACATGAGGATTGAAGTGCTCAAGATTATCTGAAACATGTCCCTCCACATGCCTTGTTGTGAACAAAATGCTTGAAAAGCTGAGAGCTATTAGCAGTTCTAAGGCAAGGTACTGGAGCTGATGCACCTCAGTCACAAGCTCACAAGCTTCTGATCAACAATATTGTCCATACAAACTTTGGTCTTGTACATGTACAATTAATATTGCTGTGTTTATTAAAATTTCACTGCAAGGAATTCAACGCTGATGGGAATAACAACGGCTCTATTTCCATTTATTTCTATTTATTTTCTATTTCTATTTATTTTTTTGTTTAAAAAACAGATCATTTTTAATCTATTAAAGAGTTGGCTTGGTCATCTTTTTAACATATTAACAATAAATTAGCAATGATGTTTTAAAATTTTAATTAGAAAAGCCAAAGAACACCAAGTTTTGTAAAAATATTTATTTGATTAATATTTTCTAAATCACATTCATTATTCCATATATATATATATATATATACCAATTTTTTTATAGTTATCATATTTCAAAAATATATAAAATAATTACTACAAATCATTATAATTTTAGCATGCCATTATATGTCTATGAGCATTTAATATATTTTCTTTAAATTTGATAGCAAAGTATAATTTTTTTAATCCTAAATTCTATAATTAGTAGTAAAATATAATTTTTTGAACCATCTTTATAATTTTTTAGTAATATTATATTTGCACACAAAAATATGGTAATAGATATAGGAAATTCCTAAATAGACACTTCTTGTGCTACACACCCTTGTATATATACCTTACAAAAAATAATTAGTTTTAATTTTAAATTATATATATATATATATATATTGATGGATAATAATAGTAATAAAAGATAATCTTTTTATATTTTATTGTTCAAAAAAATAATTTGATAATAATTTATAAGGACAAAAGAATTGAAGGTTGAGATAATGTAGAGCCATAGAATGTAGATGGATAAGGATGTATTAAAGGATATGAAAGTAATAAATATAACAAGAATCATAGTTTAAAATCTAAACTAGTTATTTTTTATAGGGGTGTGTATATGGAGGTGCGTGGCACAGGGGATATCTATGCAATAAAAAGAGGTTGTCCACCTAGTGGTTCCCTAGATATAACACTAACTATTCTTATTTACAAGATTCTAATTTTTTAAAATCTAACCAATTTCTTTAAATCTTTATATATAAATTGTGATCTTGTCTCAAAATTTCTATTCTTATATGTTATTTTTTTATTTATTATGGCTATATGATGTTTTAAAAAAAACTTTTCAAAAAACCTAAATTAAAATCTAAAGTCAAAGTGACTTATAAGAATAATTAACAAAAATAAAAAAATAAAAAAATATTATTATTTGTCTACAAAAAAATATTAGACAAATCTATATACATATAAATCTATACACATATATATACACACAACTTAAATAAATATATTCAAATAGTTTTAAAATATATACTTCATATAAAAGACTTCAAAGACAAAATATAAAGGCAAAACACATTTCCTATAGAAATAAAGAAATCTATCAATATTATATCAATGTATATAATTATTAATACAAGTATACATCTAAAAACTTTATAATACAATTTTTACGTATTTTATTTAAAACAATATATAAATTATTAAATCAAAATTTTATTCATATATAACTATAACTATAAAAATAAAAAAGATGTGATAATAATTTATTATCTCAATAAAATTAGTTTTTTTAAACATAAAATATTAATTATGTGTAAAAATAATTATAATGATCCTAAAGGAGATTAATATGAAAAGGATTTAGAAGAAAAGACCTAAAAAAAATTCTGTCTTTGATTACAAAAAAAGCTTAATTCTAAAAAGATAACTTCAAAAAATATTTAAAAAAACACACAGCTATATATCTTTTTAAAACAATGTCTGCTTATTTATACAAAAAGAAGATGAAAGGTTCAAACAAAAGAGAATTGTTTATAAACCTATTATTCAAAAGTTAGTGGAGGAATGAAGTAGAGGTTGTTGAAGTATATGATACATTTATTAAATAATTGCACACTTGATACATAAAATATTTTACAATAATTCACATAATAAAAGTCTATATCGATTGTTTTGATATAAATAATAAAGTTACATCACAATAATGAGTACAAAATCATTTTAATATAAGAACTATAAAAATCTATTAAAACATTCTACAATTTACCACAGCTTCAAATGAATTATTAAATTTTTAAGAATAATTTTTTTTTGTCTTAGTTGATGTATGCCAAAACACTACTTTTAAAATCACATTATTAGATCATCACTTATAATTTAGAAGATGATTTGATAGTCCAAATCCACAACAGGAATAAATCTGAAGTTTAGGTTTCAAAGTTCTAAACTAGCAAGAATACAAAAATATACATTGTATTTAATTGGATTTGAAAATCTAATGGAAAAAAAAAGAAAAAAAGAAAAAATGAAAGAAAAATAATGAATGAACGAAGGGAATCAAAGGTATATTGGTGCCCAGAGTGCAGGCAGGGCATCAAGATATCGTCAGCAGTCAACAAGTACATCGACGCTCAGACCGTTGCACACAACCGTGGAGCAAAACTAGTCCTGTTCTCTAATAGACACATTTCTTAAGTGAGGTTACTACCGTCCTGGTTATCAACGATCGGAAATAGGTGCCTGAACTTGTCCGTTGAGGGGCCTGGGTTTTGATTATTCCCGCCGCCGCGCCTCTCCCTCTATGTGGCGCCAAAACCAGCTTCCCGCCAACTTTGTTCTTCAAACTCCTTCCTCTATTGTCCTCATTCACACCGGCGAAGCCCGAAGACTTTGGCCTTGTCATCTTAGAGCTCTCCACTCACCATCGCCACCTTCTTCGCCGCCGCGCTCGTTTCTAGAGCTCTCTCGATTGAATCCTCTTCATTATTATTGTCTGTAGCCAGTGTTGATGCGGTAAGATTTGTGCAGCTCTTGTGTTTAAGGGTTTTGTTTCAAAGTCGAGTTTGTAGCGTGGGAGCGTCAGTTTAGAACAGGGTAAGTGAGCTCCGGAGCCGCTACCTTCGTGATGTACTTGTAATGTTTGGTAAAGGCGGGATTGGATTGTTTTGTGTTCTTTTAAGTATTTCTGCTTTGGTTTAAGGTTGGATTTGGAGGCTCGCTTTGAGGGCCGTGCTTATCGTTGTGCTGAGAGGCTTGCTATGTTCGACGTGCAGGTGAATGCGGAGTGATCAATACGAGTGCACTCTGTTGGAGATGACTCTGGACTGTGAGCCGGTTGAGGAAGGCGGATGAGGGGTGAGATTTGGACGACGGTTTGTTGTAGGAGATTTTCATACGTGTAAGGTTTGCGTCGACTGAGACTTGCAGGCCTGGGGAATAGACACGCGTTCTAATATCGTTGTGGATTCTGTTGAATTCGTTACATGATGGCGTTTTAGTAGTGGTAGCGTGGGCCGTATATTCTGCATCAGGGAGTGATTTTTGGTTTTGGTGGAGCTCATGGCGACCCGTTGTCAGCATGACTCACTGTTTCACGCTTTGTCAACGCGGGAGCTACGGCCTTGCAAAGGTATTTGCACTTATCTACTTTCAGTCCGGTGGGGAGTCTGTCGCGTGTGTATTCGTGTTTCAGCTCCTTTCTTTGCAGCGATGAAATCTAAGTGCGACATTGATACTATGTGATTTGATAGGTTTTGTATACATTCTGCTCATGGGAATGCGGAATCGGTCAATGGTTGTGTATGGCATTATGAAGCGAAGCAATAGTAGGTGCAGTTTGTGAATTTCCTGGTTGCTCCCCGACGAATGGAATTTTTGGATAGTGTGAGGTTGGAATTCTGTAATTTAATGCAACTTTCATATTCAGGCGATACTTCTTAGTTTCATGGATTTGGATACAAATGTTTTTTTCATACGGGCCTGCGCAGTGAGAGGGAGGCCGCACATGGGAAAACTGTGTTCGGAGGGAGGCTCTTCGGGATCAGGTGTACTTTCTGTGGAGCATGATGGGGTTCCAGCTCCGCCTCTCGCAGTATCCTACAGCAAGGTACTTCAACATCATGTGTAGATTCCTTCTTTCGTACATACGAACGAGAAGATTCACTGGGAAATTTTAAATAAATAATATTCTTTAATCCACGTGTGGAATTCATCTGCAACAAATTGGATTACCTTGGTTCCAAATTAAATGAATTTTCAGTTGAAAATTTTGACTATTGCAATCTCTTTTGCCAAGGAATTTCGGCAGTACATGTCAGACGCAAGATCAGTGCTGTGTACGTAGGGGTCGCAATTGAGATAGTAACAAGTGTGTCACGATGCACTACCTGCAGAAAAGAGGAGATGGACATATGCTCGCGGTGGCAGACGAGGAGGGCTTTGTCAGTATCTTTAACACCCGTCTTCAACTTCCTACCTTCATGACCACTAACTACGAAACAGGTACGTAATCTTTGGATTTACACCAGATTTCTTGCTATTTCTTTCCCACAAAAACTTAAATCTCACGAGCAATGACGTAGATGTCCAGTGTGATGTGAGTTCCCCGACTTCCTAGCTCGCCCTGGTGAACAGGTGATATCGGTGAGAATGTGAGCTGACTATGTGTCACTGAACCGGTTTATTGTGTGCGTGGTTCCAGATAAGAGTAGGTTGAAGTCATGGATGGCACACACCAATGCCATATTTGATGTCTCCTGGATACAGGTATGCTGTGTAATTTAGAGTTCATGCCAGTACATTTTTTTTTAAAATCAATATTTCAGTCGGCGTCTGCCTTCTCCCATTCTGTAACACTACTCGTGTTTCTACGCTTTACCTCCAGTGTAAGCTGCATAGATGGTAGAATGACTTATCCAGGGCAGGGAAACAACTATTTCCCCATGTGCGGGTATATCTGTCGCCCGCACCCTTCGTAATTTGTAATCGTTGGGATGCTTTCCTGCAGGATGACACGCGCATTCTGACAGCGTCAGGAGACCAGACGGTAATAGTCTTTTGCTTGTTACTTAATCCTCTGAAGCTCATCACATATCTAGAAGTAAGATGATACTGCGAAGGTTAGCCAGGACATAAATTCTTTAAATGTACATCTGATTTGACTGACGAAGGTCTTTCATGTACCGCGGATTGATCGTAGAGGTTATGTCATTATGATTAACTGAACTGCTGGCACTGTAGGTTCGTCTCTGGGATGTCGAATCCCACAAGGCTTTAGGAGTGATGAGGGGTCACTCCGGAAGCGTGAAGTCTCTATGTGCACATCCATCTAATGCAGGTACTTTCCAACTATCTGTACACTGTCCGTGATTCTAGTGTGCACTAAGCCATCATCCTGTGGAGTCATTCACCAAGCATTGTGCCCTTGCCGGGTGCCGGATGTAACTCTTCACATAACTGACTTCAGTCTCAACCGATTGATTCATCAATGTCATTTATGTTTTAGCTGGATGGTTTTTGTGGGATTGGGCACTCATTCAATGTCAGTTGTGTACCGAGTAAACCGTGGACCAGCTTGGGGTCGAGATACCTTTAGTTTCATCTTTAAATTTATTCATTATTCATTATCGTTATTTAGTAGTTAACACACTGAGAACTGTCAACAATTTCTATTTTTGCAGATATTTTTGCATCAGGGTCAAGGGATGGGAGTATAGCTCTATGGGACCTGCGGACTTCAACAACTACTTCTGGAACCGAAGTAACCTATAACAGGTGGGATAATCGGGGTGAACACAATCGGGGCGCCCCTCTACATCTTAAGTTACCACTGCCTACGTTCTAGTTTCAGCTGCCTGAACGCAGTGGGTGTAATATATCAGAGTTTTCACAGTTCACAAAGCTGGAATTGAGAATTTAGGCAGTCTCAACTTCTGTTTAAAATCCAAGTATATGGGCATACGCAGTACGGGTGTGCATAGAAAACATGATGTACTTACATGGTTGTGTAAATGTGAACAGGCCCGTTTCATGTGTCACAGACACCCACCTCGCCCCAAGGTCGAAGAACGTTCGTCGGAGAAAGGTAATCTCCCATGGCGGTTCCTGACCCAATTTATATTGTCAGTTCTCAATTATGCACATAATGATTGGATCATTAATACAACTCGGAGCAATCTGATCTTGGTTATTCAGCACGACTAACGGTTGGTTAGCATGGTGGTATTGCAGGGCGCGACTTACAGTGTTACCGGTGTCCTGTATCATCAAGACGAGCGCATCCTCGCTACTTCTGGTGCAGCTGACGGGTCAGTACCCTTTGAATGTAATTGGATTTGAAGATAACTGGTTGGCGTTGAGAACGTACAATGAAAACCAAGTATTGGCAATTGCGATATGAGGTTGACATCTGAAATTAAATGCCGCTGAGATGCAGTATTGTTAAATTTTGGGATACGAGAAAACTGAAGGTTCCTGTGGTGCAAACGCCTCCTCAGCACACACGGACGTCTGAAGGGGTAAGAAGTCTCAGATTGATGCATTCTAATGCTTTGCCACGATGTAACAGTTCTTGCATGTAGACTTATTCCTGGCCAAGGTTGAGGTTGCCATTTTACACTCTGATGTGTAATCAGTGTGCCCATTTCATCTTTTAATCAACAGTAGATGTTTCATTTCTTTGTGTTTAGTACATTGCTTGCATTTGTAGTAATAGTTACATCTCAAAGGCATAAGAACCTAAGAGGAAATTGTTTTCACGACGCTTGATTACTACTGCATCACCTTATTCTGTACTTGCGTGGTTCGTCTCAGGTGGGCCGTGTACACGGCATCACAAGTCTCTCTCAAGACCCGACAAGTTCACGCCTCATTGCCTCATGCACTGACAGCAAGTAAGTCGCTGGTATACATAAATATTGTCCTCATGCCTTCTCAGGTCGTAAGTACTCTAAGAAGAGTTTTCAGCGTCTTTGAACCTATTACGACGTACCACGTTGTTCACTTACCACTAGACCTAGTGCTGATAGCAATCATGTTCTGTTCTCGGGGTTCAGGATCTACATGTATGATGGTGCATTTCCCGAGCGGGGCGTAATATCGAGCTTCTCAGGCCATATTGTAGGATCCTTCTATATCAAGGTAAGGATTCATCCTTTTTATACATGGTCTATTTCAATGGCACGGTATAGAAGCGCAGATGGCGTTGATAGATGAGCGTGTAACTACTGATTTAATTAGTTATACGGTATGGGTTTTTGGGAGTTCGTATGGTCCAATTTCTTTATTCTAACCTGGCATTCTAAATATGCATGTGTTGTTTGCAGGCTGCATTTAGTCCTGATAGTGCCCATATCCTTAGTGGCTCCACAGACGGCAGCGTGTACATATGGCAGGTGAGTCCGTTCGAACCCTTATAAACTTGGAGCATTCGTTTCATAATCATCTTGGAGTAGAATATGTAGCGCGTACCGAGTATAATTCACGTCATAGAAAGTTAATCATGTTGATGTTTTCATAATAAGAACCTTCCTGATTGCACTGTTACTTGGCAGGTGGATAATCCTTCGAATCCGGCGGTATTAGAAGGTCATAGGGGAGAAGTAACTGCTGTCGACTGGTACCCTTCTCACGCCTCTTTTACTATATGCGGTGGACATTCTTTTTGCTTGAAGCGCAACGACTGTAATCTACTGTGGCCACCCTTTGGTTATCTTTTATCAAAATTCTGATCAAAATTTATTTTCTCCAGGTGCCCTACAAGTTGCAAAATCGTAACGAGCTCTGATGACTGCATGGTACGGGTTTGGAGCTTGAAAGAGCATGAGTTCACGCGCCACCAGTTGCCATCGCTTTTCTGCCATCGCCTTCATTGTGTCTCCACTTCACCTTTATCTACCGCGAACGATGACGTTAGTGTCATCCCAGAGACTCCCCAACCTAAGCAGCCGAAGTCCCTAGCCAGCACTCCAACTTCTGTCCTTGATAGTCTTTCCGAGCTGGACCCAAATTTGCCACATGGGAGCTCTCCTAGAGCTAAGAGGGATATATGCCAAGTTTTGAGCCCTGTTTTCGATGGGAGAAAACGGCCTCGCACTATCCGGGATTACTTTTCTCACACCTAGGTGTATTCTGTTAATATCAGATGTACAATGTAGCCTAGTCCTTGATATCATTTTTTGATGGCATAAAAATGTATGCGCCACGTTTTCATCAATCCTAAGCACAGATAATCATGTCGAATACTGCAGACTGTTATATGTACCCATGTGGGTGATATAAATTTGGAATATAACAGCAGTCCTGCCAATTTCTGTCCTACTCATCCATTTTCCGTGTACTTAGGGCCTTGAGTTCGGGAATTGAATTACTGTATTTTGCTTGACTTAGGTCGTTGGCTCGATGTGGTGCAGTGGTTTCCATTTGGAATCTTGGAGTAGCTTTGTCACTTCAAATATCTGTTTGGATTCTCGGGGAGGATCAGCAATAAACATGAAATCCATAACGAGCATTCGAAGTGACAAAGTTATTCTACCTGTCAGAGTACGTTTGAGTACTTCATTTACTACACCTCAGTCTAGTTGGAATGTAAATTACTGAAGGTCCAGCAGTACAACATTGTTCGAAGCCTAGTACAAATTGCTACAGTGCACCATGTACTGCTTCAATACATGAACTTGACCAATATATATAAGTGCGGATACAAGCTGGCGCAGGAAATTGTGCTGTTCCACCTACTATCATGTTTTGAGTGCCAGAATGGAGTACGGGTGAAACTTATATAACACTATTGCTTGGAAGGAGAAGAGTATAGGGTAATTAGAAGCACCAAAGTTGTTGATATCTGATTCAGGTGTACATTTGTACACCGTATTATGCTACCTGGAAGAAATTGAGAATGGTAAGCAAGGTGATGAACACAAGTTGGGGTGCTGCTGGAAGGACTGCATGCATGGCCATAGTGAGGACATCTGCAGGGCCGTAGAAAGGACAACTAATGACTACGATACGCTATCAAGGAGTCCTACATAGGTATATACATGGTGCGACCACACTAACAAATTGATGCTGACAACCAAAATTGATTACCACGGAATCTGTTTACACTTTGCTGTCCAGTACATGCTGTAGGGACGTTCATGTACACATCTCCTAAAGTTGACCCTGGACCCACTTTAATGCATTCAGAGTGGACAAATCCTGTGGAAGATTTAGGTTCAGAAACTTAGCTTGATGCCTAGGCTTCCTCCACTGAAATTTCATCCTAAAACTGTGTCTAGGAGTACTTCATGCTCAATGAGATAATGGAACTGGAAGTAACCGAGGGCGATGGGCACTGGACATAACATCTCATCATAGATTGGCACCCACTGCGAGGTGGGTGCCCGTTGTATGAGGGTTCCTTCGTACTCAAAAAATGGACAAGGTTTTAGCTATACCTCGTCCAGCTAGTTTTAGAGAGCTTGAGTGCGGAATCCCTGACGCGTCAAACTACCACTACCAGGAAAAGAAAGTTTTCTGCTGTTGATGTTCATTTCCCTGCTCCTCCTCAGCCTCCCAAGAAAGAGGCTAAATAACTTCTGAACACGAGGGCTTATGTTTTCAGCAATGAGGTGTTGCTACTCATATCCAGGGCTGGGCGTCCAGCAAGGTCCTGTAATAGAAGGATCCAATCCTGTTAACACGCATATCAAACAAGTAGAGATGGAATAGCCCAGCGACGCTTGTTGTTCTTCTTTATGTCCCTTTAGAGAGAGAGTAATGAACAAAACGGACTCGATCATGAATTTCCTTAGATTGAGCTAATCTCATGTTGAAAACAACGAGCACGTCCTAGGAACACAGACTAAAGATGTGCATCGAATATCGAGACACGGGGCAGATTCAACATACTGAAGAGCATGAGATGGAGAGCGATGCCACTGGGATAAAGCTCAATAGTGCGCAAGTGAATTAATCTCACAGAATTTTCTGGCCGCTGGCATAATATATAGTAGTACAAATATATGTACAGAATTAACGACATGCTGGAACTTGTAGGACAAAGGGACTAGCCCCCGAGCAGGGCTTACTACTGTGATGTCCAACCGCTCCAACTAAGTCCCTTTTGACATTTGCGGCCTTCAAAGGACAATCAAAGTGGTTCTAACGATAAAGGACAGATAACTGTCGAAGCTCTTAACAAATTCGGAACTCGCTCTAGAGCATGGTGTGATAGAAATTGAGGTTAACGCTGCATCGATGGCACAGGAAGCGTTGAGGAATTACATCCATGTCAGAGATTCCGCCGCAGCGAGTATGCTGCCAAACTTCACAAACATCACAAGCAATCATGCGCTCACCGTCGTCATCTTTCGTACCACAAGGGCAGTCAACTGTCCAGCTTTCGATACCACCCTCGTAACGCCAGTCATGACGAGTATGGATCCCACTGCCGTCTATACGAACGTGAGAACCAGACTCAATAGCTCCAAATAAAAGATCTTCATCGTCGCCTACCAGATCAGGAATCGACTCCACGCAGAAACTGTGCATAATATAATACGTCTCGCGAAACGCCCTCTGTGCCTCGAGTTTGAGGTCCCGAACAGTCGCATGCGGGGGAAGAACGACCAGCTCAGGAGGAGGGCTAGGCCTGTTGCGCATGGGATCTTCGTCATTGAGAACGACAGTACACATCACTCTTAACAACTCATCGTCGTCCATGTTCCAGTCATTGTTAGCTGACTTGCGGGTGAGTTCTCCTCGATAATCCTTAATGAACTGCTTCGTGTCCAAAATAATTCTGGCTGCAGTGGGAATAGCCGTCAGCATATGCTTAATTCCGCTGGTCCTGGCAGGTTTATAATTTTCTAGGACATTCTTGTAGACGTAGACAATGTCTTTAAGAACTTGGGTCCTTCCTACTTCACAGGCCGTCTCCGGAGCTTGACATCTGGACTGATCCATCACAACTCCAGCAGCTGTAATCGCATCCTCGAGACAATATTCCAATACTTTGGTGATGGGGTTCACAGCCCTGCGTACAATGTGGTTGCCTACAACGCGGTTACCCAAGGATTTCAGGACGTAGTCCAGAAGGCCTGTGTCGCCAATGTACACTCGTGCTGCGTCTCGGACATCCTGCCTTGGCATCCACTTTTTATCACAGCTTTTGAGAGCCTCCACAATAACTTGTGTTGCTAAGTCTAAACGTTTCAGTGACCATCTGGAAGGCATATCCGTTGGTGGGGAACTGCTAACTGCTGGGCTCATGCTTCCGCTTCTTCTGTCGTTGTCTTTCAGTGCCTTAGATAGGCCTTTAGTTTCTGGATGCTCTGGTAATCTCACTTTGAGCTCCATCATGAAACGTATTAAGTCTCCCACGGTCTGCAGTGTTTGACCGCTGATACGCTGATACAGAGCGATGATGCCCAATACGTCCTGGTCGACGCCCTCGAAGTGCTGTGCCATTACTCTTAAAGGCATCTCGCGTATAGCTTCGACAGCCTTCACGTACATTTGCTGGGTGATGCCAAAACTTCCATGTCCAAATTTGTATCCCCACCTTCCATACCAGGATTCGCCGTAACTAACAGCATGCAGTAGACGAAGCTCCAGGGAACATTTCTTCGCGACATCCTCTACACTGACTTTCCTGTGCAACACAACCACGCCACTCGTTTCAGAGTGAACAATCATTTGAGGAAAACTCATGCACGGAAGACTCATGCCAGATACTAACTGGAACGAGAGAGAGTCGACACCTTTTCATGATTATAAAACGAGTCAAGGGAATTCGTTGAAAGCAATGATCCTAGTACTCATAATTTTTTGAAAAGCTAGTTACCTGGCTCTAAGCATTGCACACATTCTATCCCATAGGTCCATGATCTCCCTTCCTGAGGAGGAATCAGATCCCTTCTCCCTCCCATTGATGCGAAGGAGGTGACCAAATCCGTTACAATGAATAACTCCATGGAGCAGATGACTTTGAGAATATAAGAAGCCAGCTGCCATGGCTTCGTCACCGCAGGAAGGACAGCCGAGGTAGCCTGGCAGTAACGGCTCCTTACAGTTCATACATATCTTGGCGCCCAGTATTCCATTCGCTCTCTTAGAGCGTTCGGGATGATCTGGAGCAGGAATAATGAAATGGTAGCGCTTGTTGGACACTGGATGATGACTCCATCCTGTTCCCAGAATCGTTCGGTTACGCCTCAGGCATTGAAGTGAAGAGATACCCCAACAGAATCAAACAAAATTACTGAGATGTAATTCGTACAAAATACACAATGCAGTTATTAAGAAGTCATGTAGGTTCCCTTCGATGCAAAAACATGTTGGCATTATGCTCCTTGGCAAGCAAACTTACCAATGCAGCGACACTGGTCACAATACGGGTGAATAGAATCCTGAACGCCCTCGACGAAGACCAGCAAATTGACGCGAGCACTCTGTTTGGAATCGTCCTCAAGAGCCACACACCATCCGGGCAAGCCATCGACTGTGACTTCCGATTCCGCACACTCCTCTAAGAAAGCCCGCACGTTGTCACGAAATGGCCCATCATAATCGGCAGGAAACCCAGGGTCTGCAAAATTGTGAAAGGAGAAAAGTCTTTCTCCTCGCTTGCGCTTTCTGATTGCTCGATCTCGCGTGGCGAACATTCCTGCGATGGATGAGCAAAAAGACATGTCAACTTCATAGTTGCGACTCACCTAAATTCAATCTCGTTAGAAGCAATTACTGTTTTGAAGAAACGAAGTTTCTGAACTATCTGAGCCTGGGTTGCTAGGACGTACTTTCAACGGCTTCAGGACAATTAGGAAGAGCAGGGAAGATGCGTTAATGCACAAAGCAACCGAGAGCACTCTGATCGGGTGTGTATTATTCGCAGGTGATTTTGCTGTTATGATTCTTCAGCGATCACCTGTAATCCCGTGCATTCACACGGTTACAGGTGGCTGGGACGACATCAACTTGGATGTGCTAACAATGTAAATCCAACACTGGTCAGGACTCAGCACGGTAATGTGCGGACAACGAGGCGAATCAGATCCCTCAGGAAAACACGCAGTCACATCTTCGCCAACACGTACCGGGAGCTTCTATCTATATCGCAAAGGCAGACAGGGTAGTCAGGAAACCATCGAATGTAAATAGTGCCTCAAAACCTGCTGGATATGCTTGTCTAGTCTGAGCACTACCGTTCGCAGTACCACATGCTGTTGTCAGAAGGTAATCCGCAGAATGTGCTTCTGAGACGACATCAGCGCCAACGCTGATACGATTAACATTCGACCGGAATCTCAATCAAAATTGCGAACCAGATGCAATATAATACATCAGGCTAGGGAGACTGCGGATCGCTTGCACAATGCTTTTCACTCTGATAATATCTCTACGTCACAATTGATGGAGGGACTTATCAGGAGGTAGCCGACTCTGCACTAATATTAATGAAGTTTCCATACTAAATTATTCTGATAGTCTGAAGCATGAGACTACGTTAACTTTGGTTAAGCAGTAAACCTTCGGCGAATTTGCAAAGGATCACTTAAGTCGACACTGCAGTTCTAATCGCCGCGATGAGGGAGTCCCTGACCTGATAAACCCTCTTATGTAGAAGACGTCCTCATGAGCAGAGGCGCAACGGCGAAAGTGATGATTAGACACACCGATCAGACGCGGAAGCACGACTAACCATATATCCACCTCGTAGCCATCGAGAAATTGGTTACAGACAGGCCGATCAGGCGTCACACGACTAGGAAGGTTGTGAAATTATACAGAGTGCGATTATGAGAACATCACGCTAGGACTCCACACGGCGTTATGACGGAGCCCCACTGTTTACAGTCACCTAAGAAGGTCTAATTACCTCCAAAGTCCAAACACACACCGTCTCTAAACACATCCATCACAACTCCTTCAAATCAGCACTAACGCCGCAACCACCTCTCGTCGCAACACCCTGGCATGCAATACAGCCGAATTACTCCCCTGACCATCTCTCGATTGTAACCAAGAACCTTCCCTTTGAAGCAGTGGGGACACAGCGAGTCGACTTCCCATACACCGCGAACCTCCCCCTAAACCTCCATCCTGCAACAGCAAACCCCTGACAAGCCATATGACGACAAACCAAAAACCAAAAAAACCAAAAAACCCAAAAAACACAAAAACACAAAAACACAAACTCAACTCTACCACGCCGGTCGCGCGACAGTAAATTGACAACAACGGGAGATCAGAACCGCAAGCCTGGCTGGTCGATCGATAATGCCATCAATTCATCAGAGGAAGCGGCACTACCTCCTGATCAGTGGAACTATGACGACGTTGAAGGGGTGTCCGCAACCTGCAGGAGCTGCGATGGAAGGTGCGCGAGCGAACGCTGGATGCCTACACCAAGGTCGACGATCGGAATCCGAATGCGAGTCGAATGAATGAGTACCCCGGCGCCTGCAAAATAATAATAATAAGGGTGCGAGGGAGTGGGGGGGAATGGCGGCGGAGGGTTGATGTTTGTTGTGCCAGTTGATCATTTGGTTTCGGGAGAGTTCCAGCTTGTTAGAGGGCAAGTCTCGGCGAGCGGGGGCGGTGGCGGGGGCGGGCCGGAGGAGTGCGGGTGGAAGGGAAAGGGAAATGAAAGGAGGAGGAAGAGGAGAGGAGGAGGAAGAGGAGGTCCCATGACCGTGACCGTGAGGGCGGTACAGGTGGAGAGGCGCAGCTGTGAGAGCGTGCAGGGGATCAGTACTTGGCGAGCGGTATGGCTGTACACTGCCCTCCCTCCCTGCATCATAACTGGAGCTCCGCGACCAATGCCCATGTACTATTTTGAATTTCAGTTACCACTCTGTCTGCCCCGTCCCCCCTTCCCTCTTCCTTCGTCTCTCTTTCTATCTCTACCCTTGCTCTCCTCCCCCTTTGGTTTCCTGTTGCATTGTAAATTTCTCCCACTCTTCAAAGAAGCTACACTAGAGTTTGTTATATTCCATTATATCATTTCAGCCAATCTGGCTAAGTTGGTTAATGGCCATGATATAACAACCCTCTAGTGTAGCTTCTTTGTGATGTTACAGCTCCTCATGACTATCACCATAGTACTTCAAATATCCCCCACATTATAATATTGGATGTTGTTTTTATAATTTTATTTTTTGGTGTTGCTTGTGTTGCCAATTCTTCTGCTTAATTGAAATGGTGCATATAGTCCATTTCTTATGGTGCTTAATGAAGAGGGAAAAAGGGGATTGATGATAATACATTTTGTATGATCAAATCATCTTAGACCTTGCATGCCTTGATAATGTTTAATGGTTTCTTTTAAGGTGTTGTGGTCGAATGACCAAAGAAATATTTCTGTGTATGTTAAAAGTTGTTTTGCTGCAATCAAATATAAATAACATCAACTACTGTTAAAGATGCTTTTTATGATTGATGTTATAATCAAATAAATGAATAAAATCTACAAGAAGTATATTTAAGAAGTAAAGCAGCAACTTCATTCATCTTAATAAAGATAAATACTTAAATATATTCCATATACATTTAAATATGGAACAAAATTGCTAAACTGATGTTTAATGATGTGATTTAATGCTATGTACTTTGACATTTTTGTGCTTAAATTGGATCATTGAAATGCACAGTATAAATTAAGAATTTTTCATTTTAAAGTCTAAAACATTCCAATGACAAAGTCAAAGACATTAACTTGAACTACATAAATTAGCATAGGACGATATGATTATAGGATGTAATAAGCGGCTCTTATTATTCTATGTGGTTAAAATGGCTCTTATTATTCCATTTTCTGTTCTACAACCCATGTTAAATATGCATACATTAAAAATCATTTATGCTGGGTACCAAATATTCATTGCAATATAATAAATACCAATAAAAATTAGTTTAATAAAAAATTAATAAAACAGTAATAGTAGTAATAGAATTTTGTAATGTTCTCGATTTCTTGCTTTATCTTGATCCTTTGAATTTAACTCTAAATATTTTACTTTGAAATCTGTATAAACTATTATTTCTCTTAAAAGCATAAATTTAATTTGAAATCATTTTACTATAGCTTTTTCAATTAAATACCACCAGTTTAATAATTCTAAAAAATATTAATTATCGAATAAAGAAAAAATATTCATTAAATAAAATATTCAATAAATAATTTATTGCAACTATGTAGATATGGTGTTGAAAATAAAATAAAATATTAATATGAGAATAAGAGAATACAACTTTGAAATATAAATATAAATATGTATATATATATATATATATATATATACACTTTAAAATTATATTTTGATACACTTTCTAACAAGATAGGAAATTTTAATAGCTATTACAAAAATTGAATTTCACCTAAAACTAATTTCTATAAAATATTCTAAAACGTGAATTTTTTTAAAAAAAAGCATGCATTTTGTATAATGGTGCAAAATCAAAAAACAAGATGATGATTCAAAATAATGATTTGTTTTTATTCATAGCATTAATTTATTACAAAATTTTGATTTTCTGTATATATATTATTTCTACATCTGATTTATTACTTTTTTTTATTTACAAATTTTTAAATGTATTTCTGCCTTCTAAGCTTGGTCCTTTACTTTTAAAATAACGCTATTAATGATAAAAAATCATTGATTTTTAATAAAATGCTTATTTTTAAGAATGCTGAGAAGAATATAATTTTTCTTACATATTAAAATCCCATTCATGTAAATAAGTTGGTGGATTCATTGATATGGTGGTTTTAAGTCATTTTAGCATAAAAAAAGTTAGAAATTTATGTTTTTGTAGCACTCAAAAGAATAGAGGTATTCTAAAAATCACAAGTGCTCTATAATATTATAAGAAACAATTGAAGATTTTTATTAATCTTAGAAGGAAACCATCATAATAGAAGTATTTGATCTCATTTCTTTTTTCTTTTAAACTTAACAAGTTTTTGTACTAACTTGTCAAGGAACCATTTTCTAATACATGCTGTTTTTAGTTGTTTTGAAATTTTTCAAAAAAGTATCAAAAAATCAATTTGACTGATGAGAGAATGGGTCATCCTAACTTTTATTGTATTTTTAATTTTAATATTAATATTTTTTTGTTTTTATTCCTTGGAGTGGCATGAGCACCTTTTAAATCACCAAATGCGTCTTCAATACTGGATCACCAAAATGTATTAATTACACTAAAATAACTAAATATAACACTATTAATCTAGTAGCATTTTATTATTCAATTGAGTCAGAACCATTCAGGTCTCTATTTCTAAAGATTTTGTAGTTTGATGGATATAATAAATTACAGTGGTGGATGGATTGGTTAGAAAAGTATGTGTATGTGTGTTACATACTGTAGAACCATTTCTAAGTAAAATCAGGTACCCAATGCACAAGGAAAAAATTGTTTTCAATAAGGGGGTTGTAAATGAAAAAAAAACTTAGGTGACAATCTCAAGGTGGCAGAGAATGAACAGTAACTGCCCTAGTCCTTTTTGTCCACATAGCTGTATTTTTTTTAAAAATGTATGTCTCAATTATGTGTATATATATTTATAGATGAATTCATTGGTAGAAGGTAATTTTCATAAATTTACCACTTCATAGTAATTAACATGATTTTTGAGTCCATAAAAAATGTATTAAAAATACAATATAATTCAAAAACCCTTCATGAGACCCAACTACTTATATATATATATATATATATATACACACACATACAATGATACATAACACAAAATTCTTGTAAATTTGCAAAATTAGATGAACAAGCTTTTATGTTTTTCAAGATGAACAGAGTAAAAGTGGTTATAATTTAGGTCATAAAGAAATAAAGCCACTAAAATATTTACAAATATTCTAATCTTTAGATGTTGAAAAAATTTGTGGTGTTTTTGTAAATGCAAAGGTCATGGCATCTTGTGAAAAACATATGTAATTTAATAATTATATATATATATATATATATACATTTTTTTTTATTTAATTGTTTTATTTGCACAACCAAATCTTAAACAAATTGATGTTTTTTTGTTACTATTCTTAATATTTATAAATAACTAAAATAGTTGCAGAAGAGTTCAAAAAAACTGTAGATACTTGTAAAATAAACATTATGCACTTTTTATTGTATTGAAGAAAAGTCTGGGATAAAAATCCATTTTTAGAATTTTAATATTACAGTCTAGTCTTTATATTACACATATTTTATGTATTTTAAGTGTATTTTCTAGTATCATAAATTTGTCTCATTTGCATAATTATCATACCAAATATTGCTTAAATTTGGCTCCAAATCTTTTGTGGTATGAACTTATGATTTCCACACAAACTCATGTAAACTTGAAATGTTTTTACTTGTGATTGTATGTCATTAATATGCTTATAGATACTCAAGTTAGTCAATATCATAAAAATATATTTTTGTTAACCATTCATAATCAAATTTTTCAAAAACAGTTCTGTTACAATTTAATAATTTTTATCTAAACTAACAAATTACAATTACCAATTTTCTTAAAAACATTTATGGCCAAACATATGTGTGAATAAATTACAAAATGAGACATTGCATATCTTTCACATTTCAATTTAACTTGATTACCCATAATTTACAAATTTTTGAATTCGAAATTCAAATTTTAGTAATAAGTAAATAAAAAGATTTAGTAATGCGTAGGTATTCTATTCATATAGGAAATTCGTTGATTATTTTAAATTGAAGTTTATTTGAGTTATAGTGTTTCTTAAAATGTCTTTACACAGCAATTTATGACAATTTATGAAAATTTATTTTATTATTGATATCACATGATGTCTAGGTTTTACTTTTTAAATGATTATTTTATAGATTAGAATAGTTGTATTTTATTTGTTGCTAAATTTAATACAATTAAAAAATTCCAATTTTTTGCTGAGTATTTTTTGCTTGAAATATATTTTTAATTGAATTATTTTTGTTATTTTAAATATAAATTTTTTAAAAAAAAATCACTTACATTTTAATATTTTTAAAATCATTGGTTTAAAACTAAAGAACTTTATTTTTATAAAAAAAAAGATTATTCTTAAATTTTAAAAAATTGTATTTAATACAGTTATTGTTATGTGTTATGTAATGTAGTATAAAAAAATGGAACACCAAATGCTTACAAAATATGTAGAAAATTATTGTAATGTGATTTTGTGCTTTAAGTCTCCCTTTGCCTTCCTCATTTATTGAGACTCTTAAATTATGTAGGAATTGGCTAATAATTTTGGATAAATTTACACATGGATGGATGAATAAAGAGATGTAATGTCCTTTGGATAGATGCACAAAACAAAAAAAGAAAGACAAACACTTTATTTATAGTTTTATATATAACTTAAATTTAAATTTGATACTAGGGATAAATTTTGCTACTTCCACATTTTTAAATTCTTTTAGCATTTAAATACAAAGAGAGTGTGTCAACTTATGTAAGAAAGTAGTATCTTTTAAACAGCACTATATTCATCAAAATATTATGCATTGTTTTATTGGAAATTTATAAAAGTATGCTTATGATTTCAAAAATAATAGTTAGACTTGTTGAAGTCCTTATCAATATCCTTTGCAAAGATATTTGAAGTGAGAATTTTTTTAAATCAAAAATAATATTAAAACTACATGTATAATAAAAATAAGAAAATTAAAAGATTTGTAAACCATCATTACGATTTGATCATTATGATATATAAATGAAATATAAGAATAACAATAAAAACTCATGATTTTTTTATAATTTAAAAAATAAAACATATTTTGAATTTGATTATTTTTGGAATCAAGTATTATTTACTTGTAATTTTAAATATAAATATCATCCAATATTTTCAAATTAATAATGATTCTTAAAAATAAACTGAATTATTGTAATTAACACGTTCTAAAGTTTTTATCGAATCATATTATATATCATTTACACAAGAAATTAGAAGTTTTTGCTATTTGTTATTAATACAAATACTTAGTATGTAACAATTTGAATGAAAATTCATGGATTATGAAAATAAAAAGATTACCAGCATAGAAGCACAAGATAAAAAATCCGCTTATTTTCATATAAGAAGTTGCAAATTTTAAACATCAATGCTTACAAAATTTAAGATCCATAATATGGATGATGAGCAGAATGAGCAACTTCTCTTATTACTGTTCATGTGTAATAATTACTGTGTGTATACAATTTTGATTCCATTATTTTTTATATAAATTTGAAATAAACATCAATGAAAATTATGTGAATTTTTAGTTAATTTTAAATTTGAGTTGGTATCTTCTAATTAAAGTTGTTACTCATCTTGAAAATATGTTGTGTTCAAGTTTTCATGCATTTAGATACAATTGAGAAATAAAATGTAAATGTAAATAAGAGATTTAATATATATATATATATATATATATATATATGAAAAAATTGTGCCTTTGAAAGCATTAAATTCTATAATTTTAAGTATGCTATATATATATATATATATATATATAATATTCTTCCTAATACATTTTTTCCTAAAAAATTCAAAAAATAGTTTCTACAACTATTCATATTAAACATAATTTATCTTTTTAAAAGTAAGGTTTCTCATAGAGAAATTAACATATTTCAATGTGGAAATTAGATTGACATTTTTATTCTTTTGCCATATTATATAAATCAAACTTCAAACACTTAACCTATATTATTCACATGTCAACTTTTACTATAAAACATAGTATAGTTATAACTAATAAATAAATAGAAAAATAATAAAAAAAATAAAGGCTATAAAGGATTTAAAAACATTCTCATATAAGACAAGCTAATAAGTCAACTAATCTAAGATATTTAAAAATTTGAACAAAAAAATACTAACTATGCAGAATGAATAAGTCACCATGGATGAATGAAGGATTCACTTTAGTGGTGCAACTCTAGAGGTTGTGCTACAAGATGTGAACTCCCCAAATATGCAAAAGAATGTGCAGAGGAGGACACAACTTTCTCTATCTCTTTCTCCTTTTTTATGCATCTTTGAAAGGACCTTGGCCATAAGAGAAGGGGATGGGTCAAACTGGGCCATTGAGGGGGTGGAGGACGAGAGGGAAAAAATAGAAGGTAGTAGGAAAGAGGAATAAGGTGAAGAATAGGAGGAGGTGGAGAATGTTTGAAAAGGAGGAAGAGGAAAGTGTCCCTTTAGTAGTGGGGTTGGAGGGTGAATGGAATTGATGCTTGACAAGCCCCAATGACACCTCACCTTCTCCTTCAATGCATGCACATACAACATAAATCCAACCTCTTCCCTCTATCTACATTTGTATAATATTAAAATTGACAATAAAACAAACCTATGAAGGCACCCCTGTGTGTAACCAGATAAAGCAAATAAACCCTAAACTAATTAGTGGAATTTTGACATTCAAATTTGTTTTAATGCAGGTTGATGAGTGAATGTGGATATGTACATTGTGAAGTACAAGTGGTTTTTATTGAAGATGGTTTTGTACATGATTGTATGTATGAATATTCATCAAACTTAACTCTCAAAATGTGTGTGTATGTTTGTTTGTTTGTTTGTTTGTTTGTTTTTATTTTAATAATAAGTAATAGGCTAGACATTCATTACATGTTTATTTGAATTTGCTTTTTTTATTTTTTTATTTTCTTGTATAAGGGATCTATGATAAGTTCATGTTTTAGGCATTTTAGTCATGAAAAATATAAGCTCATAGTAATACTGCATCTAGTAATACTTGCCTTGATAAAATACTAAACACAAGTAAATGTAGCTAAATTAAATGCACTAAATTGCATAAGTCTGATGGGGTCTACAAAAGCATATTGTCTCTTTTAGAGTTCAGAAGGCATAGGCCATAAAACCACCACTGCATGCTTGTATTGACAATTTTTATTTTCAGGAGAATTTCTATCTACATACACACATACAAACCTACATAGATAGATTGGTTAGCTGCCCTTATTGGTATTATTTTGGTGGAGTATACAAAAGAATGTTGCTGATGTGAAGGTGGAAGTCACAAAACCATTACAAGATTCTCATTTACTCACATTTCTCACATTCTGAAGATTTGTTTGATTGCATATATGTGTGGGTGTGTATATATGCATGTGTACACACAATTCGGGCAAGAGTTCTCTGTGTAATTTTCACCTGGCAGAATAAGAAGAACAATAAGCTTCAGCTTTACTTCACTTGTTTCTACCAACAAGATCTTAGGGGCCACTCTTACACCACCAATTTCTAAGCAATTGCAACCATAAATCAGTGAAGACTCTAGTGCTGGAGAAACCAATTTTCCCTCTTAAAAAAAAAACACACACACACACACACACACAACAGAATAATGGTTGTTGCAGCCAACATCATCCTTCAACAAAACTTATCCACCCAATCATAAGTCCAGTATTCAATCACTTAGACTTAAGCATATTGGAATGAAAAGGGATGATTACTGATAAGAGTCGATGGATGAATAGATGGATGGATGGATGGATGAAGAAGCTGAGAAGACACATCACAGGGGCAGCAGAAGACCAACCACTCTCACATCCAAATAACAAACAGCCACAAAAGGGAGGGAGGTATCTATGGGAGACAAGGGAGGAAGGGGGAAGGGGGGAAGGTGAGGCCGGGCTGGGCCGGGCCGGGGCAGAGGAGGCTACAGGAACAATCATGAACAGGCAAGGGAGGGCTATGGCCAATCCATGATTGCAGAGGCACCCAAGTTCCCTTTTCCCCTTTTTTCCCCCTTGCAGATTTGGCTTGAATTGGCTTGGCTTGGTTTGCCCTTTCCTTTTCCCTTCTAACTCTTGAGTATCAGCAGCTCCCCTCCTCCTCTGATATTCCCCCCCCACCCCCTGTCCTCATCCCCATGTAGCCACCTCAGCACAATCCCACGTGGCGCACACCCCCTCCACCAGTAGGGTAGGGATTAGGGGTCATGAGTTTGGGGGAGGTGAGTAGGGAGGGGGAGTACACAAAGTGGGGAAGGGAGGGCAAGGGTAGGCAAGGCTGGTGGGTTAGGGTGGGTTGCTGCCCCCCTTGCAGGGGGCCAACTAGTTAGTTAAAATCAGTTATACTGTATGTATATGTGTGTGTGAGTGAGTGTGTGAGAGAGAGAGAGTGAGGGGTGGTACTTGTGTGGGATCCTGCTTGAGTGAGTGAGGGTGTGCAGTGCATAGCTGGGTTGTGTCACTTCCAGGATGAGGAGGAGGAGGGTACATGAAGCCCCAGATACAAGACAATCCAGTGATGGTTCTGCAAGGAACTGGGCCTGTTTCTTTACTGGAAAAAAAGGAGAATACAAAGGAAGAAGGAGAAGAAGAAGAAGAAGGAGCAAGAGGAGGAGAGGTTTCTTTGTGTATGTGTGTATATATTATGCTAGTATTGGAGGTCCATGTTTTGGTCTGAGAGTATTGTGTTCAAGCATGTTATTGATGTATAATAATAGATAATGCAACAATAAATTGTGGCTTTGGATTGTGTCATATTTTAACTTCTTCAAAAAAATAACCACGAAAATAATAAAATATTGTCATTATTTTTATAAAAAATTTAATTTTCATTTCACTAAATATGTCTTAAATGCTGAATTCACACCAATTATATGAGTTAATTTGTTTTAGTATGCTTGCTTTTTGAATTTCTTGATTTTCAAGTTTACATATTTTGACTCAAAAGTTCATTAAATATTTTTTCAATAATAAAAATATATTATTATACATATATAATAATTACTATACATATATTATTTAACCCAATATGACTTTGACTAATGAAAAATATTAACTGACATGTATTCAACAAAATTGAGCATCACAATAAAAATAAAATAGAAACATTTGTGCAATCTGATAGTTTCATAAGACTAGACTACAATCAATTTTAGGTCCATATTAAAAATATACAATTTTAAGTGACTATTTTTTATTTACTTAAAAGAAATCTCAACATTCAATTTTCTTCAATCTAATACAATTTTACAATATTTCTTTAAAAAACTGTAATTTTGAACCTTCATTTTTTGTTAGGTTTTGGAAGCCATGAAGATGAGATTTTAGATGCATATGTGATACAAGAAGCCTCTAAAAGCATTTGCAACATTTAAACTTAAATCAATCAACTACCCAAAATATTGTTCATCTGGTTAAAATTGATGATAGCTAGACTTGTACATTCTGGTACTGTGCAGAACAAGGTGATTTACACAATGACAGGTGGCAGAACCAGATACAAATGCTATACCAGCTACAGCAGAAAAATTAACGATAAGAATTTGAAATTTTTCAAATAAAAAATTATTGAGCAAGCATTCCCTGTGTTTATTTGCTGTGGGTTAAGTGAGCATCCTCATCAGCCTCCAGACTTCCTGATGTGTCGAACCCTCTTTGACTCCTAAATCCGAATCTATCGAAACCAATTAATTAAGGCAATAAAAACGCTTCCCGGTATCATACTGATATTCGATTAGGCATAATGACATGGAAGGTTTATTTGAATGTACGTAGATATGTAATGAATGCTTGAATATTTGAGGCAACATCATCAAGTACCAGGTCTACCATATAGAGGATCTCATTCTCCTTTAGTCTACCATTCTGCAGTGTTGCAATTGCTACGCTTCACCAACCAATTATCTGGTAGGCATGACTTTTTACAATACATTGGCAATGACTCCAAGCACTGACTGTTGCTGAAATCCAACACTGGCTTGATCTGAAGCTCGTCTAAAACTACAATAAAACGCAATGAAAGCAGTCGTGATTATTTTAAAAAACTATTAAAAAATAAAATAAAAAATAAAATAAAAAAACAACAACAACGGTGCATCTCTTCAAATGTTCAACCAACATCTACGTTACCATCTACATTACCATCTACATTACCATCTACGTTACGTATCAATGTAGGCTAGAGATAACTTCTGACTAATTTCTTCCTCAATAGTGGTAAAACTATCTGTAAGTATTGGGTGGTTGGCGGGTTCAGAACCTGTCCAACGTTTACAAAGATAGCGTCACTTGGCAAATCAACTTGATATTAACGAGGATGGTGCTAAGCCCAAGCTTGAAGGTCGGAGAATGACTAATCTCATATCATCAATTCACGGGTTGTAATTCGTATCCGATGAACAGCACCTGGTGAAATAGAAGCAAGGAGACTGTTGAAATTGACATGCTCCGAAAAGGGATCTCAGATTTCTTCGACACTTTCTCCCACCAAGATTAGTATCTGAGAGTACGAGAAGATCAGAAGATTATCTCTGAAGTGGCAAGCTTGCCCCCCCAAAAGTAGGACCTGCTTCACGACCTGTGATCTGAGCGGTAAGGTGAGATAAAAATTTTAAAAATTTGGATGAATTTCCTTGCGTCTTCAGAAATCTGCCACATGAGAGAACTTGACGTGGAAATCTTTCGTCCATGTTTCTCCTGTTGACTATTCGAAAATAGGACTTAACTGTACAATAGAGCCGTGTTTAGGACCCTGAACCCAAATGTTCAATCTATTACCCTTAGTCCGTCTGCTGCCCATGACGTAGGTGGGATCAAAACCCAAAAATCCTTGGCTCAAAATCTTGCCTGTATTGAGGGAATAAAGCGTGAGCATATTGGAGCCCTCTCCAGGAGTTGCTACCATGCTTCCGTCTCCAACAAATGCAGGCCTGTATTTTCTAGCTCTAGTGACGATCTGGATATGTCCTGTTAAGGTGTAAAGTGGTGCCGCACAGCTCCGAATGTCGTGAACAAGAAGATGAGGGCCCTTGGATGCTGAAAGCAGGAGATGCTCTTGTATGGGGCTCCATTCAACCACTTCGACTGCTCTTTTACGCAAGCAATTGATAGTTGAGACACACGGATCCGATATCCTCAGATCTAAGATGCAGATTCGAGTGTCTGTGCCACAATCGGCAAGAATGTTGGCTTCCCTGCAAGCATGACGTGGTGAGTAACACATGTAAGTCTATTTGAAGCATTAAGCAACAAGATGTCCAAGACTTCGAGGCAATTATGCAATCATCATAATCAGCAAGCAACTGGTATAGAAAGCGATTGAGGTTTATAGTTCATAATGGATTTATGTAATGCTTTGTAACCTGGAGTGACACAAGTGAAATATTGTAGTACCTGAATCGCACGCCTCTGATGGTACTCGTATGATGTCCTGTGATGACTCTCTTCTTTTCGATTCCCGCCTCTGTGATCGTGGATTGTACAAGCGATGAGTCGTAAGATACTGTCGCAATTTGGCCATCTAATTCATGCATCCCCAGGATGTCCTTGGAATGAAGATTGTTGCACCCCGCCTTTGCACGAGGTTGCGTCTGTCCACGACACTGCTTGTTCACGTCCCAGAGGATTAAACTTGCAGCTGGTGCGCTTGAAAGTAGAAGATTCCTCTCCTACACGTCATCTGAATTTCAGTAATAAACTTTGAAACTATTGCAAGCCGAAGACAAGAACTAAAACTGATCTGAATTTTCAAGTAAAAATTGTTGCACCAGTTTGTTGCGCACAAAACATCTGCAAAGGTGGCATTAAAAGTTGCTCGTCAGAAACAACAATTAACATATCAAAACCTAGCACGCATTCGGATACAGCTCAAAAAATATGTCCACGTGTGACAGGCAGTTGAGCCAGAACCTGAGGCTGCTGAGATAGAAACTGTATCTCCGAGTGCACAAAACCTCCGAAAGTGAACCCTTCCGGTCTCTTCCACGAACAAAGACTAGAACTTTTACGATCACCTTCAATGGCCAATCTCTCTAACCTTGTAGAAACACCGATGGACTCTGAAGTAAGATTTGAGGCCGAATTCGTCTCGAAGACTGCAAATCTGCTGTGGCTATCGGCTGCTACCAGTAAGCCCGTCACCCCATCGGTTAGTATATGATCCATACTGGAGATTTCATCCAGCGATGAATCCACCAGGGTCTCTTTACTTTGGAAACCCACGACATTAGACCAGTCTACAGAAATTAGATCATCACATTGAAAAGAAGATGTGCCAGCTGCACATGTGTACGTCTTAAATAACGGACACTTTTCCCTGTCACTAACTGGATTCAAGTTGAAAGCTGCGTTTCCACCAGTGTAACCAGCATCTGAGAGAAGCTTCTTCCGTGAAAGGATTTTTTCACGGACGCTTCGCCGCAAAGACCCTTCAGGTGGAGGGTGCTTAGCCCAGGGCTTCTTTAAAGGTCGAACCTCTGAGTTGCGCTTGGTGTTGATCCCTAGGTTTTGAAGGAATTGCTGGTTCCGCAGCACATTCTGCAACCTATTTTTCTCATATTTCGTTAATTTACCCTTCGATTCAACTGACCGTTCTATTCCTCTACTGATTCCTGGGCTTATCCTTCCGACATCTCGACCTGTTTTCTTAACGGAAGCTTCTATGTCTGACAAACGCTTCTCCTTCACACAGACTTCCTCTTCCAACAAACGCTTATCTTTTATGGCGACTTCTACATCCAACAAAAGCTTTTCCTTTCCACTGACTGCAGTCACAGCGGGAACCTTTTTCCTCACAGTGTATTCATCTGGAAAAGAATTCCTCCGCGAAGGGATTCGAGGACGAAAGCTTCGTCGCAGAGGCTTGTCAGGTGGAGGAATGTACTTCGTCCAAGTCCTCTTCGGAGTCCGAACTTCCAAGCTGGTCTTGGTGTTGAAAATCCCAAGACTTTGAAGGAATTGCTGGTTCCGCTGCACATTCTGCAACCTTTTTTTCTCGTATTCAGTTATTGTGTCCTCCAATTCAACTGTCTCCTCTGCACCACCTACAGATTCTGGCACTTCGACATTTTTTTCCTTCACAGGGACTTTCTCGTCTAATCCGGAAACACGACCTGACGAATGCTCCGCTTCGGTATTCTTGAGCTCTAAAGGACATTCTTGCTTCGTTGCTTCAAAATTTCCAGGTACAACGTTCTGAACTTCTTCGACTTCCTCCTTCACATGCCCTAATTGATGTGCTGCTTTAAGTTTTTTCGGTTGTGGATCGTAAGCCACTTTGATGACAGTGTAGCTAACACTGCCTTCACTGGTATTGCCTTCGTAGAAATGATTGTGTTTGGCCTTTTGTGGAAGTACCATTGTGAAAGAAAATCTGGAACACAATTCCTCTCGCTTTTATTACTCCACTACCAAGCCCTTTGCAGCCTGCAGGGAAGCTGAAACCATGCTTCTTCATTCTAATCCATTCATGCAGACCCACCATAACAAACATCTTACAACTAGATCATTTTTATGACTGTTGCACATGCTCCACCAAAGAAAGAGTGACATCCAACATCTTGCTCATAACGTAGGATTCAATCTAATTTTTAGTTCTCTGCTGAATGCTAGAGACTGCTCTTTATGATGGAAAACGTCAACAGCAACTTGATACATGCCACAGGGTACACCAACGCGAAGAAAAGGTGAGTGGTCCAAACACAAGAACTTGTCATTAAAGCTGAAGGAGATACGGTGACTTACATATGTCCCTAGAAAGTAATGTACTTTTGGGTTCTCCATGTTTAAATATCTGAATACAAAGATCGTTTGCATTTCTGTCTCCAATCCCAATATCCACCAGCAAAGGAGAGAAGCACTTCAACTGATGAGTGATATATAGCCATGTCCAAAACACTTGATCATCTAAATCTCCTTGACGCGAATATCAGACTGGATCGCATCACAGAGAACACCCTTTTAGGCCATAACACTCATTGCAATTCAATTCAATAATATTGTCATGTAATGTACTTACATGAATATGCAACGGAATCTAAAATAAAATAAATATTTCCCGACGATCGAGAAATTTGGTTGATATCTCAGTGTCTCACACAACTACAGCTACCTCAAAGACATAGTCATAAAGTGAAAAATAAAATAAAATAGAAAAATAGAAAATAGAAAAGGACAGGACGGTGTAAATACTCACTTAACGGACTTGTTAGAAACATAAGAAAAGAAACTCCAGATACTCAGATGTTTCAGACACTCGGGAGAATGCTATCAAGTAGACACTGGCACATACCCTCACCGTCCCAAAGACCAAAAAGTCGATAGCGCACAGCAGAAGGAATCAACTGACCTACTGAAGCCAATCCAAAATTACACAGCTTCGTAACAATATCCTGCAGTTTCATTTGCAAAATTTATTCCAAAATGCAACAGCATAGCATAGAAATTTCCATTGCGAAAAATATGTCCTCGCATACTAGCCTTTGGTTACACTGCGATGAAACGAAGGTCTGCGAACTAGAAAACGACGAAGGGTCTGAAACTCACCGAATTTCGCAGTTCCTTCGCAAGCAGAAGATTGCAGACCTCAATATTGGCCAAAACCTCGGTGCATAAACCCCGATGAGAAGCACAAACATTGGTTGTAATGCAGGAAAATGCAAGATCGATGGAACCGACGGTGACTATCGCCGACGGACGTCGAAATTAACACTTCCTCTTCGAAATGGCAGGGCCCTGGCACCGGCGACAAAGAAAGCAACCCTGACTCTGCCCCCGGGACTCAATCTCAACCGGTTCAAAACCACAGCCTAGTTCTCACTCCGGGTTTCAATCTCGTTTAGGGGCTGCCCGCAGTGTGGGTTCCAACTTTTACTGCATTGATACTCGGTTCAACCGCTTAAACTAGGTTTTTTAATTTCTATCCTTGGGGGATAACCCACGTCATTTTATTCACATTATTATTTTTCTGGATAGTCTCAATCTAGTAACCATTTAAGATAATTGAATAAAACACACGTTAGTTGATTAAAAGGCTGGTTTTTATGAGAAAATTTGACATTTAAATTGCACTGAACAAACTAATGTTAGTAGAACCCTGTTCTGTGAGAAAATCTCGGCACAATTTACTGAATCTTATAACTTTACAATATAAGTCTATACTTTTGAATACTATAAATATTTATAGATTATATATATAATGTAAATATTTTTCAAAATATTTATCCTCAATAAATTCAATGCTAAATTATTTATTAACTTGTATTAAAATTTTAAGTTTTGTATATTGTAATTTTGTTGTTAAAGCTAATTGGGATAAGTGTCAAATGTGCTTTAAAATAATTAAGTTAAAAGATCAAAAATTAAAGATTGTCGTTTTGATAGCAAGTTTGATTAAATTCTTCTGCTTATTGAAAATTTGGTTATGGTACAGTTAATGAACAATTTCTGAACAATAAAACAATTACATAACTAATTTATACAAAAATAAAGGCTCATAATTCTTACACATATATCTATAATATGATAGAATTATGTCCGTCCATTGATGCCAAAAATGATGGCAAAATCATTAAAGAAACACTAAATTGTTTCATAAATATAAACAAGGATTGTGACTTCTTGCTGATTTTAAGGATTAATCCACTCTTAAAAGGGCCCATGAGCTCTAGGGCAGCATTCTTCAGAGCTGCATGTCCCCCTTCAGCATTCCTCTACATGGCCTCAATGTTCACTGCCCTTCTTGGAATTCCCTTAGCATGTGTGGATTGCTGTTGTAATTTCATACTATCTATGTCCATTATGCCAAAGCTTGTTTCAAGTGCTTACTTTGGAGGATTTTGTGTTCTCAAGTTGCAAATAATTCTCACAGAGCTTGATACAAGAAGAATTGATTGAATTTTTGCAATGATCTTGACATAATATTGGCCTAGAGTTTGGGAAACAAAAGCAAATTCATGGATTTGTAGGGCTGTAGCAAAGGAAAGGCATTGGGATGAAGCAAAGTGGAAAAAATAAGCACTCTAATTGGATTTAAGGATTTGAATTTTGTTCAGATCCAGACGCAAATCAAACATTAGTATAGAAATGAGACAACAAATTAAATTTAATACCACCAATTAAAATTTGTTATTATTATTATTATTCATTATTCATTGTAGTTATTATTATTCATTGTTATTATTCATTATTCATTATTATCAATTTTATTTATTTTTATTCGTATTTATTACTCATTTCTATTATTTTTTATTGCCATTATTTTAATAAAATTTTTAAATTAATAACAAAAGCAATGCTACACTATAAGTTGTGATTTTTATTTTATCTTTTTATGAAGTAAATCACAGCAATGCTAAGACTCTATTCAATTAATATAATATATATATATATATATATATATATATATATATATAATATAATTTAATATATACAAAATAATATATTTTACATATATTTTTTATTTTGTTAGAATTAATAAGATTTCTAATAATTTTTTCTTTTTTTCTTTTTCTTTCTAATGAAGTGGAAGTTTAAAATTTAAGAAAGAAAAAATAACATGTAAATATGATAGTATCATTAAAATATAACTAAAAATATAAAATGATCTAATAGATTCAAAAACTCTTGTTTTGATAAGGTTAATAAAAATTAGTCTATTTTATATAATTAATAAGATTAATAAAGATTAGTCTATTTTATATAATTGATAAATTAATATTAAAAATTTCTCAAGCATTTTTTTTAAAAAATTTAAAGAGATTATAAATACATCCCACTATTTTGAATAACAAGGTTATAATAAGTTGGTAGGTTGCTTTTTCTTTTGAAAATTGAATGTCCATCAAATATCTTCAAGAAATTTTTTAGGAACTCCTTCTTTCTTTTTTATTCTTTAACTATAGAAGAACACCAAGAGAATCTAAACCAATTGAACAAAGAACTACATATCACATGCACAATATATTAATAAAAATACGAGAATTTTGTATACCACATATGAGAGATTGTGTTATATAATGCTGTAAATGAGATATAACATGTACAAGTCCTTAAAATGGATTTTGAGCAGATATTGCACCAATAAAAAAGTCATCTTATTGCCACTCAATTTTCTTCCATAATCTTTGTACACCTTGTTAGAAGGTACTAGCTACAAAGCTAAAGAATTCTACAAAAACATATGCAAGTACAATAGTGTGCTAGCTTTTATATTTGTTGAAATAATTATTGATTAGCTTTTTATATGCGGAAATAATTATAATTACTGCCTATAAAGAGAGCTATACCTATCAAATCAGTAGTCTTCTTCTAACCTTAAATTTTAAATCCTAAACCCTAAAAAATCAACTTAAGTAGTATAAAATATACACATTTTCATATTAGCATATAATCTTGAATCTCTAAGTTTTTATAATACATAATGAATATAAAGTTTATATTCTTTTGTATTCTTAAAATATATTAAATTATTATGTAAATAGTAGACAAGAATAAAATCATTAAGAAACTCACAAAAAATATTATTTATAAGATGTTGAAAAGTAATTGATACATTTGTAAGTTCAAAAGGCTTGACATTATAGTTAAAATATCCATATCTAATTCAAAATACAAACTTCCATTTATTACCTTCTTTAATATGGACCAAGTTATATGCTCTTTATAAATCTATTTTTGTATAGACCTTTGCTTGACTGAGTTGATCACAAAGTTTTGGAATAAAAAATAAAAAATATCTATTCTTGATAATAATCTTATTAAGTCTTTGATAATCTCCATATATTTGTAACAATCCATCTTTTTTCTTTACAAATAAGATAGGATCTTTTGTTGAAAATTTTGAATAGCATATGAAATTCTTAACTAAATTCTTCTTGCTGTATTGTAACACGTTTATGTGGTGAAAACATAAATAATAATAATTTTGTACTTAATATTCAATTATCTTGATTCAATAAGAATTTAAGGTACTTAAGAAAGATTTTATAAAAGTCCCTTAGATTTTTTTTTTCTTGTTTTAATAGCTAATAGATAAAAGTTAGTTATTGATTTTTTTTTCTAGGTTATAGAAATTTTTTTACTATTTTTAAAAAACCATAAATTGATAAAAATAGGATAAAAGAAATAAATAATTAGTATAGTTGATATTAGGATTAAATTGAGGATAGAGTCAAACTTAAAAATCCTTAGGATAGATTGGATTGATATCCAAGGATCGACCATTTATGGGACAAAATTGAAAACAGACCTCTAGCCACAAAAATGGCCACCAAGAGCAAGGTATCAAGTCATTTAGAGATCAGCAATTAAGATTTGAAAGTTAGTTTTAAGTTCATTTCAAAGGCATAAGACTTATTTCTATAGGATTTAGAATGATTTGGCAATTATTGTCTAGAATCAGATTTTGTAATGGTGATTGGGATTTTATGCAATAAAGTTAGGACTAGCAATCTTGGCTATTTTGTATAATTGGTATAACATCTACAATTGAAAGTTTGATAATATATAGATGATTGAATGTGCTAAGATTATACAAATATTTATAGTAATCTAACAATACAATTGAGAGGTATTTAATCTTTAATACGAGAAGATATTAGAAGTTAACAGTTTAAGGTTATTTAGGATTTTTTGCAATATCTAGAGATCTATTAGTCAATACAAGGTAAAATTTGGCATGTTATTAGAAGACTTAAAAATCAAGCTATATACTAATTTTGAGCTAAAGTTAATAGCTAGAAAAGGAGAAATTATTGCTAGAGCATCTACATCAACTTTCAAGTCGGCAACCAAGTAACATCAATGCGATTTTTGGATGATTTTTTATAATCTCTAAGTTGAATTGGGCTGAAACTTTTTAAGTATATAGAAGACTTATAGCGGTATTTATATGCAAAATTTTACATCAAGTGGATAATTAAATTAAGAATTACAGCTTGCTGAAGCTCACTGACTAGGATTAGAACTTGCAAAGGAAAATCTAAGTTATCTAATTGTAAAAGTAACAAGGCAATTGGATCTTATGTATGGTTGAAGTTATCAAGAAGAGCATTTTTTAGCACTTTGTATTGGCTTTAAGCACTTTTGAATTGAAATTCAATCATATTCTTCTTATATGGGTGAAATCTATTAAAGTTCTTACATATTTGTAAACTACAACTTCACCCTCTACAGCTAGATGCCTAATACATTTCCAAACAAGATAACACATAATACGACATTATAAATATATTCCTTCAATGCAACCAATTTGTTTTGCGATAGACTATAGATTGATCTAAATGATGGTTGAATTCTTTTTTAAAGATCAATTGAATAATTATAAGATCAATATTTTAAAAAAATATTTACATTCTTTTTTTCAAAAATATCTTTAAAATCTTAATACTAGCTAGAAATACCACTTGTAGTCTTTTCAGCATCAAAAATAGATGTGATGTATATAACAAAAGATGATCCTTCTTTTGTTGCATATATAAAAGCTTTTGCACCAACTAGAAAGGATTTGGATGTATTAGATATATATATTTTCACTTATTTAATGGATTTTTAGATTAAACTATAAAAAAATTTAAGATTATAAGAAGTCCAATCTATCTATAGATTATATTTTTATAACCATGATAATCCTAATATAATTGGGTTGGAAGGAAATTTAATCATATTAAATATTACTACACTATTATATTCATTAGTTGCTACATCTAAAGAAATAGTTTCATAGGTGATATTTTTAGATGACAACAAATATCTATCTATGACTTCTACATATACAGATTTAATTTTTTTAACTAAAAATATTTTTTATTTTTTGACAAAATCTTTGTCTATAAAACAAATTGAGACTTTTGAATCTAATAAGAAAAAGACTTTGTGAATTCTAAATCCTAAAGATACATCTATCATAAAATAAAGTGAAGGATTTGAAGAAAGAATAAGACCTTTATTAACTGTTGCACATAATTCCAGCCGCATGGTCCCTATTATAGCTAAAAAAATTTGTTTTCCAATACATAGTCTTTTCTAGCAACTATGCTTCTCATTTTGTAGTTGCATTGCTTCTTTGAATAATATTAAGCAATATACTTAGTTTTCTTATAAAATAACCCTCTTAACAACATCAAGTCTTTTTCTATATAGTAAAAGATATAAAACATACTGTATCAATTTGCATTGGTTTTAGCTTAGTTAAATAATTTTTTGAAAACTTAGAAGCTATTGTTGTTAATTGACTTATTCCTCTTTAGCCAAATTCATGTTCTTAACATCTTTCAAATAATTAATTATCGTATGCAATGGCTTGAGCAATAAATTATTTAAAAAAGTTTATTTTTGGCATTATTAATAACAAATCTTTGATGTTATCTTTCAACCTATAACAAAATTGATTGATAAAGGCTTTATCATTCCACTCCACATCATAAGCGAGGTTTTGGAATTTGGCAATATAGATTGTAGCTGACCGTGATCATTGTTGTAAAAATAAGATCTTGGTCTTTGCTACCCTTTTTCAATCACTTTCTTTTAATGTGACCATAAATACTTCAAGGAATGAATTCAAATCATAAAGAAGTCGTGAATTATTTTCCATCAAATGTGCAAATCAAAAAAGAACACTTTCAGATAGAAATGCACTTATGAATCCAACTTGAGTAAATCCATTTGAATATTGGAAAAGATGCAATCTTAAATATAACTTGATTTATTATAAAAATCCTTGAAATTTTAATTTTGTTCTATCAAACTTTTCAAGTATACTAATCTTTGCCTCCTTCATACTAGTAAAAACAAGACTTCCTAGATTTAGTTGTGAGGTTGATTTATTTACTTATTTCAATTGTACAATTTTTTGGCGTAGGCTTTGGACTTCTTTTATAGACATAGAAATAGTGCTTCTATGGTTGATATTAGTGATATATGAAATTTCTATCCTAAAAGTATTGATAAGTTTTTGAAGATCTATGATAGTTGCAAATCTATTCTCACTTCCATTAAGTGTAGCATCTATAATTTTTCCTTCCATCTTAAACAACTTAACAAATCTATAATTTAAATTATAAGAAGATAATTCACAACCTCTAATATCAAATAAATTTTTTTACAAAGAGAGATGATCCACTCTCTTTAAGAAAAAAATCAAGATTAAAAAATAAACAATGTTAGTTTAAAGGTATATAGTCCACAATCTTTAAATACAATAATAGAAGTGGAATAATCTACTCCCTTCTAAAACATAAAAGAAGAACAATGAATCTTCACTCTTATCAAACTATTAGGGATATGAAATACAAACAACCAAAGTATCAAAATATGCTTGTGTCACTCAAAAAGAACAAAGAATCATTCAAAGATAATATAATATTAAATTAAAATAGCTATTGCTAAAAAAAAAAAGAATAGAGACTCTTGAAACAAGATTAGCAATAAAAAATGCATTGACAAGAGTGAAGAAGACTTCACTCTTGTTTCTATATATACTATCTACCTAAGAGCTATATAGCAACGTTCTATAAGGCTTTCAACATATATCCAATTTATAAGACATATATCAAATTTACAAGACAAGTTTTTTATATGTGCGCCACATAATTAGTTTTTTCTACAAACTACCAACATATTGTCAAAAATACAAACTGAAAGAAGATACATAAACCATTTGAAATTTGTGTAAAAAAAAAGCGAAAAAATAAAAATAAGAAAGTATATGTATTCAAGAAGAAACTAGAATGGTTATTGTCAAAGACTAGAAAATATAAAGATTCTTGAATTTGATTAGAAGCAAAAAAGGAATTAACAAGAATAAAGAAGGCTTCACTCTTATCTCTATATATACTATCTATCCAAGAGCTATGTGATAGCATTCTATGGGACCTCCAATACATGTCCAATTCGTAAAATATATATCAAACTTGCAAGACAAGTTTCCTATATGTGCGCCACATACTTAGCTTATTCCACAAGTTATCAACATATATACCATGTGGCTAATTTATTAGCCAAGTTTCTAATTTATCAATCACCTATAGATATGTGTAAAGAAAATATTGTATCTATGAAGCTTTTAAGAAGATTTTCTATAATATATTATCAAATTAATCTATTTTTATTTATTTCTATTTATTCATATTAATTGGATAATTATTAGAATAAATCTTATGTCCGTGATATTATCTCCTCTTCTAAAGACAAGTTCCACAAGAAATAGTGATTACATGTTGAGTAAGTCAAAGATATATTAAATTATATTTGTCATATATTTTGATCTTTATTCACTTCAAAGATAAATTAGGTGATTGGTAAATTAGAAACTTGGCCAATAAGGATTGATATGTCCTTTCACCCATCAATAATGTCTTATATCAGGGTAGGAGAACCACCTTGATATTTGATCATTGTTAAGACCTTCATAATTTCTTTCAAAGAAAATATTTAGAACACCATCATAAGCAGTTTCTTCCTCTAAAAGTATCACCAAACATTATAAGTCTCTTCCAAGGTTGTGATACCAAACATGTTATATCTCACTATCAATCCAAGCAAGAACATGTTATTTTTTAGGATCTTTATGTCTATTTCATCATCTTGAAGGTTGTGATAGTTGTAATATCTTGTCCAATAAGTTAACAAATAATAGTTTTTGAGCTAAATTTGTTGGTTGTTGATTCTTGATCACTTTGATACTAGAAAATTTAAAGAAATAATAAACAATGATACAAGATAAAATAAAATCTCTATTGAACTTGCTTTATTTTATAGTAAAGATTTTATTGACTCTTTATCTTGGATTTAATGGATATTGTCAATAAAATATATTAACTTTAATTGATGCATTTGCTAGATTCTTAAATGGTTCTCATGTACATTAACTAATATCATATCCATATCAATATACAAGATATTCCAACCTACTTTGGCACTATCTTGAATCTAAAATCTATTCCACCTCAAATTTTTTAATTGTTGTCTACTTCTATAAGAGGTAGTGGCATTTGTCTTCTTTTTATATATCTTTTGTCTTATATGACTTGTACAGTGACATGTGGAATATAAGATGGATCTTTATAGATTTTGATAGGTGTAATTGATAAGCAGCTAAAGTGATTAATTCACAAATCGGAAATGGTCCAAGCCTATGATAATCTAACTTATTACAAAGATGAATAGTCTTGATATTATGATGAAGTAAGCATATTTTATCGCCTACATGGAATTGAAGTTGTTTCTTACAATAGACATCTACGTTGATCTTTTATCATTCTTGAACTTTTTTTAATTGTATCTTCATTATTATATATAGCTTTAACAACCAATTTATCAAATCTTCTACTGTAGGATTATCAGCTTTTGAGAAGTCAAAAATATCAAGTTGTGGATTATTACCATAATTTGTAAAAATGGAGTTTGTTGAATAAAAGAATGTATCAAATTATTTTAAGCAAAATTTGCCAATGACAAAAGAATTCTCTAATCATCTTAATAATAATTGATAGTACACCTCAAATGTTACTAAAAAATTTGATTTACTTGTTCTATTTCTTTATCAATTTGAGAGTAGAAGGCTGAAGATAGTTTTATATCTACTTTCAATATTTTAAAAAGAATTTTCTAAAATCTTGATATAAATTGTGTCTTTTTATCTAATATAATATCTTTTGGAAATTTGTGATAGTGATAGATATTGTGAAGGAAGAATTTAGTTATTTCTTTATCAATAATAGATTTTATATATAATACAAAATGTACCATCTATCACAGACATAAGATTTACTCCAATAATTATCTAATTAATATAAATCAATAGAAGTAGGTAAAATAAGTTGATTTGATAATATCTGATAGACTAGCTTCCTAGAAGCTTCATAGACACGGAATCACCTTTATACATGTCTATAGGTGATTGATCGGTTAGAAACTTGGTCAACAAGCTAGCCACATGGTGCACATGTTGATAGCTTGTGGAACAAGCTAGCCATGTATCACATATGTTAATAGCTTACATAACAAGCCAAGTACGTGGCGCACATGTGGGAAACTTGTTGTGCAAGTTTGACACATGTCTTGCAAATTAGACATGTATAGGAGATCCTATAGAATACCGCCATGTAGCTCTTAGTTAGATAATATTTATAGAGGCAAGAATGAAGCCTTCTTCACTCTTGTTAATTCCTTTCTTGCTTTTAGTCTAGATTCAAGAGTCCATAGTTTTCTTGTCTTGTGACAAATAGCCATTCTAGTTTCTTTTAATGTACATACTTTCTTACTTCTATTTTATTATTTTTCTTAAAAGAAGTTTCATATATATATTTGCTTTTATTGAGTTCTTGTCCTTGACAAATTGACAAGAATACACATACAGTATCAGAGCTTTGGCTTTTCTTGATTAAGAGTGGATTATTCCTTTCTCTTGATAAGACATAAGTATATTAGAAATTATTGAGTACCCACTTCTAAACTGTTATTATTTTTATAATTTTCTCTTTTGAGTGTGTTATTCTATATTTCTTGAAGTGAGAGTAGACACCTTCCTTTCTATTGTAATATTATGGCAAAGCTTGCAAAAATGAAGAATGCAATGGCACAAATGCAAGAATAAATGAAAGAGCTAATGCTTGCAATGTATCAATTTAGTTTACCACCACAAAGAGCAACAAGATTAGCAGGAAGTAAAGATATAGAGATGATTGAAGCTGTGTCAATATCCAAACCAAATCATACTACCTCACCTATGCTGGAGCATTATTCAAACATTAAAGAACCAAAAATTAGTTTGCTTGAGAAATTTGATGGCACAAAATCTAAATTTTGAGAATTCATCAATCAAGTACAATTGATGATTAAACTTCAACCTCAGAGTTATCCTGCGCAAGGATTTCAAATTAGATTTATTGAAATGTTACTTTCGAAATCTATTTTATCATGGTTTTCATCTTTTCTTGAACAACATGATCCAATATTAGATAATTTAGAGGCATTTTTAGCAAAATTTCAATCTATGTATAGAGAACATGATACAATCTGTATTGCAACCAATAAGATTTATATCCTACGACAAGGCAATCGATCAGTGTCATTATATGCTTCACAATTTTGACAACTAGCGACTGATATCAAGTGAGATGATGTTGCATTCATCAGCCAATTCTCTATGGATTACAATATGAGATAAAAAAATTCATGCTGAATTTATCTGATTCTCAAACATTGAGTCAAGCAAATGATTTTGTTGTGAAGTGTGATAATTGACTTTTTGAATTTTGATCCGAGAGTTGTACAAGAGAGCCTCAACATTATTATTCAATGGTAACATCAACATCCTTATAATACGTACATTTGAAAATAGAAGATATGAAAATTAATGCAATACGTTTTAAACCTCTTATCAAACAAGAAAAGATTCGACGTCGTCAAGGAGGATTATGTTCATATTGTGGAGAACCTAAATACACTGCTCAACATTATCCAAAGAAACGATACAACTACAAAATGAACACTACAATTGTCAAAGAAGACAACATGTCGGAAAATGAATTTATCTAGCTTTAATAGAGAGCGTTGTCGGGGTAGAGAGAATCTGCCTCAAGAAAGCGCTGGGCTTCTGGCTGCCACTAATTACTCAAGCAAGATTCAAGTATAATAAAACCCCCAAGTTTATATAAAAGAGATCTTCATAAGGCTATTACACCCAATACATAAGCCTAATTTCCTCAAACCACTCAAAACATAACAAAATACTCTAAACCCTCATTTCCCCGTAGGAAGGGAATTTTTTCTGAATTTCAATAATCCATAACTTTTAATCCAACTGTCCAAATCTACTCCAAATTTACATGAAGTACTGATATATTGTTGACAACTATCACCACAAATTTCAACTATTGATTCATTGTCGATCTTTAGATATCGCCAAAACCCTAGCAGTAGCTTTAAACCCTTGTTTACAAACACCCGTGTACTAAATTCTTCATATCTATCAATCTTAAAGTCCAAATGCTATGAAACTTTGATTTATAGCTTTTTAGCATAATAATACACCTTCTTGAAAATTTTGAGACAAAAATTCATCCAAAAACTTAAGATATGGCAAACCCCATCACTATCAACAAAACGGTCTACTTACTGCCTTGGAATTCGATCTGCTGTCTTTGACTCCCAATAACTCCTTCTTCAAAACTCCAAATGTAGTAATTCTTCCACATCAAGTGTAGAACTTGAAATCCCCTCTCTAGCCGCACCTCTCAATCTCCAAAAGCTTTCATACAACTCCTTCAATCCTCAAAAGAGTGACAATATGTCTCATATTGATACCTTATCTTCAAATGGCTATAACTTCTTTATTCTAACTCCAAATCCTCTAATTTTTGTATACAAATTGTACCCAAAATCCTAAACTTTATAACCCTAGTCTTTGTTTTTCTGATGGCCTCCTTGAAGTCGCCGAAATCCTTGTTAAGGTTGCGGGCAGCCTCCTCAAAGCCCATTGGGTATGGTATTCAACCAATAGGGTGAAGTTTCCCATTCCTTGCCTTCATCCGACCATGCCTTTATTTCATCCCTCCCAATTAGCCTCCTACTAGCTTATATTTTCATCCTTAGGCTCCCACCTTCTCTCAAGGCTTCATACTAATCATTTAGATCTTATAATTTTTAAATACCATAATCAAAACAAATAAAAATAAAATAAAGTTTCTTCTATCAATCCCTTTAATTTATTTTACTAACCATTCTAACACATATCTAAATTTATAAACATATTATGATTTTTGAGTGGATTTTACATACTGTAAGCAATTTCAGTACGACAGCGTGTTGCTGCAACCTTGTACAATTCCTAATAAAGGTCCTATTCTCTCCTCAGAATCCTCTCCTTGTTTTAAAATTGATATATACTTAGCACCAAAAAACTACAGAGCCTTTGTCTTATTAGATTTAAAAGCCTCAGCATGCTTTCTAGATGAACAATTTGTTAAGAATCGTAAAATACTTTTAGTACAGAAAATTAAATCCGTACATGTAGAAGTCATAGATGGTCGTCCATTGTCTTCTAGAAACCTGTCCTATAAAAGTAACAATATATGGTCATAATAGCTATGTAACCTTTAACATAATTAAATCCCTATCTAATCTAATTATTTTAGATTTATCATGGCTAGAAAAATATAACCCTCAAATAAATTGGAATTCTCGTAGATTTGGCTTTTTTCAAAATATTATTAAACATCATGCCGACCAAGTGAAAAGCTATAATTCTAGTATAATAAAATCCATATTTATAGGTACAAAAGCTTTTATACATGTAATAAAAGAAGAATCAACTTTTGCTATTTATGCCACACCCATTTTTGATGGTGGAAAGATTTTAAGTGGCATTCCAAGCCAATATCTGGATTATCAAGATGTTTTTGAAAAAAAAAATACAGATATTTTTCTAAAGCATCGTCCATATGATTATTCAATCGACCTCAAGGAAGGAACTCAGCCACCATTTGGACCAATCTACAGTTTATCACTAGATGAGTTGGCTGAACTCAAGGCATATATTGACGAGAATTTGGCCAAGAATTTTATACGCCATTCTAAATCTCCAGCAGCAGCTCCAATTCTATTTATAAAAAAAAAGATGGATCATTGCAAATGTATGTTGACTATTGAGGACTTAATAACATCACAATCAAGAACAGATATCCATTATCTTAAATATCAAAACTCCTTGACCAGTTAAATCAAACTAAGATCTATACAATAATAGATCTAAGAGGAGCATACAATCTAATATGTATCAAAGAAGGAGATGAATGGAAAATTGTGTTTCAAACTAGGTACAAACATTTTGAATATAATGTCATGCCTATTGGACTTACGAATGCACCAGCTGCTTTTCAACATCTCATGAATGATATTTTTAGTGAGTTCCTAGATAATTTTGTCGTCTGCTAACTAGACAATATTTTGATCTATTCTAAGAACGTAGAAGAATATGAAGTACATGTTCATCAAGTATTACAAAAACTTAGACATGCAGGATTCTATGCCAAGATGGAAAAATATGTATTTCATACTATTCAAGTTGATTTCTTAGGATACATCATTTCAAATGATGGTCTCATGATGGATCCTAAGAAAGTCCAAACAATCATGAATTGAAAGATTCTAAAGACGGAAGAGATATCCAATGTTTTTTAAAATTTGCCAATTATTATCGGATCTTCATCAAAGACTTCTGCCAAGTTGTAGCTCCACTTACAAGTTTGACCTATAAAGACAAACTCCAATAGAATCAAGAAGTAGAAGCAGTATTTGAAGCTCTGAAGACATCATTTGTTTCTCCACCAATCTTGCATCGTGCTGACTTTTTCAAGGTGTTTTTTATGGAAACAAATGCATTAGACTTTGCCTTGGGTGTAATTTTGTTACAAATGGGAATAGATGACAAACTTCATCCAGTAGCTTTTCATTCAAAAAAATTCTCAACAACCGAGATTAATTATGAGATCCACGATAAAGAATTTCTTGCAATCATGGATTCCTTTCAAAAATGACGTCATTATCTAGAAGGCACTTCTAGTCTAATCACTGTGTATACGGATCACAAGAACCTGGAGTATTTCATGTCGGCATGCATATTGAATTGTTGTCAAGTTCGTTGGAATATGTCTTTATCAAGATTCGAGTTTATTATCACTTATCGGCCAAAAAAACAACAAGCTTTATCTGATGCCCTTTTTAGATGTTGTCAAAGGATCTATTTAAAAGATTATTATTAAGGTTTATACAACCTTATTTTCTTTTTAGTAGTGACTTTTGAGGTTGATTTTATATTGATAGTAACTTTTTTATATCTTAAATCATCTTTATTAGACATTGGTGACCTTTAAAATCTTATTTACTTCTTTTATTTGATGCTTAAAGCACCAAGTATATAAATCTTATAAGAAGAAGGATTAGAAAAAGGTTTTTAGTATAAAAAGGATAGTTTGGCCATCTATGTGGATGAATAGAGGTGGATGATAGAAATCTCCATTCTAATTGGCCAAAAATCATGTCCAATGGGCTTCAAGGAGGCTGCCCGAGGGTTTATTAGGAGTTAAGGTTTGTTTTTCGAGGGGAGTTGAACATCAAAGGCTAGGATCATAAGGTTTAGATTTTTGGATCTGGTTTAGGTGCAAATTATGTGTGATTTGCACTTTTTATGAAGAAGTTATAGGCGCTCAAAGTTAAGGTGTTGATTTTGGACCTATTGTCACTCTTTTGGGTATAACTCACGTATACAAAGAGCAATCAGGGATCGGCAACTAGGATTGGAGAGAACACTTTTACGGCTATATTTTTTACATATAGCTCAATAAAATCCAAGCTAGGATGAAGGAGATATTGGGAGTTGAGCTCAATGCTTACAAACTTAAGGGCACTAAGTGACATGCTTACATAGTGGTTACATTTTGAGTTGCATCTTATGCAATTTGATAGATTTTTGGCTCAAAATTTTTAAGAGTGTATGTATTTATGTCACAAGATTATGTACAAAAATTTTGTGGCATTAAGATTTTGGATTTGTGAGATATAAGGAAAATAGTGCTCGAGTGTCTCTGAGCTAGGGTTTTAAGATATTAGACGATTGGACACAAACTTATGGTTGATTTTTTCTTGTGGTGAAACTTAAGAAGATTATCTATACTTTAAAGTAAATTTTATAGAAATTGAACGATTGGATCAAGAGTTATTTAACTCTAAAGTTTAGTAAGAAATAAGTCTTTATGGGTGAATAAAGTTTTGAAGGGTTTTTGTGGAAATTTGAACCTTTTTTGCACAAACTTATTTGAATACAAGAGGGTTTATATATATAACTTTTCTTTTGTAAGATTATTATATTATTTATCTTTTTTATTAAGAACAAATCACCTGTTGGATTTTTGCCATCAAATTTCAAATAAATTCTCCATAGCTAGATACCTAATGTATTTCCAGATAGAAGGCCACGTCATATGACAACTTTCTTATTTTGCACCAAGAGAAAGAGATGCAGATTTTGAGCAACAAAGAATGGCCCTCTTGAACTTGAAGCAATTTCATCTTTGAGCAATAAAATCAACATTGACTGTTGATTCAACTTTTTTTAAGCAAATTCAGTCAAGTATGTCCTCAGACCCTCTTGTTCATGATATCAAGAATAATTCTTCCAAGACTCATGATTCTTCTAAATTTGAGTCCAAAAATAACCTACTATATTTTGAAGGATGCCTATATGTTCCAGAAAGAGAAGCACATTTACGTATTCTTCAAGCACGTCATAGATTTTCAACGGCAGGAAATTTTGGATACAACAAGACTTTGGAACTTATATCAAGAGATTTTTGGTGGCTTCAAATGTGGAAGGCAATCAAAGACTTTGTACAATCATGTCATGTCTGCTTAAGATCAAAGATTCTTTGACATCAATTTTTTAGACTTCTTCAGCCATTATCTATTTCAGAACAACCATGGTCTTCTATTTCAATGGATTTCATCACAGATCTTCCAAGCTCAAGATCTTATGACTCTATATTTGTAATAGTAGATTAATTCACCAAGATGGCACATTTTATGCTATACACAAAATCTATCATATGTGAAGAAACAACTAAGTTTTTCATTGATAATATCTATCGCTATCATGGATTACCTAAGGATATTATATTGGATAGAGGAACTCAATTTGTGTCAAGATTTTAGAGAATCCTTTTCAAGATCTTAAAAGTTGACATAAAATTATCTTCAGCTTTTCATCCTCAAATTGATGGACAAACAATGCATGTAAATCAAGTCTTGGAGTAGTATTTAAGGTATACCATCAACTACCAATTGATTGGACAACTCTTCTGTCATTGGCTGAGTTTGCTTATAATAATACGATACATTCTTCTATGCAACAAACACCTTTCTTTGCCAATTATGGTTACCACCCATGACTTGATGCTTTTGACTTTTCAAAAGTTGATAATCTAGCAGCAGAAGATTTGACAAATCGTTTGTCAGAGCTACATATAATAATGAAGGTGCAATTAAAAGAAGCTAAAGAACAACAAAAAATAAATGCAGATGCGTATCACAAGAAACAACTACAATTCAATGTGGGGGACAAGGTATGGTTACTTCGTTGCAATATTAAGACTACTTGTCCTTGTGATAAGTTAGATTATCGTAAGCTTAGACCTTTTCCTATTTTTGAACAAATCAATCCAATTACATATCGATTATACCTACTAATATCGTATTATAATTGCTTATAGTATATAAAATCCATTCAAAATGCATAATATGTTTATAGGTTTAGATATGTGTTAGAATGGTTAATAAAATAAATTAAAAGGAGTTAGTATAAGAAACTTTATTTTAGATTTTTACTTAGTTTGGTTATGGGGTTTAAATTATATAGAACCTAAATATTTAGTATGAAGCCTAGAGACAAGGTTGGGGCCTAAAGATGAACAATTAAACTACTAAAAGGCCTATTTGGAAGGATGAAGATAAAGTGAGGATGAATGAAGACAAGGGATGAAGTTCTTCATTCCTATTGGTTGAATATCATGCCCAATGGACTTTGAGGAGGCTACCCGCAACAAGAACAAGGGTTTTGGTAACTTCAAGGAAGCTATTAGAAAATAAGAGACTAGGATTAGAAATCTTTTTTTTTGGGCTACAATTTTGCTATAAAAATCGAGGGATTTGGAGTTTTAATGAGGGATTAGTAGGCGCTTGAAGTTAGGATATACAAATTGTACCTATTGTCACTCTTTTGAAGATTGAAAGAATTTTACAAAAGATTTTGAAGATCGAAAGGTGCGGCTAGAGAAATGATTTTAAGATCTACACCTAATGTGGAAGAATTATTATATTTAGAGTTTTAAAGAAGGAGTTATTGGGAATCAAAGACAACAAATTGAATTCCAAGGTAGTAAATAGGCCGTTTAATTCATAGTAATGGATTTTGCCATATCTTAAGTTTCTAGACGAATTTTTATCTCAAACTTTCTAAAAAGATTAATTATTATACTAAAAAGCTATGCATCAAAGTTTCATAGCATTTGGACTTTTAGATTGTGAGATATAAAGAATTTAGTACACAAGTGTTTGTAAACAAGGGTTTGAAACAACTGTTAGGATTTTGACGATATCTAAATATTGATAATGAATCAATAGTTGAAATTTGTAATGATACTTGTAAAGAAAACATTAGTACTTCATATAAATTTGGAGTAGATTTGAACGGTTGGATTAAAAGTTATGGATTATTGAAATTTGGAAAAAATTCCCTTCCTACGGGAGAATGAGGGTTTAGAATATTTTGTTATGTTTTGAGTGGTTTGATGAAATAAGACTTTTGTATCGGGTGTAATAGCCCTATGAAGATCTCTTTTATATAAACTTGGGGGTTTTTACTATACTTGGATCTTGGTTGAGTAATTAGTGGCAGTCAGAAGCCCAGCGCTTTCTTGAAGCAAATTCTCTCTACCACAACATCGGAATCCATGAAGATCCATCATATATTCCACATATCACTACTCGAGCCATATAAGATAGTGGATATACAAGGAAGAAGACAAATACCACCGTTGTCGTACTGTAATTACTTACAGTATGTAAAAATTAGTTAAAATATATTATATGTTTATGAATCTAGATGTGTGTTAGAATGGTTAGTAAGTTAAATTAAAAATGGTTGATAGAAGAAACTTTATTTTATTTTATTTTACTTATTTTAGTTATGGTATTTTAAAATTATAAGATCTAAATGTTTAGTATGAAGCCTTGAGAGAAGGTTGGGACTTAAGGATGAAAATTCAAGCTAGTAAGAGGCTAATTGGGAGGGATGAAATCAAGCCATGGTCGGATGAAGGCAAGGAATAGGGAACTTCATCCCTATTGGTCGAATACCATGCCCAATGGGCTTTGAGGAGGCTGCCCGCGACCTTAACAAGGGTTTTCGGCGACTTCATAAAGGGGATTTGCAATTTCAGAGGTAGGGTTGTAAAGTTTAGGGTTTTGGGTATAGTTTGAGAGGAAATTTTAGGCGATTTGGAGTTAGGGTGAAGAAGTTATACTTGTTCAAAGTTAGAGAGTGGATTTCATACATACTGTCACTATTTTGGGGTTTTGCGGAGTTATACGGAGGCTTTTGGAGATCGGACGGTGCGGTTGGAAAGGTGATTTCAAGATCTACGTCTGTTATGAAGGAATTCTTAAGTTTTGAGTTTAGACGAAGGAGATATGAAGAGTTGAAGACAGCGCATCCAATTCCAAGGCAGTAAGTAGACCGTTTTGTTGATGGTGATGGGGTTTGCCATATCTTAAGTTTTTGGACGAATTTTTGTCTAAAAATTTCCAAGAAGGTGTATTATTGTGCTAAGAAGCTATACATCAAAGTTTCATAGCATTTGGACTTTTAGATTGTGAGATATGAAGAATTTAGTACACGGGTGTTTGTAAACAAGGGTTTAAAGCTACTGCTAGGGTTTTGGCGATATCTAAAGATCGATAATGAATCAACAGTTGAAATTTGTGGTGGTAGTTGTGAAGAATATATCAGTACTTCATGTAAATTTGGAGTAGTTTTGGACGGTTGGATTAAAAGTTATGGGTTATTGAAGTTCAAGAAAAATTCCCTTCCTACGGGAGAATGAGGGTTTAGAGTATTTTGTTATGTTTTGAGTGGTTTGAGGAAATTAGGCTTGTGTATTGGGTGTAATAGCCCTATGGAGATCTCTTTTATATAAAATTGGGGGTTTTTATTATACTTGAATCTTGCTTGAGTAATTAGTGGCAGCCAAAAGCCCAGCGCTTTCTTGAGGCAGATTCTCTCTACCCCAACACCGTCTCCTGTAGAAGTGGACAATGATGAAGAATTCGAGGTTGAAGAGATTTTAGATTCAAGGCGGCGCCAAAATCAACTAGAATATCTTGTACATTGGCGCGGATATGATATTAGTGAATGCACATGGGAGCCATCCAAGAATCTAATAAATGTATCAATAAAAGTTAATACATTTTATTGATGACATCTATCAAAACTAAAGTAAAAAAATCAAGAAAATCTTTGCTATAAAATAAAACACGTTCTATAGAGGTTTCATCCTATTTTGTATCATTGTTTGTTATTTCTTTAGATTTGTTTATGCTAAAGAGATGGAGGATCAACAACCAGCAAATTCAGCTCAAGAGCCATCATTTGCTAATTTATCAAATGAGACATTATGACTATCACAACCTTCAAGACGACGGAATACAAATGAAGATCCTCAAGAACAACATGTCCTTTCTCAAATTGAAGGCAAAATATATGGTGTTTGATATCACGACCTTGGAAGAGACTCTCAATATTTCGTGATACTTTTAGTGGTAGGAACTACTCTTAATGGTGTTCCTAATGTTTTCTTTGAAGGGAGTTATGAAGGTCTCAACAATGATCAAATAACAGGGTGGTCTTCTCGCCCTATTATGCGACATTATCGATGGCTGAAAGTACCTATCAACTACCTTCAAAGGGAACAAAGATCAGAGTATGTGGCAAGCATAATTCGACGTATCCTAGACTTCCTCAACATGTAATCACCGCTCTTCAGAGAACTCGTCCCTAGAAGGGGGGATAATATCATGGACATAAGATTTATTCTAATAATTATCTAATTAATATAAATCAATAGAAGTAGGTAAAATAAGTTGATTTGATAATATCTGATAGATAAGCTTCTTAGAAGGTTCATAGATGCAAAATCACCTTTATACATGTCTATAGGTGATTAATCGATTAGAAACTTGGTCAACAAGCTAGCCACATGGTGCACATGTTGGTAGCTTGTGGAACAAGCTAGCCATGTATCACACATGTTAATAGCTTGCGGAACAAGCCAAGTACGTGGCGCACATGTGGGAAACTTATTGTGCAAGTTTGATACATGTCTTGCAAATTAGACACGTATAGGAGATCCTATAGAATACCGCCACATAGCTCTTAATTAGATAGTATTTATAGAGGCAAGAATGAAGCCTTCTTCACTCTTGTTAATTCCTTTCTTGCTTCTAGTCCAGATTCAAGAGTCCATAGTTTTCTTGTCTTGTAGCAAATAGCCATTCTAGTTTCTTTTAATGTACATACTTTCTTACTTCTATTTTATTATTTTTTTTAAAAAAAATTTCATATGTTTATTTACTTTCATTGAGTTCTTGTCGTTAATACCATCTTGGTGAAATGACCTATAATCACAAATATAAAACCATATAAATTTGAATTTGGAAGACGCGTGTTAAAAGCCATAAAAAATAAAAAATCAAGATTGTTTTAATATAGGTAATAGTTAGAAATGTCCATAAGGTCAATGACAAGGATTTTTTGATCTTCAACAAATATTACACAATTATACAAACTCTTTAACAACCTTTCATATTTGAAGTCATCAAAAATCTCTTGATATTAGCTCTAAAATCTTATTATATCTAAAATGTCGTATTGTAGGGAGGTTGTGACAAGCTTCAAGAGTACATAGTTGTGCTTCATCTTCTAAAATATATAAGCATCTTTCAAAATAAAATAGATTGTTCTTGAATTCAAACTTTAAAATATCATGAGATTTAGAAGAATTATTCTTAATATCTTAAACAAGAAGGTTTGAGGACATATTTAACTAAATTTGCTTTAAAAAATTGAATCAATAATCAATATTGATTTTATTGCTCAAAGATAAAATTGCTTTAGCTTCAAGAAGATCATTCTTTCTTTATCAAAAGATATATCTCCTTCTTTTGGTACAAGATAAGAATGTTTAGAAAGGGCATTGAATTAACATTATTATTTTCTTAATTGATAAATAATAATAAATTTAAATCTTCACAAAAACATGCTCCAACAAGCCTAATAACAATTCAACACGCGTATTGGCATGAAGTATTCAAGATTTTTTTGATTTGTATACATGGTGACTAGATTAGAAGCGCCTTCTAAATAGTGACGTCTTTCTTGAAAAGAATCTAAAATTATAAGAAGTTCTTTATTATAGATTTTATAGTTGATTTGTGTTGCTAAAAATTTCCTAGAATATAAAAGGTAGTGGGTGGAGTTTGTCATCTATTCCCATTTGTGATAATATTGTGTCGAAGGCAAAGTCTAATGCATTTGTTTTTATAGAAAAATGCCTTAGAAAAGCCGACGTGATATAAGATTGGTACAAAAACAAAAGCTCTCTTCAAAGCTTCAAAGAATGCTTATGCTTCTTTATTGCGAAGTATATAATGTCACTAATTGATTGTTTTGCAAAAAAATACTGATCTTATTGGTTGCAATATAAATTATATTTTTTTATATATAAATCAAAACTTTGTTAAAAATATCTTCCAAATTATTCAATATTTGATCATATTATTTAAAAAAAGATAAAAACCAAATTTTAGATTTTACTTTGAAATTTTGAATTGATACATTGTAAGCATTAACTCTTTCATTTATTCTTGTATTTGTACTATTGCGCTCTTCATTTCAACAAGCTCTGCTATGATAATATAATAGAAAGAAAGGTGTCTATTCTCACTCAAAAAATGTAGAATAAAACACTCAAGGAAAAAAAAAAAAAAAAAAAAAAAAAAAAAAAAAAAAATCTAAGAACAATATTAGTTTAAAAGTGTATAATCCATAACTTCTAATATATTTATGTCTTATCAAGAAAAAAAATCCACTCTTAATTAAAAAAAGACAAAGCTTTGATATTGTATGTACATTCTTGTCAATCTGTCAAAGACACAAATTGAAAGAAGATGCATAAATCAATGAAATTTGTGTCAAAAGAAAGTGAAAAAATAAAAATAAGAAAGTATATATATTCAAGAAAAAACTAAAATGGCTATTGTCAAAGATTAAAAAATATAAAGACTCTTAAATTAGACTAGAAATAAGAAAGGAGTTGTCAAGAGTAAAGAAAGCTTCACTCTTATCTCCATATATAGTATCTATCTAAGAGCTATGTAGCAACATTCTATAGGATCTCCAATGCATGTCCAATTTGCAAGACATGTGTCACACTTGCAAGACAAGTTTCTTATATATGCGCCATGTACTTAACTTGTTCCACAAACTACCAACATGTATATCATGTGGCTAATTTGTTGCCCAAGTTTTTAATCTACCAATTACCTATAGACATGTATAAAGATGAAACTGCATCTATGAAGCTTTTAAAAAGCTTTTTTATAAAATATTATCAAATTAATCTACTTTTATTTATTTCTACCTATCCATATTATCTAGATAATTATTGGAATAAATCTTATGTATGTGACACTTAATTACTAAAATATCAGGTCTTTCTTATGTTTTGAATCAAAAATAGTTCTTCTTACATATGGTTTATGCAATAATAATAAACAAATCTTAAGGACAAACAATGAAATATGTTGGATTAAATTTAGTAAAAAAATCTTCTTGTACAATCAATTATATGTCATATTTTTTTGTACAATGGTATCAAAAAATATAAAAGATTTGTTGAAAAGCAATATAAAAAGAGATTTTGGATTAATGAACAATTTTATTTACAACAAAGCACTTCAACATTGAGATTATTTAAATAATTTATGTTTCCTTATTTTGTATCAAAATATTTTTTGTAATATTGTCCTTTCACAATGTAAAAATATTGATTTACTTTTGAAATGAGCAATTTAACAATTAAAAGAGTAATTTGAAAAAAATATTTCCTAATCCAATTTTATCAAAGATTTATAGATTTTATTTATTAGACTAAATTTTGGATGATTTGGTCTAGGATTTTAAATTTTTTAGATTGTGAATATATTATTATTGCTTCAAATTAATATTAAAGTTCATTAATTATATAATATCTCATTAATTTTTATATATGTGCTTTATATCAACTTTCTAAGATTCAAAGTTACCTTCAATTGAAATCTTTATATAATCTATCAAGATGGACTCGTAATGATTATATTTATTTGTAGTTTTACTACTTTCAATAATTTGTAAAAAAAATATTAATTCAACTTTATTTTATAGCAAACATGAATTTTAATCAATTATGTGAAAGGTACATTATAAGTATACAATATAAGTATACAATCACATAAGTTAGAACAATTCCACTAATTAAGACCATACCATCATATTCTAGAATCATTTGAGGCATGACATAAAAACATCTTGCAACACTTGTGGAACTCAAAACTTTCCAATTGTTGACCTAGACATAGAAAAAAAATGAAATTTCACTTGTGAATTTGTAAGCCCAATGAGACTAATCATTCAAATGTGGAAATGCAAAAATATAGTGTAAGGTGGTGCAAATAGTTCTTTCTGGTAAATCCCACTTTCACTGCTACAATTGAGGGCGGCAACATTAAAAAGATCAAAACTTTTGGTGCAGTCTCCAATCAACCCTTGAGATGGAATGGGAATGGAAACAAGAATTGACGCACCTACTTGATGCACCACAAGTGGAGATGCTCTTAAACAGCTTTCTGAGGTGTGGCGATGAACGATATTACAGTCCAGGACAGTGCATCACGTATTGCCACTGTATCACCATCGTCCAGAGGCTGGGAGATGTCCAGTTTTAAATCACCGTATTCCATGTAACCCCAACCACAACAAAAACGCTCTGAAGATGCGCTGAAGTACTGGTTAGCGAAAGAAAAGTGAGTCAATTGTTGCGATGCAACTTCATCTTGTTGAGGTACTAGCAGACAGATACTTCTGTGCAGACTCATGCCATTTTCATGATAAAGTAGAGTTACATGAATTCTCAGTAAGAGACTTCCGGGAGCCCCGCTGTATAACATAAAGCGGAGTGGGCGCCAGTGCATCTTGAGAGCGGATGCACTCGGCAACAAGAAATGTCGACGTATGTTCAACTCATCACAGTTAAATGGGGAATGGTCGGTGGACTTCTAAAGTTGCCCAGTAAATCTACAGGCGAAAATCAATAAATACAAATGGTGTGCACCCCATGAGACACTCCCCAATATCAGTAATTTGTCCATTTTCTACCCAATCTAAACAGAAGTACGCAACGTATTCCCCAACTTGTTGGTGGCGTCAATCTTAGAGACCGCCGCTGCCCACTTTCCTAAAGATGCACTGGTCTCAGACGCCTTTGAAACCTTATTTGCCAAGCTCCAAAGCATGATGCTTGCCGTTAGTGTCAATATCATCTTGGGCCGAACCTGTGAACAGATTTCAAATTGAATGATCAACCTCTCAAGCAATGAAATACTCTCATAAAAAGTCGTCCACTATGAGCATAGCGTAGGAAAAGGGTACGTGTGGGGTTTGGTATGATTCACAGTTAACTGCAATAAAACAAAACTGAAATCAAAGATACAAGACTATGCCTAGCACTATGTCATGAAACTAAGATCCAGAGATATATGTCCAAAACAACACACGGCAGGAATTCCATCCAAAGAAATTCTTTTGAATAATTAGAGATTTAATCTAACCTTGCCAGACTCAGGTGCTCACCTCAACAATATCGTCCCACAAAAGAAAGACTGAGCATCCCAGCTTTCGTGCGATACTAATGATGTAAGTAGAATTAACTCGCTTTTCTTCGTCTGTAATCATAAGCAGAATACTCAGTGAATTTGAAGAGAAAGCAAACAGACATAAGGAGTCGATTCAGCAAATGGCAAATGCAAACACTATTTTTCATAATCAACCAGAATCTGCTACGCGATGTAAGAGTGCAACCTACACTGCTCATGTTTATCCAGATTTTGAAATGTTTATGTCAGAGTTCCCTATAGCGGGTTAAAAATTTTAAACTAAAATCAAGTAAATCACCTGTCACTCCCTTGGTCACCAGAGTCCAGTTCACTACTCGCGGCTCTACTGCACCCAGAAGATCAAGAAAGAACAATCCTGTAGACAAACTTTTATCCTGCATACACAATCCAAGAGCAATAAATATAGTACGCTTAGCATATAAAAGCAACTCCAGGGGCAGGAGGTGAAAGAGAAAGGTAATTCTAAGACATTTAACATAGAAAGTGATTAGTTTCAAAATAGCAATGACCAGTATCCTAGAACAATGGGAGTTTGAAAGATATATAGGAGTTAGGAGCATTGGGAAACACGGTAGGTACACATGTTACCTTGAAGTTCTCCATTCGAGAAGTTTTCCCAACATTTCTAACCTTGAGATTAGCCCAGTGAATTATATCTGCATCAGAAACCTCTCTTCCATGTAGCTTCAGATCCTTCAGCAGTTGTAGCATGCTGAACCGCATCAACTGCCAAAGGTACGCTGCAAGCATGTTCAACATGCGTACCCATTAGCTCTCAAATTCCATCTTCTATTAAGCATAGCTGAACTGTATTGACCAAATATTACATGCAAACGTCAACTTCCTACCTAGAATGAGTTTTCTTTGGCCTTGAACAATATCCAATCCTGCGATGTTAACAAGTGAAAACTTCAGCCTTTTGCCAATGTCAACAACTTGGTTGCAATTCTCTACTTTTTTGAAGGGCCACTTTATTGGTGGTCTGGTGGCGCTCTTCCAATTAACTGAACCTGGTGCGACCTTATCCAAAGCCTCCAACAATACCCACCTAATCACAAAATAAATTCACAACCAAGGTCATTTCATCTATTAGTGGAGGTGCCTTAGACAACATTATTGATGCTGGAAAAACTCCAATCCTATTAAAGGATGAATTAGTACCTATGGATAACCAACAAAAACAGTATAATGTCCCCAAGTGCCCGATATTCAGTTTTTATATATATATATATATATATATATATATACACACACACACACATATACATACATATAAAGAGAGAGAGAGAGAGAGAGAGAGAGAGAGAGAGAGAGAGAGATTTTAAAATGAAAACACGTACCCATCTCGAACATCCTCAAATAGAGAACTGACAAAAGTCTCAGTGCCTTGACTGTTGATCCACGTCCTATACATGCGCTCCTCTCTTGAAGCTTCTTTGTACTCATCATCTTGAAGCAGTTCAGCATAATCATACTTAGAAGTGTCTTGCGTTAACCCATTTCTGTACAGTCAACATTAAGCGACATCAGAACAACTGCAAGTGCAAACTGATGCCTAATAAAGCTCTGGGGTCTGGACTTAAACTTAATAAATCCAGTCCAGAACTCGTGTTTTACGTCCTACATATACGATTATCCTGCAAACACATGTACACAACCATCTGTGCGATTTAAGAGGCATCAATGCTATGGAATCCCCGGTAGGAACCATTAAGACTTTGAATGATTCCAACGTGACGAAATCCATGAGATACTTATTGATATGAAAACGCACTTCGTGTGGAACAGATGTGCCACAAAAGCAAGGTTGAGATTGGCTGAGCCCTCGATCAAATCTTTCGGAGTGATGTACTTTCGACAATTGATGCGCTCAGCTTGTGCAAGAACAGCCTTCGATCGCTCATAAACATCTTCAATATGCAGAGGATCCAATGAACAGGACTCTGGAGCCAGTTGATTTAAAAGGAGACAGTAGGCTGTAGCATCCTGAATAGATAGTTCCGTACAGGTTCTTAGCAATGGGCAGAAATGAGGAGGAAAAACAAAAAACAAAAAACAAAAGGAGGTTGCAACATAACTGATCGAGATGAAGACAATAAAAGAGTATGTTTTAAAAAACATAACACTAACACAAGAGTAAGAGACACAATGAACAAGCAGTGCTGTGTGGATTTCTAATTTAGCATAAGCTCCGGAATTCCACCGTAAGTAGACAAAAGCCAAACAATTACCTTTACGTCAGTAGTAAAATTTGACACGGTCTTCTTATGGCCTGCTTTTTTCAAATGAAAATTCATCCACCGCAGCAGGATTTTCTCAGCTGGCATGCTCCATAGCTCGTCAAATTCCTAATATAATCCTCAACACACATAATAGCAATAACATTAAGCAGCTTGGGTGCAATATAGAATACCTGAACATTACTCAACCAGTCCAGCATACATGAATCTAGCTATGTTATGATAACAATTTAAATGCAAGATCAATCTATAATCGATTAAGCACAAATGGGTAGTGTGCAGACCTCGGTTTCATCGAGCAACTCCGCAAGCTCTGGAGTTTGCTTCAAATTCACTGTTGCCAGTAGTTGTATCTGATTGCAGAAAAGACATAAAGCTTAAGTATTTGTGCTCCATAATGTGGTTCTTCAGCATATAATTGACCTGAATACCGATAGACAGCCCCTAAGCCAGTACGACTCGTCATACAAAAATCATAACCACCCAGCAACGGACTGTGCAGTGCTTAAGGCCAATCGAGTTGTTCATGACTAATAGTTCCTAGAATCAGCAAAAGACTAGTCAGCAATAACAATAGGCAGCAACCAATTAGGCAGCAACCAATCTTACACTCAATTACGGTGGCTAGGCTGCCAACTAAGCATCAAATGATTAACCTACATTGCACAGAACAGTCGTGTAACACATACCTTCACAATCTGACTAATGAGGCCAAGCACCAAATGTGGCTGCACCAACCCACACATTATGACTAATGAGATCAAGCACCAAGTGTGGATGGTCACGTCATTAAAAGGTCCAACATCAGCTAACAACCAACAACACGAGCTTCGTACATTCGTTACGTCTATCCTTAGTAAAAACCGTGCACTAGTCATTACCCTTCCGTCGCCCAAGTCTTGAGTGCCAATGTTGACAACAGAGCAACCAATGGCTTTAGCAGAATTGAGACAAAGTGTGTGATTCTCTATTCGCTCCCACGGATTCAACTTCTCTTTCATGTTAATCGCTCTCTCATCGATTGTACCGGCAACAGCCACATTGATCAATTTACTGCACCATTTAAAATCGTTGTCAAGAAAACTGACGGGGAGTAGATAATTCAGTTCAATCTTTCATCCCAATGCAGCAACACTCCAAATGAAGTTCCGTCTGCTTAAGCAAACATGTCGCTCTGAACTTATACGTAAGAGCAGGTCTAGATATAAAAAAATTAAAATTAAAAAAATTAAAAATTAAAAACATCAAATGGTTAATTCAATCTCTGAAATAGCCTGAACGGAAACCAACCACAATGAAAGGAAATGTCGCTTTGCCTCTACAAAAATTCTAGGCTCCCCTACGAAAACCAGATTTCCAGGTTCAGCATCAGACCAGACCACAGAAGAAAACCCTACGTACCAAAGAAGAATGCCATCTTTTATGATGTCAAACAATTGATTCGTTGATGGGTCAATGGGCAAAACCCGCTGAAGAACGGGATCCTTTTCTAGGTACATGTTAATGTGGTCTACATAAGCCTTCTTCTCAGAATCACTGATAGTATGAACCAACGTAGTAGCTGTACTTGTCAAGAAAGATGAATCTCCCTTTGCTGGACTCTGCCTGAACCCTCGTCCTCCCTTGCGCAACTCCATCTGCATCTGTGTTCAATAGTTTGTGATAATTCGTCAGATATGGCTGTGTTACATCGGTATCTCGTAGAGCAGTAAGTAAATCCGAAATAACAAATTCCGAGAATCGTGATCTGAGTGATCATTGTTTGGTGAACTGATCTTTAAGATAGTGCACAAGCAAAAGGGTAGGGCCTGAGAGGTACTCGTAAAAAATCTTCAAAGTCAAGTCCCCCTTGCTTCTTTGAGTCATACTTGCTAAGGATATCTTGAACCTCTTTTAATGTCGCTGACTGATGGGTTTTCAAGACTTTCATCCCTGCTTCCAACTCATTTACAGTAAGGATTCCTGTTTTCCCAGTGTTGATTAGCTCGAACTGCAGAACAGAGAACAGAATGGATCAGAGGGCTAGCTCGACGTTCACTGCGATTCGGCGCAGTGAACAAAACAATGGTATCACGACACTAGTAGGTAAATTCACCACCTACAGCAAATGGGCACGCTGAAGAGCACGGGCACTTTGAAGAAACACAAATGTACCTCTTGCTACAATAACATGACAATACAATGCGTGTTCTCAGAACAAAACTAGCCTCCAATGAGGTATGCGCCTACTAGCTACCAATTCAGCCGTGGATCTGGACTGTGCAAGTTTCCTATCCCCTTAATCATGGATCGAGCACACATTCTTGATTCCATGTTTGGGTAAGGCGTAAGAGGACACTCCGGCATACAGTGTCATCACACGAGTGATGACGCGAGAAGGTAAGACCTAATTCCAAAATTGCAAACCCTATCGCCTCATTGCAATGAGGCATACGATAGACAATAAACTTCTTGAGCTCTGAGAAAAACTACGAGTCTATTTTCACAAGTCCACATTGAATTGTAATCAGCCCGCTTTATCCAAAAAAAAGAAAAAAAGAAAAAAAGAAAAAAAGAAAAAGACAATTGCATTGCCGTAAACATATGCCAAGATCGTACATAGCTCAGCCACCGGTTTGCTTCCTTCACCAACACACAGCAGCAGGGTGAAAAATCTTCCAAATATCCCAAATACATACCGTATCTAACTCTCCATCCCTACCTCACAACCTCAGAATCTCTCTGGTCACAGCATCCAACCTCACAAGTATATTCAGCTGCTAATCAACCCCCGCTCGTATCACAAGTTCTCACGCATCAAATTAAGTCATAAATTTCGCCCCTACACGCGAGACAAGAGACCAAAACCAAATTCAAGCAACCAGCATCCCAACCACAGAATTCCGTGCAACTGCCAACCGATTCTCTTGGCCCAATCACCAATTCTCCACCCCTCAAGAACGCACTCAACCAGGATATTAATCAACCAATCACGCACTTGAGACTTGAGGTGGCGCATCTCGCTGAGCGTGTACGACTTCCGCAGCGCCTGATCCTGCACCTGCACGTCGCCACCTCCATTCGCAGCCATATCTGCCCTCTCCAAGATCCAATCTCCACAACCTCCTCAACACTGTGCCTGTCGTTCACTCCACACTCCTACGCCACAATCACATCATCTCGCGTCACTCAGGTCTTCGTCCCGTCCCACTCCAGCCATCACCGTAATCGCCCCATTGCTACCTCCAAATCAAGAAAGAAGCACTACAGCGGAACAACCTTTCGCTCCCGTCGTAGCCTGCTTACCTGGCCCCCGCGCAGTGCCCGAGTGTGCTGAGCACAAAATCCAGCGCGAGGATTGTGTGGCGAGGCGCACTCTCGAGCAAGCAAGCAGGGAGGTCAAAACGCAGCGTGAATCCTTGAGGGAGGGGAAGGGAAGGGAAGGTGGGGGCGGGTGATTGAACAGATTGAGCGGGGGCACGGAGCGCCAGGCAAACAGCTTCGACGGAGGAACCGGGTCACTGAGACCCTTCCCCTTCCTTTCTTCCTTCTTCCTCCTCCCTCTTCCCCCACCACCACCCCCCCCCCCTCTTTCAATTATTCTTCACTCCTCGTCACCCGTCGCGGGTCCAGCATGGTTCCCTTTCACACCGGCCCGGCCTTCCCAAGGGCAGCTACAGGTGGCACGTCGACGACGATTCTAGGGGCCTGTAAAAGTCCGATGAGCGGTGCCTGGGGCGTCTATATTTCTGTCCCCCTGCCCCTAATAGTGCCCCTTCTCCCTACCCCTGACCCGTCCAGCTGGCACCGAAATCCAAAAACTGTTGCGGTGTCTAAAGCATGTGCACTGAGAGCGTGATTGGAAGACTAAGCCATGTGCTTGCTTTAGGATTACTCTTGTGGGTCCGTGTTCAGGTGGGCGCTGATTTGATGATCCCTGCAAACAAATGTTGCGAGTGCCCAGTTTCTTATTTATTTTGCACATCATTGTGTTTTGAAGCATTTATTCCTCTTACCATTTTGGTTTGCTTAATTGTGGTTAAAAACATCTTTTTGTTGATGTTGATTTTATATAAGAATTGGAGTCAACCCTTTGAGTCAGATTTTGTTTTCGTAAGAGAAACTGAATGAGGGAGTGAATTATGTAAGGGTGATCAATCAAGTTGTTTACTGCATGCTGTAAAGTCAATTGTTGCTTGGGAGTATTATAAGAAATACTTTGCATTGGTATTTGAAATTGTGTTGAATTGATGTGGAATAAAAATAAATAATTTTTTTAAAAGCTAAAGAACAATAAGACAGATTTATAGCATTTTTACATTTTAAATACATATAGTCATCTTACTTATAGCAAATAAGTATGTTTCTTTGAAGTACATGTGCATCCCATCCATGCATTTTGAAGAGATGTTAAAAATAGAGGATTGCTGTAAAAATGATAACAACAATAATAAACTTGATATTCATCCACCAAAATTTTTTCATTTAATATATATATATATATATATATATACTCCTCATAGTGGTAGATAAAATACAAAATGACATCTCCTTCAATTTTTTTTTAATCAACCATTTTCTTCAATATAGGTACATTTTAGGTCATTTTCAAAATAGTTGCATAAGATTTTAGAAGGTGACAAATTATTGTGAACAATTCTTTTGTTGTGCATAATGTTTATCATTCAAAATAAAGCCAATGGCAATTGTGTCATATTATGTCCATATAGAACTAGATTGGCTTATAAATAATTATTATATTTTGAAGTGTTTTATTTAAAAAAAACACATATAAATACTGAAAAGATATGAATAAAGTATTCTATATACACCTTTTTATTTAAGAATGATGTACACCAAAGAAACAAAAAGGATCATGGAGTGGTGCTCAACACTTCTATAACTTTAGTGGCAATAAAATAATTATAAATCCTAAATGTGTACAAGATAATAATCTTACTATGGTATACCAAGTAAAGAATCTTTTAGCATTTGTAGCATCAGGTCGTGATCTTCATGTTTTATCAACTAAAAATTAATGATCTTTGGAATAATTCTTAATTAATAGTTGAATTTTTTTATTATTATATCTTGTGTAGTTATTATATTTTTGTAATATCTTGATAATAAAAATTATCCTTGTAGAGTCCAGAACACACAATCTTTTTTACTTAGATATAATCTTATGCTCACTTTTAATATCTTTGCATGTCATTTTCTTTTCTCTTGTATATTGGGTCATAGTTGTCTTTTTTGCCATATGTGTGTTTATAAATAATTCAATAATATTTTGATATACACACACACACATATATATATATATATATATATATATACACCTTGTTTTATTATGAAATTATAAGGTTTAGCTAACTTGTTTTTGTTCCAAATTCCAAAACAAAAATTTAGTAGCAGGGCAAGATTTAATTTCTATTTATCATAGATGCTAATGTTGTAAAGTGTGTTTAATCAAATTTAAATTTAATACTGCATAATGAATCTTAGTAAATTATGCCTATGCATGAATCGTAAAAATAAAAAATAAAAAATAAAAAATAATTTTCAAAACTTCTTTCAAATTTTTTTTATTCATTTGATTTTAATATTATTATTATAATTAAATAATAAAAAAAATAAAATTCTATAGAACTATGTTGGATACTAGATACATTTAAATGAATTAAAATTTTATAGTATGATAGTAAAGAAAAGGACGCTTTTTTTTACAACAAATTCTTTAAAAATTGATTCATTCTTGCACATAGAAAAGGTTTTGTGCATGCAAAACACATGAGTGCACATTCCATCTTTATGCATCTACCCACACATCTACACATGTATCCAAAAAATATCTATCCATTTCTCAACCCATCAGCATGTCTGTTTGTGCAATTTTTTTGTTTTGTTTTGGTTTTCTTTATCCTTTTCTTTTCTATTGTTGATTTAATCTTTTTCTTTCTTTTCTTACATGCATAAATGATTTTACACCCATGGATGCACCTCTTCTATATGCTTGTGCAAAAGTGTGTATCCTATTCTGCACAACTACTAAAATAAAAAAAATAATAAAAAATAATAAAAATAAAATAATAAAAATCTTTTACATATTCAATTTTTTGTATATATATATATATATATATATATTACTTCTGTTTCACTGAAAGTTAGGACCTACAATCACAAATGAGAGCATTTTACTGAGCCTATCATGAACAAAAAGACTTTTGGTGGAAAAGAGAATTGCATTTCTTGCAAATTTTAAGTCCCTTATGAAAAAAAAATAAAAAATAAAAAACCTTTTCAATTATTCACAGTGACACATGCATTTAGATGGATTTAAACATGGATTTTTAGTTATTTAATGAGGAAGGTGAACTTGAATTTAGTCCAGTCATACTTTTATTGTTGATATTTCATGTAATAAATATAAGATTATTAAAAAAAAACTCAAATTGGTTGATTGTTTCTGCTATGATTATAGAAATTCAACTAACCAAGTTCACATACAATAATTTAATGGCAAGGATGATTTGATGTATTAGAATATAACATTTTCCAAGATTAACAAAGGTCTACAAAGTCTAAAATCCAAATTAAAGTGAAATTTTATTTATTCATTCATTCATTCATTCATTAGGATTAACAAAGGTCTATAAGGTCTAAATGAATTGATTTGGATTTAATTAGGATAAATGAATAGTATATGCTGAAATGGTTTTGAATAAAATCTCAGATTAGACTACTATTTAAGATATCTAACAGATCATGAATTACACTCATTTTTGTAAAGATCTTTTTAGACTTCATGTAAGATACTTTTGCAAAAACTTTAAACTAATTTTGTGGATGAGTATAAAATATTTTTAAAATAGCATTTTAAAACATTTTGGATCTAATCCAAACTCCTTCATCATTTTGCAATAGTATATAAAAAAAGGTTTGTGATTTAAACAAAAATCAACAAAAAAATATAAATAAATAAATAAATAAAAAAGAAACTATGTATGAAGATGTGATTTAAGTTTAATAAAATGTATGACTACAAGTGCATTATTTTGTATTACAAATGTTGCATCCACACTTGAAGGTGATATAAAAACACTTGTACTTAGTCTAGCTAGATTATAGAGAGTGTGGCTGTTGCAAAATCTTTCAAATTTAAAAAGAAAAATAGGTAAAAGTTTTAATTTATTTTTACAATTGCCAAAAAGAAAAGACTTCTAAAGAATTTAGAAGAAATTATATAGAAGGATGTTTTCTTTTTTGTATTCAATACTATACATCTCCAAAGAAACCCAAGGAAGCCATAACTAAATGTATTCTAAATTTCATAAAATCATTATTTGTAATCATTATAAACTAACAAGAGGGCATCCTTACATATAAATTTTAGAAGTTGTAATTAACAATAAGCTATGTTATAAAATTGGTATATAATCAAATATAAGTCATATGCAAGTATTTGAGATGAACACATTTTACATCTTATGAAAACTTTTATGGGAAAAAACAATTGTAAGTTGCTATAAGTAATTTTTTTACTTACATACACATTGTTTAATTTTGTTACATGAGAATTAGAGCTAACACGTTTCAATTGCATCATAGACACACTCATTTCATTCCCAATTCTTCTAATGTATTTAATTTTAGAAAAAAAGAAGAAGATGTGGACTTATAGTTATGATCAAGAGAAAACAACCCATAATCCATTTGAAGGTTTTATTAAATGTCGGTTTTGCAAATTTACCATGATCCAAATTATCTGGTGCATTTAATGTACATGGATGAATATGGGCTCTTTCATTTTATGAAATAAAGTGGGGCTTAGTAATGGCTTGCAAAAATGTGCTTTAAATATAGATTGATGTGAAGGAAATAAACATAGGGTGTGATACGATAAAGGAACATTATATAATATTGACTCCATCCATATCATCAATGCCAAGTCATTATAAAAATGTGGTTGTGCCAGCAAGGAGCTTTAAGTCTGCTTCATTGATTCAAAACCAATGGATGAAATTTAAAACTTAAGGAACATTAAATGGATGAAAGATAATAAATAAATTTGTATTTAGTGAAGTACGTAAATATTTCTTAAAGCTTCGAAATAACTTTTTTTTTTTTGAATATATATATACATATATATATATATATTTAAATTGAAGGGTTTCCCTTAAGAAAATCATTTTACAAATAATAAACATGCCATTATGTTTCCTTTTTTCTCGTTGTTCTTTTTCTTTTAAGCTGGGTTTCTTTCTGGGAGTTTTTGTAACATAATGTTGGTGAAATTGAGAGTTATAGAAGTTCTGTGCAAAGTAAGTTTTACTGCATGTATGTATCTATTTATATATGTGTACTAAAAACAATTCATCCAACGTATTCATTGAGTTTTGCAGAATCTGTAAAATTTATATATTGATTGATTGATTGATTGATTGATTAAGGTATTAAAAAGAAAAAAGAAAAAAGAAAAAAAAAACAGTACAATTGTAAGTGCCACATGGTTCACATATCAATTATGAAAAATAGAAAATATCCATATTATTTGGATAAAGAAAAAACGAAGAAAAGAATAAACTCAAATCCTGTATCATACTGAAAGTACTTTTAGGCAAAATTATAGCTGTCCTCAAACTAGCTTTTTTTCTTCCTTTTTTAAATTTTTTTTTTGTTGTTGATTTATCCTTTAATTTTCATTTCTTTTCACATCTTTAAAGGACTATTTCGATATTCACCTCCACTCAACTATCTTAAAATTTTCTTCTAATTTTGTGTACAATCAAAACATTGAATTATAATTATTAAAGCATATCTTTGTAAAACTAATTCCATGAATCATTTTATACTCAGTCAAAAAAAATATATATATATATATATAACAAAACAAAACACCAATAGTAAATTACAATTGTACAATTTGAGTGTTGTTAATGCCAATTCTACAATAAGCTATTCAACAACTGCTCAATCATGTGTTGCAAAATCTAAACATCACAACCATATTAAACATTGAATAATATGCAAATATTGCATTAGTGCAAATCACATTGATTTTACATCATCACCTCAATCCAAAACTTCGCTAGCATTCACATAAACACAACCCACTATTGCTTTTTTAAAGAAATATGTAAAGATACAGCATTTAAATGGTGGTAATGAATTGGTTGTAGCTTGGATATAACAATTAAATGACCATATTGTGGTAATTAAAGACCATATTGGATATAACAAGTAACTCAGCCCCTGTTTAGTGATGGATCATTTTAATTAGGTGTCAAAAAGAAGACATACTTTACCATTATAGAATTAATATTGTAAAGCATGTGTGTGGCATAAGGGCAAATATAACAGTGGAGGAGTGCATTTGAAGTCACTTTGACAACTCTTACACTTGCTCATGGTGCTCCAAACTAATCCTGACATGACTCATTCCACTGCAAATAAATAAATACATTTATTTATTAGTTAAATAAATGTATTTATTAATAAATTAGTTAGATTACAAGACTTGTAATCTTGTTACAGTGTGATGCCACATTTGGCAAACAAAGAACTTTAGTTTGATATTGATTATGAGATTAAATTATTTTAATATTTTAATATAGAAAAGGATATATACAAACAAATCTTAACTTTATCTATTATATTTAAAAGATTCCAAAGCCAAATAAATTAAAATAATGGATTGTGTTAAAAATATAAGAAAATTACAAAAAATATAAATAAAATAAAGACAAGAAGGTCTAACAATAGAGTTTATATAAAAAAGTATAGACTATTTTTGGTAAGTAAAAATATTACAAATTTTCTAAAAGAATTACAATTATTACCAAAAATCAAGATGCACCTAAAATTTAATATTTTTTTCCATAAATTTTTTCAATAATTATAATATATTGTCAAGTGGTATATTCAAGTGGATTAGTTATAATAATAGTTGATTGAACAACTCTATAATACAAAGAATGTGTATATATATATAACATCCAAAATATATGAATAAAAAAATTATAAAAATTATAAAAAAAATAGTTATAAGTTGGTGTATATGAGTGATAATCATATGTCATCAAATTTCAAAAATAAAAACAAGTTAGATAAGGCAATCTTAAAATTTTGAAGCTATTATTAGTTTTAGATAATAATATTTTATTATAATCAAAATAATCTAATTAATCAATAAAATCCAATCAAAGCATGTAGTAGAAATTAAATTAATTTTGGTGGCTTGACTTTTGATGCACAAAGCAACTAAATCAAAGCTACAAAAAAGGCAATCTCCTATAAATTAGTTCCATTTGATTTGTGTCTATGTAATCTAAAAATTAATTAAAATCAATATTATTGTAAACCTAATCAAGTACGCATTATGTAAATATTTAAAGATATACCAACATACAAAACCACTCAAGTAATGTAATTGATAATAAAGTTAGAAATATTTTTAATATGTGAAATTAACCAAATTAATAGAGACACTTGATATAAATATGCATAGCAATGTTCACATCTATTTTATAAAAGTAACATGTGTTTATTTGTATGTAAGGTGGTTTCATATGATAAGATGGTTTTTATCATGTTGCATAGAAGTGAAGGTTTTAAAAACAAATACATTATTAATTTTTTTTGGCTTTATAATAATATAAATTAAATTTATTTTAATATTTAAAAACTAATTTTATTTTAGATTGCAATGCATTGTATATCCAACTTCATTCTTAAATGTTGTAAAAAGCACATCTCCTATTGAATATTATATATAAATTCATATTGTTATTGGAATATAGATGAATAAAAGTTACAGTTGAATTAAAAATCATATGTTGTTTTTAAAAAATATATTATATTTAAAATCCTAATTCAAATAAAATAGAATACATCATCTAATATCATTCATATTAAATATTGTAAGGACATCATGAAAAGTCCAAAGCTTTATTTTTTATAAAATACAAATGGTAAAAGAAATTAAATTTTTTAGCTAATAATCCAATTATTTACTTAATTAAAAAAATGAGACATTCTCATTTTTTCTTTATTGAGCCACTAATTCGTTTTGCATAGAAAAGAATTGTAGATTAAAGTATAAAATTCAAATAAAGCCACTATCAATTTTTATTTTTTATTGCTTGATTTTATTTTTATTTTTATTGTTTGATTTAATTTTATTTTTTAGTGCAAAAAAAACTGTTTTCTACATGCAACATTGGTTTTTAATATTTATTAAAAAGTTATATTTAGTAACATGGTAGAAGTCTTTATAAAATTTATTTTAAGTTTTTTTCTATTAGAAATTAAATTATATATTCTAAATATAGACTTTAAAGAAATTTAAAGAAATTTATTTAGACACAAGTAATATATGTTTATGATTTTTTTTTTTTTTTGCAAAATTAAAAAATATATAACTATATATTTATTTAAGGAAAATTTTTTCATTTGTTAATTGTATGTATGTTCAGTATGAATATTTGTTTTTCCATAGTACAATAACATCAAAATATTGTATTACATATACCAAATCTTTTACTTATTCATGTAACTATTGTTTATTCATATTTAATTACATCATTTAACTACATTAAGATTATAAAATTACTACAAATTTATCTATTCTTTAATTTTTAAGTTTTTATATATTCAAAATTAGATTCAAATATAATATTATTTTGATTTTGTATTTAAACTTCAATTTATCAAATTTCTTATTACTACAACTAAGTGTGTAGCTAATTTGAGAACAATCAAAATATAGACCCAATTATGGGCATCAATGTTCAATGCTACTTTCACTAATACCATTTCTATTTGCCATCTATAAAAGGTCCTCCAATCCAAATGCAATGAGCATATTGGCAACAAACAACACATGCATCTAAAAATTAATACCAAAATTCTACTTACATCTTGAGTTGTTTTCGTCATGCAAAAGACAAAGTGGACAACTACAAACATCCACCAAAGTTAGCTACTCTATCTCTTAAGATCATATTGGCTCTCTTTACGCCCACTCTTTAAGGAAATAAATCTGTACTAGTGTAAAGGAAATTGTTTCATTTTTAATAAAATAAGAGGTGTCAAATAGGTATCTGTCTATGTTTATCCTCATCCATCCAATAGCTATGCAAGAGTCCTCTAAGCTAGTATACACAAAGTTGCATAACAAACTCCCTATCTCCAAAAACAAATTTCCAATTGGTGCAGATGGGAAGGATAAGTTTTTGCAAGTATTGAAGGCATTGTGTGGACAAGAGTAATGCATACATGAGGCACGCATCTGGAGTCGAAAGCCTTCATTCAACCTTTGCCACTGTCTCGCAGCATAAATTCACATGACCTTTGTCATTGCATGCTAAATACATTCACTACTATAAAGATATGTAAGGTCGACAAGATGATGTGGGTAAATCTTCTTTCTGCCGTCCAAATTGTTTGCACTGTACATTAATCCTTGGAACTTGGATAAGCGTATGGAATATCAGTGGCGTGTCTACACTTTGGCCGGCTGCCCGTAATATTCAGCAAATCGGGTCTTGAGCTCCTCCACCTTAGCACCAGAGTGGGAGTGAATTAAATCTTTATTTCGGTAGAATCTGAAGCTGGGAACAGCTCGTACTGCCCACTTTCGCATCAAAGCCTGCACCAACCGACCACCGAGATGAGAGAAATATTTATGACAATATGATTGGAGGACTACAGGATACGTGGAAGTTTATAAGAGGATATTTCAAACTCTCTACAGAAATCCGCGGTGAATTGAGAAAGCCAACGATAAGTAAACCCGCACTATGCTAGTGATGTTTCATTTCGAAGGAATTCTACCAGACTTGACCCCATTGAGATTGACATTTACTATTCGAAAGACTGGCTCTCATTATATGGACAACCAAAGCTGGAGGCTAGTGTAAATCTAAGCAAGACTTACCCGAGTATCAGCATTAGAATCCCCGTTAATTTTCAGGAAAACCGCATCAGGATAAGCGAGACTCATCTCCACCAGCTTCGGGTAGATCATCTTACAAGGTCCGCATGTTTTCGTGGAAACGTCCACAACGACCTGCATATACCACAGATTGAAATAAGAAAAAACACCATGTACACTACTATTTTCTCGTAGATCTCTAGATTGTGTACGAAGTGTAGCACTGGGATTCATGAGAAGATAGCCTGTCCCTTTCTATCCCGTTAAGTACGTACATCATCATCCAAATATCAAATCAAAGAACAATTGTAGGTCAAGGCAGAAAAAACCTACCAATTTTTCTCCGGCGTCGTTCAGAATTCTATTTAACTCCTCTTCTGCATGAGACAAAACCCAAACAGCACCACTGAATGCTTTAGGGTTTCTCCAAGCCAACAAGATGTACTGATATACAAACTTAACACTTTACGCAAAAAAGATATAAATAAACAAATTAATAAGAACAGTAAATTATAGTAACTCATCACATGAGGGCTCTCACATCCTAACCGCCTCATAGCGTGACAAGGAGTGTGAGAGTCCAACAGTGACGAGAGTACTGACTCTTAGACTATGTTTCACACTCGTTCGAGTCACATGACCCACTAGTGGCAGAGGAACTTCAAGCAAGCCAGATTGAGGGAACGACAATGTCAGTTAAATGTAGGAATCAGTTGAATATGGATTGCTTCTCAAAAGCAATGAGTTTTCGTCTGACTCTATTCTCCAATCACCGCACAAGTCGAAGTTCATACTTCAGAGAAACAGCTGCAGGTTTATAATCTAAGCAACTTCAAGTGGTCCATATTTCAATTACATGCAACCTGAAAGCACAGACAAGAAACCACGCTGAACTGCCGAAGGGCACATACCAGACTCAAACTCCGACACGTTGCCATCGGAATCCGACAACGGACTCACCGCGCTCCTGCACACCAGTGACGCCCCTGACGACACTCGTCCTCCGACAAACCTCTTCGTCTCAGCCCTTGTCGACGGCCCACTCACACTCCGCACCCGGCGAAGCGAACCACGTTGTGATGACCACCCCGCCACGCTCAACGACGCCGCGCCGGTTGACGAAACCAATGGTGCATTCACTCCGTGCGAAGACGCCACGGCGCCCACAACGGCCATCCTCTCAACGGCTAAACACGCCATCCCCGACGCACCCAATCTCCAATCTCCAAGCTTCACTGTTCGAGGGACCTCTTTCCAAAACAGCTTGGGTTGGAAACGAAATTCCAGCTCTCGGACATTCGCTGAACAAGACAGAGAAGAGAAGATCGGGAATCCGAGGAAGCTCCAAATGAACCAACTGTGAGGCTGAGAACATGCAGAGGGTTGAGAGGGCGAATTTCCGCCTTCCCACCCATTGGCCCTCCGTCCAGCACTTTTGGCTCCACACGTCAAGCCCCAATCCACCCAGCACAATATTTTTGCACATTCCAGTCTGTGGCGACTGTGGCGATTGTGGCTGAGAGATCAGTCCTGCTCCCGATGTGCCAATTTGGTTCACCTCCAGTTCTGGTATTCTGAAGCAATAGTTATCGGCATTCTACCAGCAGCTATTTGGAAAACTCCTTAAGTCATTGATTTTTTTAGTTGGTATTTTTCAAAATTTTCAGATGATTTTAGAATCTATGGTATGGAAAAAATTTCTTTAAGGAACTACATCCCACAAGTGGTCGCCATGTCTGAACCATGTGAGCACGGGAATTTCGTCAGCTTTAAGAGATTTCATCGACGCACAAGCTTGGGGGTGTCCCCCATCTTTAAGCTTTTTTTGCGTTCGTTTGTCCTCTTCAGACTGCTGCTTCGGATCCTCACTGGCAACGATGCAATCGTGGTTGCTTTATAGCGGGTGGTGCAGGTTGACTGAAGAAAAGTCGATGGATGACAATTGAAGATTTCAAATACGTTGGAAATGGCTGACAGACATGACGCTGGATTAAAGCTGTTGGATCGTCATTCAGGTGCAGCGGCCAATGTTGTGACGGTTTCGTAAATAGCGTCGCGGTCTTGTACTCTTCTGTACGCACGAACAATAACGGTGGGTTGGAGACTCGTAACGTACATTCCGTCTCGACAGCAAACAATGAAGACATAAATGCGTTTTCATATTACAGGAGTTGTCTGAAACACAGACACCTAACTCTCACAACTCGGACCACATTGCTGCCCAAAGAAGCTTCCACAAATAAGTGGAAGAAACGAAGCAGCTAGCGGTGATGTCATTGACTTTGAGCTACGTTGAAGTTCCTTCAAAAGACTCGAGTCCAGCGCCACATTAAGAAACCCAAGTGGAATGCAAAACAAACTGTAACAAATGAGCTACAAGCGATGTGCATGCAACCAAAGAGATTACAAATGTATGTCTGAAGCTGCTGTATGTACAAGTACAAAAAGTACATGAGAACTGTATCATAGAATACCAAAAATCTAATGAACACACTAAGTGCCAATCCTATGATATTCACCTGAGATTAGGATCAAGTCTACAGTCCCAATTTCTCTTCCTGTGCCCATACCCCTTCAGGGTACACAGCAGTAATTAAGCTTGTCGAACGGATCTACTATCTATACAAACTATACCTGACCCTTGCAACAAGCCTGTATAAAGATTTGAAGAAACCCAGCTGAACAGCAGTCATTATGTTTACCAAACAAAAAAAGCAAACGATTGCCTGACCGCCAAGTGCGAGTGTGCAACTTCACTACTGCAAATCTGGTTCTAATGAGCAGCTCCTTAACATAAACACGGATCACTCAGTAAGATAGGTTCCTATTTCGAATGTTGTGAAGACCTAAAATCCTAACGACATATCACATCAGATAGATTCGATAGAAAACCTAAGCCACTTGATAAGCACAAAAAATTGCCTGCACATATCATTACTCAAGCTTGACTGGTGGCAGCGAGGGCTGCTCCAAGTTGCTTCAGACCATCGCCAATGCTGTTAAGAGCATTAATGTAACCCGCTCCCAACTGCATCGTCCCTCGGAACTTCTCCCGTTCAAAATCAAGCTTCTTCTCCTCCATATCTATGTCTTCTCTATGACGTTTATCCTTGCGGTCCTCACTTTCCATCATCGCATCTATCACCCTTTTGTTGTTAATTTTCAGAATACAGGCCAGACCGTACTCCTCTGTCAGTGGAAACAATGAAGACTTTCTCTTTCGTTTCCTTAATAATGATTCAGGGTCACCATCACCATCTGAGTCCTCAGGGACGGAGAACTCTGCGTCACTGGCGGCCTGAAGGCTATGACTTCTATGAGATACACCTGAACGTGTCCATCACGCATTACCGTAAGTTACACATACTTGATGCAATGTTTCTCCTAACAGGCTAACTGAAGAAACAGCAACTGAGGGCACTTCAACTACATTAAAGTATTGAAAACTGTACATAAACCTTACAAGTGATTATGCATACCAGTATGACGAAGAGGGCCTGACGTGTCCAGCTCTCCAGGGTCTGCAGGGCGGCCTTTGCAATACCACTCTGCTAGAGCATTGTAAACCTCCTTGTAGAAATTAGGAGGCATAACTGTCTTCTTTCTCTCTTCCTTCGACATATCCCAGTACGACTTCTGACCTCCAGGCAGATTCTTCTCGTGATCATTCACTTTCTTAAATTCTGACACCAACAGCTCCCATTTGTCTTGACATTGCTGTGCACTTTTGTGAACTCCTTGGCTCCAGCCATAATCCTCTATCCACTTCCATCTCTCTTGTGCTGATTTGTGTCGTTCTTTCAAGTTACCTCTACGAACTCTATCAAAGTCCTCCCTTCGCGCTGCCTGCAAAGTAAAAATTAGTACTCCCAGTCCAGCCCTTAAGTTATCATGCTGTTCGTAGCTACGGACGCAGCGTGAGATATGAGTAAGGCTACTTTTATAAGAAAAAAATGTGCACGGTGATTGTAGTAGAATTTAGAAGTGTTTCGTTTTGACAGACAAGTACTGAGTTCATCACTGGAACAGAACTGCGTTGAATATAGTACGACTTGACACTAAATTTAAGTAACCGGCTCAAATACAATTTTGTACCAGTCATTGTAATCCAAGCTAACTGATGGCGTTAAGATGCGAAAGAGGATACAAATTCAATTCCACTTCATATGCACTAAGAGAGGAATTACTACTCTTCCTCTTTTTTATTTTTTTACTTTTGGTGAAATGAAATAAAAATACGTTAGTCGTGTGCAACATCGCCACATTACCTGCAACACTAGGATCTCTGATGCAGTCCAATTTCCTTTCTTATAAATCCTCCCTTTCCTGAATCCATCTCCCTTTCGACGATCACCAAATACATCATCTTCACTTCCAGTATGATTGTGATGATCTCTGTCATCAACAAGCGCATCTGCCAAAGAATGATGGCCCAATCCACAAGGAGGAGGGCCCATGTGATCAGCCATCACACCTCAGCGACACGAACTCCCAACAAAAGTTGTACTATGATCTGCAAAACATGGAATACAGATCTGTCATAGTACGACTAAAATTGCGCTCCCGCAGCTACAACACCCTGAAGTCCAGCTTCAAATGGCTACACCTTCATAGTTATAACTTCCAGCCCAGGCTGATTCGTATAAATTTGCTGCAGTAAAACTAGAAATCAATATCGCAATACTATTTCCAAAAACATAGATTACATTTCATTCCAACTGCTTGTTGCATAGAAAACATACATCCAACATACATCGCTGATGCATCAACCAGTGACACACCAGTATAATACACGTATCAAGACTAGAGCGATCAGCACGACGCTTCTACAGTGCTGTACGGAATCTGCAACTTATTCTCGAAAATTGTGCACATGGGTATTATGAAATACCTCTACAAACAACACCCCAGCCGCTATAAAGAGATCGAAATACTTTTATACTCACATAAGAGACTGTGCGCATTCTTTTCCACTAGCTTTGCATGTTCCATATATGATATCACAAATTAATTCGTACAAGTGATTATGTTTCGGTACCTCATCTGCTGAGCCTCCTTCCTCAATAGCTAGCAATGGCTCAAAACGCGTCCAGGACATAAATCGACTGCCACCCTTCCAGACACCTGCTAGTTTCGAAAGCAACAAACTATCAACCTTACCATCCTCAACTTCGCACCCCATGTATACATCCTCCTTGTCTGAAATTCTTCCAGCACCAATGAGCTTTTTGACTGGTAGCATGTGTCACGATTCCTCCCCAGAAATGTGAAACACAAATTTCCAGATAGAACCAATTCGATACCGAAGCAGACTTCATCAACTCACGCATTAACACGTCCTCTATCAAGGAATAAACACAATGCTTAAAGAAAACAAAAGCAACACCAACAGCAGAAATTATCTGCCACAAATAGGGACCTCCGAATCCAACAGCACACTCCTATTCTCTCAACCTCTACGACAAAAACACATTCAACTGCACATAACAAACGCAACTCCTCACTTCACTCGAACAAAAAACTCGTCATTCAAACCAAGAAATCAGCGAGACAAATTTAAAAAAAATTCCCACGAACGCAGGAGTTCAACTTAAGAGGAAAAGTAAAAATACAAAAAACACGGAGAAATTAAATCGTAACAACACGGCTTCACACACGCAACACACGGACCGGAAACGAAATTCAAAATAAAATAAAATAAAATAACGACCCCCTCGCATACACCTCCCACGACGGGCTCCAGAAACCGCAATACTCCACTGAAGAAAACAAACGATGGCTCATTGGAAAGCGGGCGAGAAGCCGCAGCAGGGTAGGAAAGGCAGGCACCAAAACGACGGAATGCGAGACGAAAAACATAGGGCAGCGAGAGTACTCACAGCGAGAAGCGCAGGCTGGGGTTCGGAGCAGCGGGACGGAGCGTGGGCTGGGCCGGGCGATGAACACTGCGCCGGGCAACCCTAACCCGCTCCTTAGACCCGGGTTGCCATGGTCCCTCACATCTACGTATCGCGAACATGTGGCCCACTTCCATGTCCACTACATCGCCATTCGTTCAGTCCCCTCACTCTCTTGAACCAGCTCTCCTCTTAGAAGTCTCCTTTCACACCACCATGGATCCCGCTACTTCACTGTCATCCTCTCGCTATGGATGTTGTCCTTGTTATGTTCACTTAATACATCCATCCATTCCGACGACCCCTGAAAATACTTCAACTTCCTTATCTGACTTTGCTGATGCTCTTCTAATGCGGACAATTGTCACAATTACAATCTCAATAGTATGTATTACTTATAATTCAATTACATTTTTTATAAATAGATAAATGAATAAAAATATTTTATAATTGTACCCAAATATGTATATATATATAGACACACATATAAGTATATATGAACAAGTTGTATATTAATATATTATGTAATAGCATATAATTTATATATATGTATATATATATGTATAGGAAAATAATCGTGTTTCTAGTACACAAAAAAAATTTAGTGATTCTTTTTTTATTTACTAAAATCTAACCCACAATATATATGCTTCAAATTATTATCAAACATCTATTAAGAATACATGTTGTATTTCAAGTATAAAAAATTATATAAATTAAAAAAAATACTTTTATTCTTTACGAATTTTTGAATGTACAAAATGATATAAACGTATATATAAATGTAACATCTAACTTGTTATTAAACACGCTAACCATCTCAAAAATATTCTTGTTGATAATTTAAGACATTCTTTTACTGGATGTTAAACATATGAATTACTGATTAACTTCATAAAAATATACCAGCAGCAAAGAAAACTAGTACTATCTTAAATCACACATTTAGATTAACTAATAATATTAATTACAAATTTGATAATAAAGATTTATCTGAAGTAGTCTTGTTGTCAACAAATCAAATGTCAATGTATTTAATTGTTACACCAGAAAAATCAGCATATGCTAACATTCACATGGATTAATTTCACAATATTTTAATGTCATATTGATTTCATCTAAAATGAATATTTTAAAAAGAATAACAAAAAAAAAACACTTTTTCATCAATATATACTTTGACCAAATTTAATCATACAAGTATAACAAAATAATTTAAACAATTGTTGTCAATGCAAGATGTGTGTATATATATATATATATATATATGTATTTGTTTATGTACATTTATACACAAGTATGCATAAAAACACAATCTAAATATGTTCAATACAACTACAATTTGCAAGAACACCAATATTCATAAATAATGTATAATCAATAAAACAATGTGTATAAAAACTTAAATAAAAGAAAATAATGAATTTTTTTTTGTATTTGATTGATGAATACTAAAGTAAGCTTGAAGGGAAATATATCACTATGTTAAATTTTTTGAAGACTTCTCTCAAACTATTTCATGTAATCATTGATTTTCGTTTGAGTAACATGCAACATTGCTGTGATTTTTAAAAAGCATAACTTATTTATGTTTAAAAAATTTAATAAATAAAATTTAAAATAAAATAAAATACATATTTTATGAAACTTTTGATAATTTTGACCACTTAGAAAATAAAAAAGTCATTTATTTTGTAAGATTTGGATTACTTATCAAATCCTGATTTGGATTTGAGGCAATCTTTTTAGGGAGGGTGTGAAATGGAACAATCCTTGTTGTAAGTAGGTTTAAATAGGATTTTAAGGACAAAACAAGAAGGGTGGTATATTTCAATTTGACCAGTAACATTTTGAAATGTGATTTAAGCATTCAGTAATTAGATGCAGAAAACATTTTATTTTTGTTTTTATTTTACTATAAAGCAAATTAAAAATACCAGTTGATAATTTACACTGGAAAATATACTTGATTTGAATAGCTTCATTTAAAATAAAATAAAAAATTTCACGTAAAATATTTTATTTGAGATCTTCTTTTTTGAATATTATAATAAAAGATACTTCCAAGGATCCAAGACATTAGTCTTTACAAAAATATGACTTACTAAAAGCTAAAGGAATAAAAATAGCAACTTTGTCAAAAACAGGATCAATTCTTCAGTGAATTTTTTACAGAACATTTCTATTCAAGATCATCTTCAAGATAATTATTTGTACAAGATGAACAATTTTATATGATTTTCCTAATATTTATTTATAGATACAAATCTCCAATATATATATATATATAGATTATTCACTATTTTTGGATATAGCTACTATGTTTAACTTAAGTTTCATGTTTATTCAACAAAGAGCATTTAGTGAACATGTTGTAACAAAAATATTTGCTTGAAGTTGGTTGTATGTTCACTTCTTTAGTTTGGTTTGTTACTCAACATTTCAAACAGTTTTTTACAGAATATATATATATATATATATATGTATTCACACATATATAAGTTCATTCAATATACTTTAAATATCATCATGAATTCAAATAGTTCATAAACAAAACAAGTATTCATTTATTTATTGATTTATTTTAAAGAGTCACAAATATAAGGTTATTGTTACATCTACTGCACATGGTATTGAAAACTAAAATCTGGAAGTTTGTCATTTTTTAAAAATCAATTCACAACCATACCTATTGTGTTATTTTATTTGAACTAACTCTATTCTATCACGATCAATATTATATCAATAATTTCGTTAGGTGTTTTAATTATTTAGTTATAATAGTTGTGATACTTTATAGTATATTAAAGGTAAAAGGTTTGAATCATGTTTCTATTCAAACCACACAAGTGTGTGTGTGTATATATATATATATATATATATGTATATATTACATTTTACTTTCAAATTTGAGCTCAAATTTTGTAACGTTTTGCAGCTAAACTAGATACTTGACAATATTAATTTCGCTATATATAAATAAACAAATTAATTTTCATAGAAATGAATGAATGTTACAAAGAAAAACCAAAAGCATCGAATTCAATACATGCATCATAGAATTTGGATGTTATCCGAGCACACGATGACGTGGCACACGCATGCTAATGTGGCACATGTATGCCGACGTGGCAGTGTGTAACACGTGGACGATGCGCCATCTGGTTCAAGCACTCGCAACGGTGAGGAAGGCGAAGATGGGCAAACCGCTCGTGTTGCCGCCGCACAGTTTCGGTGACGAGATCGCACCATGTTCATGGTGACAATTCTCACTCCGACTCTTTTCCCCCCTCCATTGATTGATATTAAGCGACCACCCCATTCAATATGCCCACGCCTGGCGTCGTAATGACCCCAGATATGAAGTTCTGTGTATTTTTCCCTCAATGGCATTCCCTGCAATGAAATCATGCCGTCTTTTCACCGTTGTTTCGGTCGCCTCCCTATCCAGGAGGGTAAGAAAAGAGCGTAGATGGATTTCATCTGGCGGTTAGTGTCTAATTATAGCACCTCACTTGGCAGCATCGGTGGGTTTGGTGCTTGCCGAAGGCGTGACGCTACTGATTGATGTGTGCCGTTCATGGGTTCGCCTTTTTGATTCCTCAGTCTGCTGCTACTGGGCGTTACGTCGCAGCCTCGCAATGTGCCACCGTGGTGAGGACTGTTCACGGTGCAGACTTGGAGCAAGAAGTCTAGAAGCAGGGTTGGAGGAGGTCCGATTCGGATGCCTGTCATTCGCCAATCAGCTGCTCAAGGGTGCTTGTGCTTAAGGATCCTTGTTATGGACTGAGAGGGATGGTCGCTCGTCTCGACAGATGCAGAAGAGGCCGCCGGCGTAGAAGTGCAGTGGAGGATGATGAGGAGACGCATGCCATTTTGCGGAGTTGCGGTGGCTGGGTTTGCATGAGCTGATCAGGAGGTGTAGAGCGGCCGAGGAGATGTGGGATGAGAGGACGGAGAGAAGGGACCTTACGTTGCACAGGAAGGGGATTTTTCGTGTGTACGTTGTTACTTTCCATTTAACGCGCCGAAGCGCTGCTTCTTATTCTCGGGATTTTGTACTCTGAGTTTATTTGCGAGCTGCACTGTCGAAAATGGTTGCAGAAAGTGTTTTACTCACAGTTAGACAGCCAATGTAGAGACAAGGTCACCACTGATAACTGAGCAGGGAATTCTCGTGCAAGGTTTGTCATTACGTTTGTCCGTACCCGAGTTTACCTTGCAGGATGTTCGTCAATTCTACTGGTGACTTCGTTCAGGTTTCATGCAAGGTAATAGTCACTGAGATTGGCACCGAGCGTGACTCAGCTCCTGGAGTATCAGGCATTTGCTTCCTCATCATATACCCATCCCCATTGTGTTGATTTGTTTAGCATCTATAGCTCCCGGCCCAATTTGTTGCTTTGGTGTTTCGAATACAATTGTCCAGTGTTTTAACTATGGACGCTTGTGTTCGGAACCCAATGGTCCTCGATGGTTCTCTGAAGAGCACTGGACTATTTGAGCAGAGAATCGTTGTAAGAGAATGAACTCGTCGTGGCCAATTTCGCAAACTCTGCGTATTAGCCACGGCAGTGCCACCTATTTTCAGGAGGCACACTATCAATGCCTTCTAAGGAGAGCTAAGTTACGCTGTGGGTGGATTCTGAGTGCCTTCTTTTCTTTCTTCCTTCGTCTTTTTCTTCCTTCTGCATCAAGTTTAATTTGAGACCCTTGCAACGATGATAGTAGTTTACCATCACATGTCGTTTCAAACAATATGGAAGGTAGTGTTTATGCGTTCTCAGAGGTCGTTGCTACGAGGCATGCAACAGCCAAGTTCTGTCATCCTGTGGTATCGATCCTTGCACTTTTCAATTGCTCAATAATTTCTCTACTTGAGCTGATTAGGTATCCTATTTGGGTTTAATTGTTCTCTCGTTCTCAGGTCAAAGTGAGAATCGGTTGTGGAAACGATGATCCTCACCGCCAGAGAGAAACAAGTGCGATTCTGGGTGCACCTTGATAACCCCTACCCCCCAGGGTCGGAGGCTATGGCTTCCCCAGGTCCGCCGGCGCTGAAGAATGTTTCCGCTTCTGAACGACCGCCTCTTCCACTACAACCCCACTCACAAGCTCACGCTGCTCTGCTCAGAGCTGCATCGTTGTTCCAGAGCAAACCTCCACCTGCGTACCGTAGCTTGTCAGCTGATCGGACCCAAGTCTACAAATTGATTCAACCCCCAGCCATGTACCGTAGCTTGTCAGCTGATGGGACAATAAACTACAATTCAATTCAATCTCCACCCGAAGAAATCACTCCTCAGGAAACTTCTTTAGGTAGAATTCAGTATCCGAGTTTAACTTCGTCGTCGAGTGAAATAAGACTATTGAAGCAATCCAGTCTCGCATCCTTATCTTCGCAGCAGCGAACGTCTGTTTCGTCACCGAGCCGGTTGTCATCGTCTGCGGCTGCGAAGAGCACAAAACTTAGAAACATACCTGCTCCCCCGCCGTCACCTTCCTTGAAACCAAGGTTTCGTCGACAGCTCGTCAAACTGTCCTCTGCTTTGAAGAAGCTCCCACAAGAGTATAACAGAAGTGGCCCCATTTCGATTCCCAAGTCAATTATTGACACGTGGGATAAAATGTTTTTTGAAGGAATCAATACTGATATAACTGTCTATACGAGTGATGGACACCAACTTGGCGCTCATTCAATAGTCTTGGTAAGCTTTGTCTAACTGTGCTGCTCTATGTGTGCTAGTGAATCCAGGCCCCATCGTGCAACTGGAGACTTGACTATCTCTTCACTGTGGTTTTTTCTTTGCGTAGATGAGCAGGTCCCCTGTGCTTAAATTTCAACTGCAGGTGCAATTCAAAACGACAAGGCTTGCTGTAATCAATATGCTTGGTGTTCCCTTCCAAGCGGTTCGATGTTTCCTTCGCTTCTTGTACTCTTCTCGGTATGTAAACCTCGTGAATTCTACATATGCCTCGAACTGTTGATGCTTTTAAGCTGTCTGTGCTGCTCGAATTATCTTTGTTCCTCTCTAAAAGATCACTTCATCCTCGAAAATGATGGTAAACTTCCATTTATTTTGGCATCAACAATGAGGTGTGGACAAGAGTTTCTAATGAGTGTGAGGAGGGACTTGACTGATTTTGTGGTAAATGTGGAACAGGTGTGAGCAAGAGGACATGGAAGAGTTTTCCCTTCACTTGCTAGTACTTGCACACGCTTACAGGCTTCCAGCCCTTAAGCACATGTGCACAGACAGTTACGACCAGGGGCTGCTTAACACTGAGAATGTGGTAGATGTCTTGCAAGTAGCCAGGTATCATCTCACCTCACAATTTTCGATGTTTGAGAGATATCACTCAGCTCTCTGCATATTTCTTATGCTCTGCAATCCTTGGTCTGCATAATAGCGTCGTTTGCTGCAGGTAGTAGAAAATTTGCCAATTGTCTGAAAGAAATTTGCTTCAGATTTTTCGTTACCTCTGTTAGGTGCTTTCATAATGATTTAATATGCGGCGCTCTTAGGTTATGCGACGAGCCTCGGCTTTATCTGCTGTGTTTGCGACGAATATTGTCAGACTTCAAGGATATTGCGCGATCAGATGGCTGGAGAGCCATGAAAGAATCTGATCCGGCTCTGGAGCAAGAGATTGTGGAAGCAGTGATTGATTCCGACATTGTAAGTTCCAGGTCTATAAATTGCATTTTAAGTTGAAGCAAATTTATTTTAGAAGCATGGTCTTCACTACAGGATTGAAAATAGCATGTACTCAAGAACCCCTGCCTGGGGTGTGCAGAAAAAGCGAGAACGGTCGCGGAGCCTCGATGAAGACAGAGTGTATTCGCAACTGAACGATGCAATGGATGCACTGATCCACATGTGCCGCGACGGGTGCAAGTCCATTGGGCCCCACGACAAGGCCTGGGACGGGCGAAAGGGAGATTGCTCCTTCCCAGCTTGCAAAGGCCTGGAGTCCTTGGTGCGCCACTTCGCTGCTTGCAAGCTCAAGGTCTCCGGTGGATGCGTGCACTGCAAACGCATGTGGCAACTTCTAGAGCTCCACTCCCGCATGTGCACCCTGCAAGAGTCGTGCAAAGTGCCTCTATGCCGGTAATTGATGTCGATCCTCTTTCTCTTACCAGCTCCAGTGCACCCCAAAAACGTTTAATCCTCTGAGACTCGTACACTTGCACCCAGTTTCAGACGCAACCAATTTTTGCTGTCTTTTGTGTTTTGAGCTGTGGGTCCTTGTATGTGCAGGCATTTTAAGGTACGGGTGGGCCAGGAGCCGAACCGAAAAGAAGAGATGCGTTGGAAGATGCTAGTACGCAAAGTGCAGTCTGCGAAAGCAGCGTCGGGAGCATTCTCTTTGGCTGCTGTGACTACCAAACTAGCACAGGTACGTTAGCTCTGACTCGGACGATTTGTGGAGCCATGGGCCAGCTTATTCATTTCAGAGAGTGCATTAGGTTGCCAGCCTCACCGATCACGGACACGACTCCGTTACCACATCAACTATACTCACCCTTCGGAGGGTTATGCTAAAACGGCGTCCAATGACAACAACGGGCATTGGAAGATTCTTTCTACTCTTCTTCGTTAGCGCTGATTTGGAGCATCCGAACACTCTTTAATCGAATCCAGAGAAGGATTAGGTCGAGCATAGCCACTTCATGGTAGTGGTGCGTGGGAACGGCTAACAGCGATGTGGAGTAATACTGCTGTGGTTTGTCTCACAGAAGACAACTAGAAGCATTACTACGTCCACCCTAGATACAATCTGTCGACAGCAAGTGCTTGCGAAGCAAAAACAGGACTGAATCCAAATTGTAGTGCAAGTTCATCCCGCAAGGCGGCGTTTTTCGATGGTATTTGACTGGAACCCACTCGACCTTCACGTCGAGGCTCTTGTTTACGACCAAGGCAACTGCAGCTTCGCTGTTGCTTCCTGCTGGTTCACTTTTACTTTTAGAACCAAGCTTCATCTTTTTCTTACACATTCTAGCATCTAACACTTGGATGTTAGTATTTTTTTTACTTTATAATCATTTTGAGTCTTATTTCTCCTCATTTGTTGTGTTGCATTTTCGATTGCATCATTCCGCGTTGTCTAGTTTCATTATCGAAAAAGGTTTTGAAATGCAATTGTCAGATATGATAATGTACTGTTAATTTTTTTCGGATTTTCAAATAGTGCTAAAACTGGTTAAGAGGAATCGAAAATGTTTTATCATACTAGAATAATGATACTCAACAACTCAATCTTGTACTTGAGTTTTATTATCTTAATTATTATGGTTCTACAATCAATTAATGTTCAAATACATATATTAGCATTTAAAGCACTAAGATCAATAGCATTTGGTTCAAATAATTACAAGTGAATATTGATGTTAATATACATTTTAGCAAACTATGTTTTTTTATACAAAGAGATATATAAAAAAAAGTTTAGACCCTACACTTAAAAAATCTTGTAAATATATGCGTGCACTCTTCCACGCACATTGGCAATTTGAATTACAATTTGAATTACAATTTGAATATAACAATCTCTTATACCAAACTGAAAGAGTTGTTGTAGTATACAAGTGTGCATATGGAGAGTCGGAATTCATTAACTCGTGTAGGAGGAACATTTGTTGACTCAATCAACCTCGGTGAATCAGTATTCACTGTCACTGGTCGCAAGCCAATACCTACAAGCGTGAAAACTAGCTGACCGTGACGACCTATGACCGTTTCAACGCCCCCATTCCTAAAATCTTCACTTTTTACTGATCCAATGCCTACATAACAGTAGAAATTTTAGATCAAAGTTTCTGGGTCATCTGGGTTTACGAATCCTCCTTTAAGCTCATAACCCTACCCAATAGTCTAGGTTAATTTCGCGTAGATTCCAGAAAATTGAATCTCCAATTCCTGCCTGAATGATAGTTCAAACCCTAAGCATTTAAATACGGCTGCTCGACACTGTAATACAACAATCTGAGCTGCGGTCCTCAGCCCTAACTTGGGTTGTCCCAGGCAGTCGAATTCGTGAGCGTAGTGATTTGAGGTTTTGTAATAAGAGGCGGCGATCTAGTGTTTCATTCTATCGCTGCGTCAGAGCGAAGTTTATGCCATTATGTTGGAATGCTACGTGTCTGGAGAAAGAACCTACTCTTTACCAGCTGGAATGGTGAGTTGCGAGATTTGTATTTGCAGCATTTTCATGATGTTCGTCGTGACTGCGAGCTCTGTCAGGTTCCTTGACTAGCGTCGTGTCTTTCCAGGGATTCTGGTACCGACAAAGGTGAAGGTCTTTATTCACACATGTTGCAGGCACAGTTTCCTCGTTGTCATACGTTGTTGTGTCATTTGATAGAGCAGAGGCATCAAGGATTTGTGGGATTTTTGGTTCAGCAGCATTAAATAAGTCTTCTATCTCAAAGCACATCTCGAAGGCTTACTGGTACCTATTACCTTTCGAGTTCAAATTTTTGTGCAAAAGAAACTACTGTCAGAGTTGGCATCGCTGCCACTTTTTCGTTTGCGGCAGCTGAAATGCTTGTCTTCGACAACATTTTCTAGTTCGTGTCCTATGAGTTCTATGTCATACAGTCAAATACTAGCACATTTCGAAGGCTTACTGGTACATGTTGCCTTTGAGTTCAAATAGTTGTGCAATAGTTTCTTGTCAGAGATGGCTTTACTGTCATTCAGCAGTCTGCGATCGCTTGAATGCTCGTCCTTGACTGAATACTTCTTGTTTCTATTTACCACTACCGTCCTAGGGTTAAAGCAAATGTGCTGTGTCTACTGATAAATGTCGCCCATCAGGTACACAGAGTTCTGTTTGATGTAGTGCTGCTCAATGATATCCACCTCTTGTTAATAATTATCCCGCAGGCATGGCGAATTTCGTGCAGTTCTTCCCAGGAACTCTATGAACTGGCCACACGTTCCATTTGCGAGTGTACTCAATCTCCCTGTCAGCTAAAACTCTAATCCTAATTATGGAAAAAAAATGCTGCTACTTAGTTCGAGTTGAACTTCTCTTCCAGATGTATCTCCCCCCTCCCCCGAGAATGAACACTATATTTCAATACAGGTGGTGATTATATTGACGACCTCTTCACACTCAAGCCAGCGTCCACTCCAAGCAATGTGGTATCTCTCCTCCTCCATCGAGGATAAAAACCCCTGTAAATCGTCAAACCAGAAAATGTAACCAATTCTAAATTTCAGTACCTTCATTCAGTCACAGCTTAGCAACTCTTAGTATCAAGCTTATTACATAAATATTGCTTCTGTCACTGTGCCATATATTACAGAACAGTGTCTATTCCTGTATATTCATAGACATGGTGTAGTACACAGCAAAAACAGTGTCACTTATGGATAGTCTGCACATGAAAATCGTGGAACAATGTTCCTAATATGATGTGCAAATCCTGTACACAACTCTCACATGTTAAAATGATTTTCTGTGATGTTAAACCTCATCAACTATAACTCTAACGGATTTGAAGTCGTCGTCAATTGCTCCACTAACTACTCCCCCTGCAGCAAGTACAGCCTTTATGTAATCCACTACTTCTTGTGTAATTACTTCCCCCGGCGTCACAACAGCAATTCCCGGGGGATAAGGGCAAAGCAGATCCGCGCTTACTCGACCAACAGCACATTCGACCATGATCTTCTCTGACTTAGAGTAAAATGCCTCCCTGGGGCTGAGATACATCAACTGGTTCTCCCATACTATGGCCTGGTCTTGTACAAGAGGGTTGGAGATAGGGGCGACTATTTGATCAGTCCAGCAAGCATACCTCGCTGAAAGAGCAGTAAAGGAATCAATTAAACGCGTCGCATCTCCATGAGAGCTCCCAACGCTGACAGCAAATGTGATAGAGCGCAGGGAAGGAAGCTCAGCGATAACGCCGAATTCGAGGCGAAGAATGTCGTCCGCCTCGAAACCCGTTAGTCCTAATCCCCACAGCCCGACTGTGATACGAAGGGGGTCAGTTCCAGCAATAGAGGATTCTGCCACTGCATCGGAGGGCATGGACGCCAAATCTAAGACTGTTAGGCCTGGTAATTGCTGCAATGCGTTCCGCATCATGAAGGCGAGAGATAAAGCGGCATCTAATTTCGAATCCTGGCGGTTCTCTTCCATGTGAGCTCTCGATGCATCGAGTGATGCAAGCAGGAGATAGCTGGGACTTGAGCTTTGAAGCATCTGCAGACACTGGGCGAGCCTCTCCCGGTTGATTCTTGAACCCTGGGCGTGTAACATAGCGGATTGAGTGAGAGATCCGAGTACTTTGTGTGTGGACTGCACTGCAATGTCAGCCCCTTGCTCCAGCGCGGTCTGTGGCAGTTTGGGGTGGAATCTGAAATGCGCCCCGTGCGCCTCGTCGATTATAAGAGGAATGTCTTGTGCGTGGCACACTTGTGCAAGGTCCCGAATGAGGCTGCAAATTCCGAAATAGGTCGGAGACACCACTAGCAGAGCTCCTATTTTACTCCCGGTGCTTCGAACCTCCCGAATGGCGGCCTCAAATTGTGCAATTTGCACGCCATGTGCCACCCCCCATGCCGAATCTGAGATAGGCGAAACGTATTTCGGCAGCGCTCCTGATAGCACCATGGCCGAAACGGCGGACATGTGAACATTTCGAGGGAGGATGAGGTAGTCACCAGGCGCACATGTAGCCATCACGGCAGCCTGGATACCGCAAGTGGAGCCGTTCACCAGAAACCATGTCTGTTCCGCTCCAAACAGCCGAGCCGCTTTGCACTGCGCCTCAAGAATTACCCCCTCAGCTGCATGGAGGTTGTCAAGCTCGGGAAGCTCTGGCAAATCTGCTGCAAAAGCGCTTTTCCCGATGAGGGCCTCCATCACGGGTGGCGCTCCTGATCCACGTCTATGGCCGGGAAAATGGAATGATGCGGCGTCCATTTCTGCGCATTCTCTGAGAGCGCTCAATAAGGGCGCCTCGCTTGCCGCTTCCTCCTCTCCAATCACCTCACGACCACTAGAATCATCACAATCTGGCTTACCTACAAGAGCTTCTTCTTGCGACGTTGTGAGAACGGAGCAATTCCATTTCGACAGAGCTGGTCTGCTTGCAGTGCTCAAATTCTTTATCTTCCATCCTCTTTCTGACGGAACAATTTGAGCTCCGAGTAACCGATTATCCACGCAAAAGCTCTTGATTCCGCAATGGAAATTTAATTCGTTAATTGCACTGTTCCACCTATTAAGCAGCGCCATTGACGGAGTATGACACTACTGCAACATATATGTTGCATTCAATACCATGGGATTCTAAAAGTACAATGTGTGACCACCAATCTGTCGCACCTGCACGCAAGCTACAACAACATCACCCGCGACCCAATCAACGCTCCAAGAATTTATTAAACACAGGTAGACAATAGCTCTTCCAACGAATCGCCAAGTCCAGAAGTGCAGCGCATGATTACACAATCGAAGGAAAATTCGCTGTTGAATACACTCACCTGCCTCCGCCTTGTTTCACATCGTAGACGACTCGAAAGCTGCAATGTCGCAGCGATACAACCTCATTACGAACAAACGCGGTCACGAGAGTCGCACAAGTGGATTCCGCAGATTCTACCACAATCCTTAAACCCTAAACCTTCGTCCATGCATTTTTTGGATAAGTAACACTGTTGTCTCGCCGGTACCAAGGAAACATCTGCAACTGTAGCACTAATTTGGAAGAATTCGTTTCCGTAGATCCCTACATCATTGATTCCATTTTACTAGATTTTACATCCGTAGATTTCATACCTGTAGACTACTAGTTGGTAGAACCTAGGAGAGTAGATTCGGCCATGCTAGTTAGTAGAATTCCACGATGATGTATCCCTCCAAGTAGATTTGAATTTGAATTTGGTGGAATTACGGTTTATAGACTTTGCACTGGTTGATTCATTAGTGAAGAGAATAGAAAAAGCAGAAGGTGCTTTTAACCTAGGGAGACTGAATCAAATTTAACTCAACATTTGTTGTCACCAAGAATATCATAATTTATTACCTTATGTAATCATTTAACCACATGGATGTTCTTAAATTTTTACATTCTAAAAAAGGAATTATGAACACAAATCTTTCATCAACCTTTATTTAACTTGGCTATAATGCTTGTCTCATTATTGTGTTGACTTGTTGAAGTTATATGGTCATACTTGAAACAAAGTTATATTGGATGAGTCAAGAATGCAATGACTAATTATTATGTCCCGAATTTCATATAGAATGCTAAAACGATATTTAAAATGTACTTCAAAGCAGTTCCATTTCATAAAAAGATGAAGTCCATTGGAAACACGTACCGGCAGTGCAAAATCACTTGATAATTTATCCATTCTAAACAGGAAACCTAATTTCAAGAACAACAAATCTATTTGCAGACAGCTAATACAAAAACGATTTACATACATCACGGCATTAGATTTCTTAAAAACTAATACATAATATCTAGTAATATCTCATAATCAAATTTGACATACAGATGTAAAGTTTATAACCAACTCTGCAGATTTGGAAGAAATATTAATACTGCCCAACAAAAACTTGGGTGTTGGAGTACGTGGATTTTTTTGTTTTTGTTTTTTTGTTTTTTTTGTTTAGTCTTTAACCCCTCACACTTTTTTCTTTCTTTATATTTACTTAATTTGTTGATTTTTTCCAAAAAGTAAAAAGCTGTCGCAACATTTACAGTAGACACGCCACGGCACTCTAGCTGAGTGAATGGCATCGTTGGGGGCTCCCAGACGCCGGAATCAGGCGTCGTCTTCATCGCAACGTTGGGGTTGGTTTGGAATTGAGGCTTCCGTAACTGGATCGTTATGCTTTCGGAGCTTGCGATCGATTCGCAAATGGGCGTGAAGAGTTTGTAGCTGAGGTTGTGTTCCGCCTTCCAGATGCTGTGCATTACCAGCTTCTCTTGAGCTTCTGTACCCGTTTCCAATCTTTGCGCTTTCTCACTCAAATGTACGTTCTCGTCGCCCTTGCGATTTTTCAATTGTCTTCATCGCAATCTTTCTTCGCTTGAGCTACTGTTTCTGACCTCTTGGAACCTTGAGAAGCTTACCAGGAATTGGGGAAGTAATTAATACGTCTTTTGGCTTTTAGGGTTTTCGCTTCTCATTGATCTTAGTATTGTTCCACTAAGAGTTATTTTGTAGGGTTATTTTTGTCAAGGGCATTAGGTGTTGTCTTCAATTTGAGTGAGAATTCACAAGCATCGCAATTATGGGTTATCACATTTCTCAAGTGCTGTGAATGTGGGGTTTTGGGTTTTTGGTTCAGTACCTATCCCTTAGTTTTGGAGTATTGAGCGGAGATGGTTTCCGAGGCGGTGGTCGATGTGGCCCCTGTGGCACAGGTGGACCTTGATACCCTTCGCACCAATCTCACAAAATCCGTGGCCGGATTCACTCTGTATGTTCCTCTGCCTTCCTTTTAGTTTATCAGCTTTTAAGTCGTGTTCATTGCAGCACGTGAAATATCCCTGCACAATGTTCTTCTTCCCTTTTCATTTCATAGGCAAATCTGTGTTTCCGGTTTCTGAAGCAACTGAGCAGGGTGTGAAGTGCTTGGCGTAATTCACTATAAACTGTTGCAGTCTAACATTATATGTTTTGCATGGCTGCCGTGATTCATACGTGTTTTTGCAGCTTCATGAACGTCGATTATCCATCTGAATCTTTGGCTAACATTGTGAAGACAACATTAGCTGTTGACCCTGAGGTACACTACTCTTGATTGTGCTTACTGTTCATGGATGTAGTCTGTACGTGGCTTTTGAGATCTGTGTAGAAGGCATAGTTTGGAGAGTATCAGTGGATCTCGATGCGGAGAAGTACTTTTGGTTTTAGCAAGGTTCTATTTGCGAATTGTATATCCCTCATTCTTGGTCTAAGCATTCCTCATGCTTAACAATAGTTACATTTGCTTTACAGTTGCAACCAGACAAGGTTCAAAGGGAAATGTCAGTTCAAGGGGCTCGGCTCTCTGTGTGAGTGTGACATGTTCTCAAACTTCTTCTATGTTGGTTTTATTGTGATGTACTTCAATCCATCAATTGACTTGTCGCAATCAACTATTATTGCTCATTTTAGAATATATGTGGCATGCTACGTTAGGTTTATTCCATGACATTAGAAAGCAACATGCAGAATGATTGTTCTGTTGTTTTGCTATGTGGCAGCACATTTACCGCTTTAGAAGCACGCTTCCTGAGGGCATCGTTCAGTGCGTTCATGGACTTGCTTGTACTGGCCACAAAGACTGTTGAGCAGTTCGGGCCGTCATCTTCTTTTGGACAATATTGTCACTTGTAAAATAAACTATAAATTTACAAGTTTCAAGTTCGTGTGTTTCATCCATATGAATCAAACCACGTTGATCATGGAATAGTGTACTTCTTAGGCCGCAATCGTCATAAAAAACATGAATAACTTGAAGATGCTAAGACTGTTATGAACTGGCCAACTCGAGTAGCATGATAGTTCGATGACCATTTCTGTACTCCACACAACGCAATTTCTAATGGCTGCAGTTCTTGGGGGTATAAACTTAAGATCTTGACAAGGTTATGCTGTATTTCTTGCAATGTTCACGCCAGCAAAGTAATTCTAAAAGCAACTCCGAAGTTCACAATGATCACAAGAGTCTTGCTTTTTGTGATCTTCAAAAAGACCTATCCTTTTATTGTAGCCTTGCAGTACTAGAACATTTAATTGGAACAATCATGACTGTGGAATTTTTAGTAGCCAAGGTGTATTTGATGCTCTCGAGGTGACAGTTATGAAAACTTGACGTGACTAATTGGTGTGAGAAATACACTTGTTGCTTCTCCATCACTACTATGACTTGCATATTTCTCATTAACTATGTACTGCATTGTATGTTTTGTGTACATTGTGTTGTATGGGAAAATCACGTAAAACAAAAGTGTTTTGTCCTTCTTGTGGAAGTTTTTAGAGAGTGTTCGTATTTTTTCCTTATCTTTTATTCCCTCTTTTTTTCACATATTATAAAAAATTAAACAGAAAACAAATTGTTTGTTTGCCTAAAGATTTATTTGATAACTGAACAAACATAATATTTCAAAACATGTCAACAGTTACGTAATTGTCTAATTTTTTTGCTTTTTTAAATTCAAAATACTTATAAATCAAAAGGGTAGTTGCGTTTGCATGAGAAATTTTGTAAAATATCGTTTGCAACGGGGTGCTTGTGGTTAGCCACTTGCACTATTGACAACAGTAGCATTGTATTGCAGTGTGAAAAATATTCTAATTCAAAAAAAAAAAAAAAAAAAAAAAAAAAAACTTTAATTCTCATCAATAAAAATATATGTATGTATGTATGTATGTATGTATATTATTGTACATATGTTTATATACATACATATTACTTGCTTTTTAAAGTTTTTTGATAGATTTTTGCATGATTATCTTATGTTCCCATCATTAATCTTTTTAAAAATTTAAAAAAATTTAAAAAACACATATGTAGTGATATGTGTTAGTGATAAATATATATAGCGATAGATTGATTAAAATGATTCGAATTTTAATTCAAAATTAATGTTCTTATTCTATTCAAACTTAAATTACTATGAAGTTCTACAAAATGATAACATATAAGTTATAATGACTTGTGTGTTATCTATTATTCAAAGTAATAGAAATTGATTTTCCATATTAAAATATTAACTACTTTTTCTCTGATTCAAGATGTTATAAAAAATACAACAACTATTATATATATTTTTAAAGTTTGCAGATGCAGTTATTATATTACTATAAATTAAAGTATATATATATATATATATAGAAAACTATGAAATGCTTTAAAAACATGTTGTTATTAATTGTTTGCCACATACACCTAATGTTTCATAATTTTTCATAACAACTGAATTTAACGATATTATTCTTATACTACATCAACACATAAAAAACACCATAGGTGAATTTTACATCCAAAATCAAACAGTCATTTTTTAATTGGAAGTGGCAAGCATTGGTGTGATTAACTGAAAACTACAAAAGAAAAATAACATACTAATGCTTGTAAATGTTTTTCAAAACGTCCATGCAACACCAGACCCAAAATTTTAAAGGATCTTATCCAATATCAAAACTCACACATCCAATCAATACTAAGACCATCTTATTTTAATTACACTTGTCCATATCTTTCCATGAATTAGGGCCATCAACCCAGTCATCCACCCACCCGTCAAGACCACGGATGGATGACCCATACCATCCATCCATGTATCGTCATCCACTCCGTGTGTTCGAAGATACATCCACGATGAATCAAATATCTAGAAAATGGTAGCGAGGCGCGGAATGTAAGGGTCGGGGAGAGGAGCGGCGGCGGCGGCGGCGAGGGCAGGGAGGCAGGAGAAAGGAGAAGGGGGGGGGGGGTTCATAGGGCGGGGGTGCGTGGCGTGGTCACGTCGCCACCGGAGAGGCGCGAGGAGGAGGGAGGAGGGGCGATGGGGTGGGTTTGCTCATCCCCGCTCCCCTCCCTTCCCCCCGTTGAGGATGGAAGGAGAGAGAGTAATAGTAAACCTGCGGGAAGCAGGGAAGTGGTGGAAATCCCGAATTCTGGTGCCAACCTTGTCTCGTACACTGCCACAGAATAAAGACGCGCGCAGGGTAGAGCGGAGCAGCACGCACATAAGCAAGCCAGCGTCGGAGGAGTGGGCCAAGCAAGCTCCGCAACCTCGCCTCCTCCGGCCCAGCCACCCCAGCGACCCCAGCCAGTCCCAGGCCAAGCCAGTCCGTCAGTCAGTCAGTCAGTCAGTCAGGTGGGGAAGCCAAGGCCACTGGGAAGACGAATATTAGGGTACGTCGTCATAAGAACTTCGCAGCTACCCAGACCGTCACCTCCGTCTTCTTTCCTCCTCTTGAGTTTCTTGCTCCTCTTGCTTGAGGAGCCAACATCAAGATCACAAGGGATCCAATACCCTGTCCCTCCTCTCTCTCTCTCTCTCTCTCTCTCTCTCTCTTCTCCTGTTGTCTTCGTCCTCTCCTGCTCTTCTTCTCCTTCTTCTTAGCTTCTCCCACCAGCGCTTGCCCTTGGCCGCATCATTTGTAAGTTCTCCCCAGGTCACGTCATTGGGGTGATTCTGCTTCTCGGTTTGTGATTATTATATCCTTGCTGTTTTTTTTTGGGCTGTGGTGTTGTTGGATGGCGAGATTTAGCTGGGGTTGTGAATGTGTGAGGGGTTGTGTGGGTTTTAGAGTGCTGCGAGGAGTCTGCGAGCTAGTATTTGGGTGGTCGGAAGTTGGGGTTGAGTCTCTGGTTTTCTTTGGGTTCGGATGGTGAGGTTATGGTGAGTTGATTGAGAGTATGTGTTGGTGGATTGGGTTTGTTGAAATGTTAGCGCAGGCTTTGGCAGAGCGGGGACTAGTCCGAGTGGAGCTTGAGCTTGAGCTTGAGTTGGTGTTTTTGGAAGGAGAGCAGCGTGGAATCTAGTCGTGTCTGTAAACGTCCATTTGGTGTTGAATGTGTTCCTGACGGCTGTACTCTGTTGATCTTGTTGAGTGAGGCTAGACGCATCTGTTTGGGCATGAATCCTTAATTTTCGAGTTCGGTGGCTGATGGATTAATTTGTTGCAATTTTAAAGCAGAGGGTTGAAGGGGCAACGGCTTGCTCAATGCTTAGCTGTTGGGTGGATTGAGATAGTGTGGAAAAGGCTTTAGTCACCATGGATTTGCAGACTTTGGGCACTGTGCTGCAATCTGCTCTCAGTACCAATCCAGAGGAGCGAAAAGCCGGAGAGGAGCGGCTCAATCAGGTCGCTATTCTTTTTCACAATCCTGATCTTATGTTTCTAGATTCTTTAGATCCCACTATTGTTACCCTACTGAATATATTGCAGTTCTAAACCATGTCAAGATTCCGAACGGATCCGATGTTTTAGTGGATCTACAACTATTACTGTAGTTTTTCGGGCAGTCCCTGGCGCACACAAGCATCACTTGAAACGGAGAAGTGAAGTGAGGCTTTACAGGTCAACTCTAATCAGTATTTGTTGTAACTGAGACCGGTTAGGGTCATTCGGAAATCAGTCGAAGTCTTGCGGTAGTTGTTTCTTTTCGCGATGATTGAGTCGCTTTTTTTCCCCTCTTCGTTGACAATAACCCATGGACAGTTGTATCTCTGCTTGTGCACTCTTAGTATCACTCTTAGTGCAATCCTTCGTGAGGTGGATCACTGCGAGTAACAAATTATCAATACTAACGTAGATCTCGGTTCAACGTTTGCGAACGTTTGACTTAAGTGCACCTGCAGTTTTTGATTCGCTAATTTTGTGCTGATTTCTGCGTTCACAAATCACGTAATCCTTCTTATCAATTGAAACGACATTCTGCGCATTTCTCTTGTGTCCACGTATTCTCAGTGTTCTCGAATTTTGTCTGGACCTGCTTACACTCTTCGATAATTAGCATTTACATACTGTGCCTGGTGACTTTCGGCTAGTTCAACTTTTTCTAAAGCTGCACGTAGTAATCACACTGTTTTCGGTGCTGACATGGTTTTGGTTACTGGTGCAGTATCAACATGTTCAGGGACATCTCGCAGGTCTGCTTCAAATTATTGTGGCGGCACATGTTGATCTGTCCATTCGTCAAGTTGCTAGTATTTACTTCAAGAATGTGATTGCAAGGGATTGGGTGCCTCGAGAACCTGGTAAGCAGTGTTTCTCATCTTAATTTTCTAATTCACTCTTCTCTGCAAAGTGTTTACGGCAGTAGAGGAATTAGATTGTTGGGTCTGATCGTAGCTGTTTTTTCATTTGCAGTTGCAGTACCAAAAATATCTGATCCTGATAAAGCGCTAGTGAGAGAACATATTTTGGAGGCAATTGTGCAGGCTCCTTACATTATAAGGTAAACATTTTGCATTGAAAGCACTTATTTGTTTATTATGATTACGTGTGGGCGTTTTAATATGTCCCTACTTCAGTCTATCCAAATCATTGAGGTGAGCGAAGTTGAGTTAGATGAAGTGTATGTTTCGGATCGATGAATAATGAAGTGTACTTAGGTGTAAAGGAGGTAAGATGTTTCTGATATTTCCGTCGCGAGATTCTGTTCATGACATGTAGCTCTTTTTTCAGGGTCCAACTTGGTGAGTGCCTTAAGACTTGTATCCATGCTGACTACCCCGAGCAGTGGCCGGATCTCCTACCCGCCATTTTCAACAATTTGAAGTCGCAAGATCAGCAACGAGTTTACGGTGCTCTTTATGCTTTGCGCATTTTGACTCGCAAATATGAGTACGTTATGTCCTATCATCAGTATCTTTTCTTGAATTAAGTGCATTTTCATGTTCCCGTTTTTGTCATTCACTATTCGTCATACTGTCTGCGACCTTGGTAAACGTGAAAAGTCTTGGAATTGTATAAGAATGTCACCTAGTACGATGACGGTTTATCATGCAAGCTCGTAGTAAGGTGAGGAAACAAGTGCACCGTGCCCGGCGTGGGTTCTGAATGGTTATAGATTTCTTTCTAACATATGGGTGGTAACCATACTTTGGGGTGGTTGGCTACAGGTTTAAGGATGAAGAGGAGCGAGCACCAGTTTATCACATTATCAATACGACCTTTCCGGTTTTGTTGGAAATATTGAACCATCTTTTAGCACTTCCGAACCCTGCAATCGAAGTCGCGGATCTTATTAAGCTGATATTGAAGATTTTCTGGTCTTCAGCTTATGTAAGTGACAATACAGATCTGCTATCTGTGCGAATATATCCCAATACATCGTAATCATTGCACAACTTCATTTTCTGAGTCTCATCAGTATCTCGAAGTCTTTCATCATGTTCTGAACGAAATGAAGAGCTGTTGTAGAATGTGAAGTGTGATCTTAACCTTCCACTTCGCTGTCCAGAATTTTCTGTGTTGCTTGTTACTATTCCGATTTGGTATCGATGAAAAATGCCTGAACAGAATATTCGTTTGTTTTGATTGTAGCTGGAGATTCCTAAGCTGTTGCATGATGTCAACACATTCACTGGATGGATGTCGAGCTTTCACAATCTCTTGGAGAGACCTGTTCCTGTTGAAGGCCAGCCCACTGATCCTGAACAACGGAAAGTATGGGGTTGGTGGAAAGTCAAAAAGTGGACTTTGCATATCATGAACCGGCTTTACAATAGGTGAGAGCTCTTCGAATAGAATATATGTTTTAACAGTTTTCAGAATGTATACTTCGCATTCGCCTGAGACTTTGGTTTATAATCGTCATTTGCGCGTGTAGGTTTGGAGATCCGAAGATGTCGAAGCCGGAGAACAAGGCTTTCGCTCAAATGTTCCAGAAGAACTTTTCAGGAAATTTTTTGGAGCTTTACATGAAGCTTCTTAGTGTTGTGCGGGAGAATGGGTATCTGCCTGATAGAGTTATCAACTTAGCTCTTCAATATCTCAGCACCAGGTATGCCCTTGTTCCTATTTGCGTCAGCCTTAAGCATTTGAGTACTCATGTGAATTAGTCTTAATGTTGGCCTGCTTTTTAGGATATCTGTTTTTTTGTGGGGCTCCGGAAATTTCGATTTCTTTTCTTAGATGTTTGAGGCCTTACCATGTGAGAGTGTGGTCCTCTGAGGTTAGGCTTATATTGTATTAGTTGAACCATTATACTTTCCGTTGAAAGGCGCCTTTGACACGACATACACGATAACTATACTGAACTGGCAAGTCTTGCTGGCTTTCAGTGTGTCCAAGGCTATCACTTATCAGTTATTGAGACCTCAACTGGATGTCGTTCTCTTTGAAATCATATTCCCTCTTATGTGTTTCAACGATGCTGACGCTCAATTATGGCGAGAAGATCCACATGAATACGTTCGGAAAGGTTATGGTAAGTAGTATTCACTCTCTATTGCCCTGCTGGTTCATAGACCAGGTGATCGGTAGCACGATCCAGCTTATTTCTTGTCTAAGGAAAGATGTTACGAACCTGTATTTTATCAGTGTGGTATAACTGCTTTTCTGCAGATATTATTGAGGACATGTACAGCCCCCGTACAGCGGCCATAAACTTCATATCTGAACTGGTCAGAAAGCGAGGGAAAGAAAACTGGCAGAAATTTTTAGCATTCATTGTGGAGGTTTTCAGAAGGTATATCTTTACTCTGCATTAAAAGGGGTCAGTAGAATCTATCTGATTGTTATTTTGGTATCAGTGGATTAGTATATCTAAACTCTGTTGGTGTTAAATTAGAACACATTCTCTAAGTATGTGTTGTGGATTTGTGATTTAGATACCTTTCATTTGTAGAAAATACGCGTGTTCTGTGTGAGAAGTGCTTGTAGGTGGAATGCACGTGTTGGTTAATTGTTGCTCTGTTTTTACCGCTATCATACGTGTTAAACGCCTTGGAGTTTCCTGAGGTAGTATTCGTATATACAATCAGAACCTACCTCAACGTAGGGTTATCTTTATTCAGAAAGTGTTTACACAGTGTCATGTGTGTAAACTCAGGTATGATGAAGCTCCGGCAGATCAGAAACCTTACAGGCAAAAGGATGGAGCGCTGCTGGCTGTTGGCGCTTTGAATGACAAGCTGAAACACACAGAGCCTTACAAGTCCCAACTTGAAACTATGTTGGTCAACCATGTTTATCCTGAATTCAGAAGTCCTGCGGGTCATCTTAGAGCGAAGGTATTAGAATTAAGACCTTCCGAACGTTTTGTCATGTCGCTATTATTGTGGAGTGAATTTTAACATCTGAAAAATGCATCTGTAGTGTATGAATGCGTATGACTCGACGATCTGTAGCAGGCATCCTCTGTAGCAATAATGTATTTCCCAATCTTCCTTAAATTGTGGTCTCCGTGTATGTGCGAAAAAAATGGACGATCCATACTCACCTTGCTGGTGAATTGCAAACACTGTAGGCTGCGTGGGTAGCGGGACAATACGCGGATATTACATTCTCAGATCAACGCCACTTCACAGCTGCTTTGCATAGTGTTGTCGCAGCTCTTACTGACCCTGAGCTCCCAGTTCGCGTTGATTCTATTGTTTCCCTTCGAACGTTCGTCGAAGCGTGTAAAGGTACGCATTCGCTTGATTCGTTAATTTTTTCAGTATTCTGGTCGTATCACTCTTTTCCAATAAGCTATTGTCCCTCACATGAATTTTGTAGATGCTTCTCAACACCTCACAACTGGTTTACGTATTTGGAAGGTAGGTTGTGTCTTTCAAATTATCTCTAGATGTTTTTCTGATGTGTGCTGCTTGCTTTGGTAACGTCGTTTTCATTGTTTCTACTCTTTCGCAGATCTGAGCGAGATTCGACCAATCCTACCTCGACTGCTTGATGGTGATCTCTTCGTACAAATTATTTTCACTACGAGATTTACAGCTAATTCTTGCACTGGATGAGGATAATGTATTTGTAAACTTTTCTTGCACGAGAAACTTCTCCACTAGACTGGTGCCTTTCTGTTCTGAATTTCGTGCTTGGTGGGCAATATTCGTGCAGAGTTCTTCAAGCTGATGAACGAGGTTGAGAATGAGGATCTTGTATTCACATTGGAGACAATTGTGGATAAGTTTGGGGAGGAAATGGCACCCTATGCACTCGGCCTTTGCCAAAATTTGGTATGAGATATCTTGATTTGAATGTGCCGAGCCCCTTTGTGTTCACATGTTGACAAATGTTGATATTGTTGCATTAGAATTTTGTTGTTCGTCCAGTTTGAATCTGGTTATGTTGATATGTCAAGGATTTGTAATAATAAGAACTAATTTCAACTTTGTACCATTGCGCTCCTCTTTCTGTTTTGACCGCATTTCATCCCTCTATTGAAGATTGGACATTCCTTACTCTTCACTAATCTTCTAAGAGCTGTTGTAAAGGCTGCCGCATTTTGGAAGTTCTTGGAGGCTTCAGAGAATGATGGAGACGAGGATGATTCCGGAGCTCTGGCCGCTCTGGGTTGCTTGAGAGCTATAGGCACTATTTTGGAGTCAATCAGTCGGCTACCTGAACTCTACCCTGCGATTGAGCCGACACTACTTCCCATCATGCAACGGATGCTGACAATTGATGGTCAAGGTGAGGTTCTTTTACTTCTCACTTCTTTTGTGCCTACTCGCTTTGTGGAATCGGAAGTATCAATGCATGCGATGCTCCTCATGATCCATTTAGACTTAGCTACGAAGAGTTAAGATAAGTACAAGTGCATGTAAATGGTGATGTCGTTGTGAACACTTTCACAGGTGGAGTTGTAAGTCTGCATGATGTTTGCTGAGAATACTGTCGTCCACCTTGATAAAAGTTCTTGGTATATGCCATTTTGCAACTGCAGACATGTTTGAGGAGGTGCTGGAGATAGTTTCATACATGACTTATTTTTCGTCTGTAATTTCACCGAGCATGTGGAGTTTGTGGCCACTTATGGTCGACGCGGTTCAAGAATGGGCTATCGATTATTTTGGGAGTAAGTATTTTGAAGTGGTGCTGATTGGTATTCCTTGGATAATTATATTTTCTGTTCTTGTTTTGTACTTCTTGATTTGTTACTTTACTTTACGACTAAATTAGTTCATGGGGTTTAAATCGTGAGGATAGTAGAGGACTTATTATTTCTACTGTTTTGTACTTTGTGAAGATATTTTGGTGCCATTGGATAATTATGTTTCAAGGAGCACGGAGCACTTCCTGACATCCACACAACCCGATTACCAATCAAGTCTCTTCAAAGTGCTATCCACAGTGAGTATATGACCAGAGATCTTGCATTCTTTTTGATCAATACTCCTTTTCTGCAGTTCTTGGAATCGTTTATTTTGGTGGTTTTGGTGGCTGGTACTCACCAGTGATCTTATTGCAGTTAATGGTGGATGAGAAATTCGAAGACTCAGACATCGAACCGGCTCCTAAGCTAATTGAGGTAGTGCTGCAAAACTGCCGTGGACGGGTGGACCAGTGGTTGGAGCCTTACTTGCGGATTAGCATAGAAAGGCTTCGTAAGACGCGGAAAAATTACTTGAAGGACTTGCTTGTTAATGTGGTTGCCAATGGGCTTTATTACAATGCACCCATGACCCTTACCATCCTGCAACATTTGGGAGTGACTAGTGAGTTTTTCCAAACGTGGTTCCGAATGCTTTATGAGGTGAAGAAGTCGGGCAAACCTGTGCACTTTGTCAGGTACTGGTTCATCCTCACCAATGTGATATTTTGTTCGGACCCAGGCGTAAAATTTTAATCATTTAATCTCAACTGTTTGCCTAAAATTTTTGTTTAACGCTGAAGGGTTTTTAACGAATATTTTCGGTTGTTGCAGGGAACATGACAAGAAGGTCTGCATCTTAGGATTGGCTTCATTGCTGGCTGTTCCAACTGCGGCCATGCAACCTGAACTGCAAGCTGGATTGGATCTAGTGTTCAAGGCTCTGTTGAAATTGCTAGTTTCTTACAAAGAGCAGCGTGCAGGTGAGTAATTAGATGAAAGGTTTCTCGTTTAATCAGGAGAATATGGAAAGGTTTCATGAAGTGCTTTTATATTAATTTTTTCAGTTGAACGTAAATATAAGCTAATCTCTTCCATCTTATCATCAACGCATTTATGCAAATCAATTTTCAGAGGCGGCGAAGCTTGAGGAAGCAGAAGAGGATGAGGAAGAGAAGTGGGATGGAACGGCTGACGATGGAGTATGGGATAAAGAAATTGATGATGATGAGGAGGATGACGGTGATGGCGAGGGCACAGAGAAATTGCAAAAGCTAGCAGCGCAGGTGTGTACGCGGAAGACTCTTGGTGTCTGATTTATTCTTGCTTACGGTATATGCTCTGTTTATGGCGGGTACTTTTTGTAAGGAAAATCCTTTAACTTCAATGCTTTGTTATGCTTTTGCAGGCCAAGGCATTCTCACATGCTGATGACTCTGATTCTGACTTTGAGGACTTCGCCGATGACGAAGAGTTCCAGGCTCCTATTCACAACATCGACGCATTCGTCTTCTTCTCTGATGTTATGAAAGGTTCGTCATATTGCATACTTGTACCCCTTTACTAATAGTTCAAACTACTATTTTGCTAATCGTCCTACATTTCACTCATTGTAAAGCCTCTCACAAAACTCAACCTTTTGCAAACAGCGATATCGGTGTCTGATCCAGCAAGGTTCCAAGCCTTGTCGAGCTCTTTGGACTTCCAACACCAGGCCTGGGCTCATGGTCTAGCTCAGCACGCTGAGGAGAGGCGGAAGGAAATTGAAAAGGAGGCTATGGAGAAGGCAGCTGTTGGGAGTGGAGGAATCACCCTTCAATAGAGTCAGTTTAGACAAATCTGCTCATTCAATACATAATTTTGTTGGGGGGCGTTGTATTGCGGTCATTTAGCTAGTTATGATGTGAGAAAGTTCCCTTCAGATATGAAATTGTTTTCACCATGTTGGCCAATAATGTGAAAGCATTTTAAGAGCAATTATTCATCCGAAAGCATAGGTCGAAGTTTACAAAGAGGGCCACGCTATAGAAGTCCACAACCTGTGGTTCCTCTTTACATTTCTGTATACCACAAAAGTGGTGATGGATTTTAATCCCATTAAAATTATTGAGTCATTTTTATCCTTTTCGTAATTTCATACTCCGCTGATTTCGCTCCAGCAGCTCCCACAAAGTTTTTTCCGCTCTTCCTCTTCTCTTGCCTGTGGTTCAGATCCCTTCGTTAATTTGTTTCACTCGAAAGTCATTCTCATAAGAGTAATTAAGTCCAGTACGTTTACTCTTGTGAATTCCAAACTAGGAAAGTTCCGAAACTGAATGATAACCAATATTGGACTTAGTGCATTAAACTCCTATAAGTCACTGTTCCACGAGAGTAGAGTTGGGTATCGTTATTTTTAGGGCAAGCATCGTCGGACATAAGTTTTGTCTGGGAATCGCTGCCGGGTATACCTTTAGAGGAAGTTATTGTGGAGTATAATGTTCAGTGGCGTCTTCTTCTCTAGCTCTGTGCATCGCAAATTGCATCTTCAAGTGTCAGCGAATTAATCCTTAGGGAGTACAAGCGACATGGTGGTTTTGCAGATGATGGGCGCAGCAGCTGCCGGGGCAACGACCATGCTGCCGCCCTACGTTACGGTGCAATTTCGTAGTAATGAGCGGTGGCATCATGCTACGAGAAGGGTTCAAATTGGGCGCGTCGTCTCTGCTTCTGCCTCCGCCCAGTCTCGGTGAGGATCGCTCTCATGGTGACAAGTTCCTGAGGTTTACTGCCCGTTCGAGATTCTTTGTTGATATCTATTTAGTGTACTATGGACGTTGTTTGAAAAGGCCATTTACACGAATACTGATGTATGGTGGAAGTGATTATACCTTTGAAAGAATTTGCCTCGCAAGGCGCTGTGCGTAAAAACAAACGCGCAGAATGCTTAAAGACCTACTTCAATTTATTTTAGTAGGAGAACGGATGGTGTGAGCCAGGGTTTTCACTTTGGTTCTAAACTTAGCTGGATGAGTCAGACGAGGCCCTCTAATGTTTCTCTGTCCAGTGGTCGTTTGTGGTGTTCATTTGGGTTCGTCTACTGCTCTTTTTCTAAGAGAATATGGATTGCAAGTTGGTTTGGATATATGGGGCATTTTCAAGGTGAGCTTCTGTTGCGCTTTCTTATTTGTGGATTCGGTGTCTTTAGTGGAAGAACTTCGACAAACGATGGAGACACAGCAAAGGAAACAGTGCCTTCAGGAGCGACAACTCCTTTCCATCTCGCGATTCCAGTTCATGATGTCCAAGCAGCCCGGGAGTTCTTTGGAGGGTATCATTGACACACAATTTGAAGTTTTCTGACACATTTTGCAATTTTTGAGTCCGAAGTTTTATGTCTTTTCAAAGCATTTCTCAAAATTAATATCCCATTGCTGATTTATGGCCAGTCTGTTACACAGTAGTCTAAATTTTCTTAAGTAAACAGTCCACTGAGCTTGGTACCGTACCTCTTTGCAGAGTTTTAGGATGCCCAGAGGGTCGCTGTGCGAAAACTTGGGTCGATTTCAATCTGTTCGGCCACCAGGTGCTATCCCCCTGTTACCGTATTACAACAGTATTCTTTAGTGCCTTTCGACGTCTGTGCCCCAATTCTTAACGAATGAATTCGTCGTTTTGCTCTTATTTGAATACGCTACTGTCTAATCTGGAGTAGCTACAGGACGAGGTTGAAGTTTAAAGAGGCCCAATCTAGATTATGGGTGAAATTATGACCGAACGATGTACCCAATTGCAGGTGGTGTGCCATGAAGTGCGGAACTATAATGCTGCTACAAGCGCAAATGCTGTTGGTAATCAATTTTCTTGTGTAAAAATTATGATTATCTTATTCCCGATTTTCTGTTTCAACGCACCCACCATCCATCTAATGTGTTGTCATTTATCAGTTATTGTTTGATTCATCACGCATTGCACAACTCTGATTACTCCCTTAGAAATCAGTGAACATCGTAATTGTGCTTGGCAGATGGAGATCCAGTGCCTGTCCCACACTTCGGCCTTGCAATGAGCGTCCCTGAATTTCATGCCATGGCGGAGCGCGTCAGAGCGGCAGGAGTGAAGTTCATCATCGAGCCACATATTCGGTTCGTGGGGCAGCCTGGTGAGCAGGTAAAGTTGTTAACTCCTCATAACTCTGCACAGCCAACACTGCAGATCTTCTTATTGCAAACACTAGTCCTACGCTTGAGAACCCTGATTCTCACCTCTGGACTCTGACCATCTTCGTAAGCGCTGTGTGCAGTGGACCATGTTCTTCAAAGACAGCAGTGGCAATGCATTGGAATTCAAGGCCATGACCACCCCTAGCAATCTCTTTGCCAAATATGTTGTGGAGTGACTCTCGATCGCTGAAGTTCTATTCTTTTCACGTGGGTTGCAAGCCAGTTCTAGTGATGGCATCACATAGATGAACTGCTGAAATGGAGATCGTCGTTGTGCAGGCAGACAGGCATGTCTCTGGACTGTAGACATCAACCTCCGTCTTTGAAGCTATTTGTTTATACACTGGATTGTATCAGTGTTCTCGTGCATCTAATGACTCTTGAATCGGGTTAAAGTTTTTAGTAACGAGGTTTCGGTTGCACCTGTGATCCTTGAAGAGCCTCAATTTTGATCTGCTTTACAGTAATGTGGGCTGTTAGAGCGGTGAAGTGTCAGTCTATTGTTTAGGATCTCGGAGAACTCCAAAGCTTTCATAGTGGATTCAATGCTCCGTGCACCTCAAAAAGAACTTCCTGAGCTTTACATTTGAAGCTGTATGTGAATATCAAAAAAATTATCTGTAAGTTCATTTGTGGATGAGTGAGATGTAGATCAAAACTTTTGGCATGAGACATGTTAACAGATGCTAGCAAATTCCACAATCGACATGAAATCTTTTTTGGTATGTACCTTTGATCTTCTTTCTGTTTCAAATTTGTTTATTCAAAACTCAATTTCAATCCTGTCTCAAATTCTAAAAAACCAATCATCTTTGCACCTTGAGAGTCACCTTATTTTAGCCTTATCAAAATTTCACTTATATTGTCTGCAACCTTTGTATCCACTTGTTCAAAAATTGTTGGGAGTTATCACAGAAGCAAGGGATCTAGATGCCAAATTTCATGGTTATTAGTGCTACTTATAATCTAAAATGAGTAATCCTACGGAATTCATTAATTATTGTTGAACTGTATGTCAAACCACTTATTATATCTGTATGAATAAATTCCAAGTCATATGCTCAATTGTTAAAATATTTAGATTTTTTTTTTGTTTCGTTTCTCCCCTCAACTGTTGCCACCAAAACTCAAGCTTTTAATTTTCCCTGTTAATTTGTAGAATTGTTGGAATTAATTTATAAAATAAGCCCACGTGTAGCTTATTTTGTTTAAAAATCACCTCCAAAGAATTATATCAATTTAAAAATGTATAGAAACACAAATGTTCATTGAATCCTTGATTCAAAGTTTTACACTTCCATCAATTCACATTCAAATCTTGTTAAACATGTTTTAATTTTACAAATTTTAAGAAGTCACCCTCTATGCCTAAAATCATGATAAACTGACCTTGAATTTCCTCCCTTTGTTTTCTTGTTTCCATATGTATAAATATAAATATATATAAAATTTTGGTTTATATAGTATTGACCAGCTAAAAAATTTACAAGTTTAGATTTTTTTTAGCAATGATCATATTATATAATTGTTGCCTGTATAACCATATTTACAGTCATTCATTTTTTCTAACCACCTTACTACTATGACTATTAATACATAAGGTTCTTATCCAGAACTTTTACACAACTAAATTACTGTTCTGAACTTTGCTTTTGGTTCTCTTAATATAAAATTTTCTAACATATTTACACATTATAATACAAATTATAATGTGTTCGCATCATGACAACTCATTTAACCCCACTATAAACAAACAATCTGAATGTATTAATGTGAAAAAAATCTGGATAAAACACACACACACACAGCCCCCCCCCCCTGCACAATCATTGAGCATTCCTAATGGCAGGCCATACATAAATTCAAAATTATATAATATAGTTCACAGTCATATTTTTCACGAGGTGCCAACAGAACTGTACAGTACTCGAGATTAACCAATTACATTTATATAAAGTAGCAGAAAATAGTAAACTTCAGAAAAAGTAAACCGCAGAAAAGTAAAAGTTGAAAGCTGAATGGAGGGACTGAGTCTGTGCGGAGCAATACTGGGCGAAACCCTAATTTTGTGGCTATGGCGGAAAGAGTGGCATTCTCGCACCAGGCAGATCCGGATTCTTCACCACCACGAGGCGATGGCGCGTTAGCTGTGAACTGGCGATGAAGTCTGAGCCACATAGAAGAGTCTGTGGCAGCTTGAGGGGGACTTGACAGGGAGGTTGTTGCATTCGGAGCTTCAAATTTGGGTCCCTGTGTGTGTGTGAGGAGAAGGTGTCGCCATGGCAGCGCATTACGCTATCAGCCCGGCGGAGGACGATGCGGTGATCAGGCAGCGCTTACTGACGCGGACGACGACCACGCGCGGAGAGCCTCCCTTGAAGAAGCTGATTAAAAAGTTTACGGCGTTGGCAGGGGAAATTGACAAGGAGGACAGCAAGTACAGCGAGTGTGAAAAGCTGTACAAGTCGTTCCTTCAGGAGTTGGCTACTTTTGAGCTTCCCTTGTTGAAGACCAAGGCTGTGGTTGATGCTAATCGACGTGAGCAGGAGAGTTTCAAGGAGTTGCACGTCGAGCTCAATCAGCAGATTTCTCAGGTGTCATTGTTTTCTTTGTTTCTGAGGAATCAAGGAGATGTCTTAGCAACCGAGGGAGATTTGTATGTTTTGTATTATACCGGTTGTCATGTGGGTCTTATTTTCTAGATGATTGGTTTCATGGAATGTGGGCTGTGTTCTTTCGTTTGTTCAGTGCATGTTTTTAGGTTTTCAGAGGCGCTCCTTTTAGTCCATGATTTTTCCATTGACCGATAATGCCATTATATTGAAGATTAGAAAAGCCTTGGCGAGGTGATTATTGTATTGAATGGAAGTATAGTTTGAGGAGAGAGGTTCTTTTTAACACTAGATGGGCCTAATTACTTTTGAGGCAGGCACAACGGGACATCGAAGACTTGAAACTACAACTTGAAGAGGCGAAGATTGAGAGGCAGCACAAGGAGGAATGTGAGAAAATTAGAAGACAAATAGCTGCTCAGTCACCACGATTAATCACGCAAAAGCAACTGAACGATCTTGAGAAAGAGCTCGTCCAGCTGGAAGCAGAGAGCTATGCAGCTGCTAGAACAATTGATCTTCGCAAGAAGCAGTTTGGTGTACTTTTGCACGTTGTGAGTATGATTTTGAGAACTTTTACTGAAAGTTTATTAAAAGGTGGAAACTAGTTACTAGGTTCAAAGTGTTGCTTTCCTTGGATGTGGGGACCTTCTCTAAATTGACGTTGCTTTTGGGCTGCAGGTGGATGACTTGCAAACTACTTTAGATGAGGAGCAAAAAAATCCAGTTGATTTTGAAGCAGCTGATCTAGTTTCACCTGCAGACGAGAGCTCAAATGCAGCTGAGCCAATGTCTATCAATTAATTTCCCAACAAGAATCTGCAGCTATTGATCATCAAGTCAAAGTATGTGTTTTGCATTTATCATCATTTCCAATTTGAAGAATGATCTCTACATTTGATCACTTCGTCAGAACCTTGAGATATGTTGGAAATAATCCTCAAATACTGGTACAAGCGGAAACCAGACTGGAGAAATTTTCGAAGACCAAGGAAAACTCAACGGTATACTTCTGCAGCAAGGTTTTGTAGAGATGGTGACGTGGTACTTCGACATCGATGTACTTGAGCGTCGTCGAAGTGTTGGTTACCTTTTCGTTGCTGTAATAGTGATTAGCTCGATGAATGTAATGCCAACTGGAGTGATTAAAGTCACGACCAAAACTGTACTGGTCCTGAATTTTTTTTTTTATCGAATCATTAATTATTTGTTGCTCTTTATTCTCGAAATAGGGACTTAGTATATGTCACCATTTTTAGTTAATTTGCGAGGTTTGAAGGAACAATGTGCAACTGATTGCATGCAGCGAGGTTGTTTTGAGATGTTTGCAAATTTTATGGAATATTCAATCTATATTTTGTAAGTTGAATTTATTCATTTATTTTTATTGTATGATATATATTTATTTTTATCTTTAAATAAGAAATTTTGCGATATGAAGAACTGTTTGTGAGAAGTGCATAGCCTTGGACTTGATGACTTGTGTAATGATTTCTGATTATCTTTTATACATTTATCTTGTATGGCACTTGCATATTTGTTACATTTTTATTTATCATATTGTTACAGATTATGGTAAGATTGCTGATAAAAAAAAGGGAAAAAAAAAACTGCCAGTTGTGCATGAGGCATAACTATCTCACATGAGCTTCGAATGATACAAGTGATATTTTGCACATGATTTTATCTTTTGTATTATCACTTATGAGCAGGCCTCCTTATTTGCGGTATTTGTCAATAATATGGTAAATAAGCTTTTTGCAGTCATTGGCAGTTTCATTTGTGTTATTTGCGGTACCACTGTCAAATGCGTCAAAGAAGACGGTAGAGCGCCTGCAAGTGTTCAAATTGCGAGTATACCCTCATGGGGAAAAACCAGTAAAATAGTGACAATTATCATCTTGCTGTCATCCAACTATTGAAAAGTTAGACTCTACAGACACTGCTAAAAATAAACCAAAGCCACGTTTTCACAAAATGTTTGAAGCATTAGGAATCATTCTTGAATTGCCATCTAGATTTTTGTAACACCAAGCCTCTTTTTATTTGATGCTAGTAATACTTCTTAGAAGTAAGTTTCTTGTATAACAACCTTTATAAAAGTAACAATCTTGTGATCAATCTTGCCTAACTTTTCATTGTTGAATGACAAAGACAATCTTTGATAATATTTAAACACAATTATTGTAAATTGTCACACATCAATTTTGGAGAACTCATGAGGAAGTGTTAATAATAGTTGATTAGTTTCACTAATAATATTGTTGTTTTCATCTCATTTAGAAACAATATTGGATATAATTTGTTTATTTTACAATCTTGACAATGTTGATAATATTAATATGTAGTAGAGAGTTGAAGATCTCAATTATCCAAATTCTCAAGCCATCTAGACATAAATAAACATGTCCATATATTAGAATAAATTTGTTGCATGGCTCTAATAAGTGTACAACATCCATTATAATTATTTGATGTGGATCAAGTGGATCTTGCATCTCAAACATTTGACATTAAAGATTAACTAAACCAATTAATTAGCAGCATTGTTTCAATATGAGAGTTGAAAGTCTTTATAGCAAGTAAAAAATTGTAGTAGCTTCATATATAAAAACATTAATGGCAACAAGAAACACCTACTAGCGCTTCAATAGAAAGTAGGAAGGTTATTTCAAAGTCTAGTGAGTTTGTATTTGAATACGATTTTTGCAAATCTAACAAAATAACAATGTCATACAAATCCAATATATGTTAGTGACTTTTAGACATATTATTCTCATTTTGTTAATATGAATTTGTTAGCATCAAAGGTGGTTAATCAAATTGGTTAGAAATGGGTAGAACTTGCTTTTGAGTGTAAGCTTGTAGATGTTATGAATACTTATTTATTAAAGCATAAAAAATAATCTAATATTCAATTACATACATAATATATGTATAGTTTATTGCAACAATGTTAGTGGTACTACCATATATCAAAAGACATAAATCACCTTAGGTGTTATATGCTAGCTTTGTAGATAATCAAAATGATTCTTTGCAACTAATGAACATTACAAAAATAATAATATTTTAGATTCTTTATAACAATGTAATTATTTTGGATAGGTTTGTTTTTAGTGACACTACTACCTTTATCTTCAATTTTTTCAAAGAGCAAGAGTTCCTTATTTAATGTAATGCCAAAAATATTATTAGGATTAAAATAGATTTTTTAAATTATTATATTGACAATTGATGCATTAATAAAGAAGAAATGGCACTCTTACCTTGAAATTATGCCTTCAATGTATTATAGTAAGATACAAAGACTTTATTAAAACAATATGTTCTTATTGATAGTATTTAGTTTTTGGTACTCCATCCAATGCTTTAGATGTTGTGTTGTAAGATAATGGTAATAACCATCAACTTGAAATGTTAAAAGATTCTTGGCATTGCAAGTTGCAAATCTCTTGGCACCTACTTTCTTCTCACAACCACATATCAAGCAAAATCAACAAACTTCACTTATTGATCCATCACTATGTGGATGATATGTTTACTTTTGGACCAAACATGACATCATGACCTTTTTAGGAAGTTGAGTTTGGCTCCTTAGTTCTTTACATTGCACAATTATTACTATGTATGCACTAATGTCCACCTAACATGAAGCAAAATAAGCAAATATTCCACTATCAAAACAATGCAATTTCTTGCCAATGTATATTACTTGTATGTGGTGTATGATAATTCCTTATTTGCTTTACTTATAGTATTTGGTGCACAAACACCACCTATAAAGAGGCTTGCTTATGAATATTTTGTTATTAAATCAAAGTTTTTTTTTTTTTTTTTTTTTTTATTTATAAAAATAATGACTCTTTAAAATATCAATATCCTTATATGATCTACCATCCATGTTTTTAAAATATATATGAATCTGTTTCTAAATCTAATTTATCACTTAGTAAATATTACAAGTTGTATTATTTTTACATAAGATTGTTTTAAAATATTATTAGGTAATATATTTATCCTATAATATTGGATTTGTAAATAAAAATAATTTGTATACATAGCATTGTAAAGCCGATACTATGACCATTTAGATTTGTTTATTAATAATGTTACTAATAATAATTATCAATATTTTGTTTCATGAAAAAAAATTATTCTAAAAAGAAAATAAAAAGATATTTATTTTATAAAATGGTTTTTTATTAACATTTACTTTTTTAAAGTTAATATAGTAGTACATTGAAATAGAAAAAAATAGAGATATACTCATGATAACTTTTTGTTAAAGATTTCAAAATGTGATTTTTACGATGAAAAATATTTTTAAAATGTCTTCTTATTTATTAAAAAAAAAACTAAGTAAAGTTGGATTAGATAAGAGACTACTTATTCTTTACTACAGGAGAGGGAGAGGAAAAAGACCTTGTGATGAACACTTTGCCTACAAGTGTCAAACCCATATACAAGCCTAGTAACCAAGAAGCCTACTTAAAATTAGTTTATAAGTCTTATCATTTTATACCTCCAAAAGCCATTGGTTAAGATGGCATGCAACAAATATAAATATTTACATCACACATATAACTAAAATAAACAGTATACTAAATTTCTTTATTTCAAAAAATAAAAAGCTACATCTTTCTAAAATGATGTAAAAAAAAAATAACCTTTAAGTGAATTGAAAGAAAAATAGAGTAATAAGTAAATGAATGTTGTAAATGTTATTAGTAATTAACTACATAAATAAATAAATAAATAAATAAATAAATAAATGTATATATATATATATAACTTAGTTTATTATAAAATGAACTGAATTTTTGAATAATTATAGACACACAGAATGGAGTGGTTACAGGCTATCCAACAACCAAAAGTGTTCAAAATAATCATTTTGTCCAAGCCATAAAAATTACGTCAGCTATGCTTGAATGGTTAAAACTCTCAGCTATGGCATCATAACCCGGTTTAATAAATATTGTGGATTTTGGATTTTCAAACTTATATCTGTACTGCTCAGGAGTTTTGACGACGTAATTCAGTCTAGCTTCATCAACTTCTCCCTAAATGAAGAATATTCATACTTTGCAATTAACCCAATGGAAAATAATCAATTCCAGAAAAAAATAGAGCACTCCACATCACAGTTGGATAGCCTGTAACCACTCCAGAACCTGTCTAGAATGCAACACGGCCCCTGACTTGTCAGGACACCTCTGCCTAATTTTAATTGTGTATCCTTTTCCAAGGACAAATTGATTCCAGAACAAACACGACCTACGCTAAATCAGTGTGAAGGATTAAGTAATGAATGCTGATGCACTATTAACATAATCCTGAAATGAACAAATGAAAAGCATGCCAGACTTTAGGCTCTGGTATGAATTCTGACCATGGCAGGTGTACCTCTTTGGGACCGAAATACTCAATTCATGTACATTCAGTGCGGAAAGCCAATAGACTGACTCAATTCAACCTCATTACCCCTCTGCAATGACATTGACTGTCACGAACCAAGCGCCTGCAGAGTCCTTCGCTCTACTCATCTATTCAGTGAATTCCAATTGGGCATCAATTGAATGCCTCGCTTGTACTCCATCCGCCAAAACTAGATTGTGTATGGTTTCATCAGAGTTTACAGTTGGATCAATTCTATGCATTATCGAGCTGACGAATTGTTCTGATAGTGTGGACGCTGACGTGACGCACTCCCATCCCCTGGATAGTAACTGCCAGCCATCTTGAGCTCATGAGGAATCACATCCCCATACCGAAAGTTATCATTGGATCCTTCCAATGCCCTCTCGTGAAAAAGATTTGCAAAATTTAAGCTGCATCTACAACTTGCATCTGCTTCCAAGCTTGGAAGTGAATAACATACAAAACCCTGCTTCTATAATCGATCTTTGCAGTAAGCGGTTCAGAGATAATTCATCACATCCAAGTGCGATCCTGCGAAACTTGATGTGTATCCTGGTATTCATGATGGAGAGTGGCTCGATAGAGTAATACTTCCAGGATTCAGTGTCATGTATCTTTGTCGATTATAGGCATTAAAGAATGCGACTTCAATAGCTGTCCTGATGCAACTGCTTGAAGAAGCTCCTGAAGTTTCTTCGCGTTCAAAGGTTTGCTGATATATCCGTCCATACCTGCAGAGATAATGCGCTCAGCATCTCCGGACATTGCATGAGCAGTCATAGCTACAACGGGCATAAATCGAGCTCTCTTGCCACGACTTGGGTCCCTATCTGACTCCATTTCCCTTATTTTTGTCGTTGCCTGAAATCCATCCAAAACTGGCATTTGTACCTGTACCACATCACCCAATAAGCCTCCAATTTGAATCAACACTGAATGGTAGGAAAGAATTTGAGCTCAACAAAAAACCACAAGAACAATATCGTTATTTCAATACAGATCATTGAAGACGAATAACAAGTGCACTTACATCCATAAGTATCAAATCAAAATCCTCCTCTGCTGACTTCTCAACAGCCTCCTGGCCATTGCAAGCTAAAACAGTAGTGTGGCCCCACTTTTGTAGGAGAGTAACAGCAACGCGTTGATTCACAATGTTATCCTCAGCAACAAGAATGTGTAGACCTCGGCTAGGTTCAGCAATTTCAGTCACTGCTTTACCCTCCTGTCACAAAAACAAAAAATAGATCTAAAAGTTGAGGCATACAGTTCCTGAAGAACTAATCGACACATAGATAGGCACTGTTGAAAGTCCAGTTTTGATTAGCACATATCGTATTCAAAGACCCTTTAAAACTCACAAATAGAACTGTAATGCATCCTGAATGCGACTGTGCATACAGAATGCGACCATGGATGCGGTGGAGAAGGAAAAATGGAAAAAATGAAAGAGAAGCAATATTCCTATCCAGAACTATCAATACGGATCGTAAAGCTTGAAGTTCTTCAATCAATGAGAAATACATAAGATAATAACAAAATCGGTATAGTTGTTTTGCACACTATACGCGACATAAGTGCTAATGAATACAACAATGTTAGTAAACAATATTAAGTCATAGAGACAAAGACCTAACGAGGATTCGCTTGAGGTGAGATGGCCACGAGGCGACCAAGCATGTGATTGAGACAACCAGGGATCAAACAACACATGTACATTAAGCACTAAATCTTCCAATTATCATACACACTTGTACGCCCAACTATCTGATGAAAAGCAGAAACAACGAGCAAAACAATTATATCCAGTCACGAAGCTGGTAAATATACAAACGTTGGTTTAAGAAATATCAAAGTTAGTATTAAGTCGATACCACCAATATCATAAACGGTGGGGAGAAGTCAGTAACTTCAAAGCGAACCATACAAGATCCTGTATTTCGAAAACCTGAGGTACGATAGCAAATTGGACATACCTCCCCATTCTCTTGTGCCAAGTCTGTCACACATAGACTGCCATTCGGTTGTCCCTGATAAGTCAGTTTTAATCAAATCTGAATTAGCATAAATGCCTCTAAAACTGGGCGATATTCTCTCGTTCGAGTCATCAAAAAATTATGAGACTAGAACTAATTACTATACACGTGTTCATGCGCAGCTGCAAGTCCTTGTTTGTAGGAGAAAAAATTAATTATTGATTTGAGGTTGCAAAACTCAGCATGGATACATGTATAACTAATTGTTATCCACAAATATGTAGGATCTATGCATGATCAAGTTCTACAGGCACTCGAGTAAGCCTGAAAAAACTAGAACACGTTATCCCAACTATGTCAGTCCCTCTTGAATGTTACGGGTATTTTAGAGTAACGATCCTTCTTCCAAATTATAAAAAAATTTTGATTACGTACACTGCGTTTAGTTATGACACTTTCGTATTCACTGTTCACAAATATTCTCAGACGATAAACAGAAACCAAGCCATCCAAATAACAGCTACAGGTAATCTTCCGCCTTTCCATTTAAAAAGATCGTAAGATGGTCAATTGTCACACATTTCTTGAATATTAAAATTGCACTAACCATCCCCGGAAAGACTTGACCCAAATCCAAACGATTAGTGAAAATGACAAATCAAAAGACGCTAAAAAATAGGAAGAAGAATAAAAAAGAATTAAATTAAATGCACCTATGCGCTCGAGCGCGCACACATACACACGAACAAACACTACCGAGAACGTACCTGTACCATGGGTTTGCTATCAGATATTCCAAGAGCAAGATGTAAAGCGCGAACTAAGACAACTCGCTTCACCGGCTTTGAGATGTGAACTTGTACTCCAAGTTGCCGGCATCTGAAAAAGTACGAGACATTGTTCAGAAGTTACACACCTATCATCAGAAAACAGTGAAACGCCTAACAGTTCACCTTAGCTCAATACAAGTTCACATGGAAATCACTTGTAAAAGACAATTATCACACCATTGCCTCTAATTGAACTGAAAAGTATAATCTTATCTGCTGCTAGTGGTTCTGACATAAGAAAAGAGAGCTTTAATAAACCACAACCATGACATGATTCATGAAAGTAACGCTTAGTTTATCTTAACATTGTTAAAACGCGACGCTAACGTCTGCTCAACTCCACTATCAGTTGTTCTTGCGTATCAAGAAAAAATGAAGCTATATCCACTAAACCCGCCTCCAAACCAGAAAGTCAGAGACAAAAAGCAAGAGTGAGGATTTAAACTATACTTTGTTGCATCTGAATGATCAACAGAGGTGAGCATTATAATGGAAGGAACATGCCCATTAGCTGAACCAGGCCTCGAAAGAGGGCGATTCAGACTTGCTCTTCCGAGCCTGAATTGCGATTCCCGACTCCGGAGCGAAGACCCCTTCAAAATCCGTGATATAGACTTGTCACTGTTTCCAGACCCATCTGATTCCCTAGATAAACTGTTATCATTTTTATCCTTTTGATTCTTGTTTGAACTAGCATCTTCGAGAGACATCCTTACAGAATCAGGAACCTCTGGGTCGACCTGAAATCGGCAGTAAAATCACCTCGTTATTAAGACACAGAGACATCAAGTACAAATAGAACATATAAAATAATTGCCACGTTATCTGATAACGCCAAAAAAAAAAAACGCACAGCACTTAACATAAAATCCCCAAACATGAATTTGCGTACGTTAGTGTAAATCCAATACCTCATCCCCTTCACTTTCAGATTCCGACTCTTCTAAGTCGCCGACAGCTCGAACCATAAAATTGCTATCTCCTTTGTGCAAAGGGGTAATACGGGGAGTTGTTCCGAGCAAATTAGGTTTTTCATGAAGGAAGTGAACAAGTTCAGAAGCATCCTTCCCATGAAGCCACATATCTAGCAACAATACTCGAAACTGCTGGTCCGCATCTGCTGCTTTTTGCAAAGCAACTTTCGCCGGTTCAATTCCATCAACGCCCTCGGATATCATGCCCCAAACCTGTGATAAAACATATAACAACTTATAAAGTCCAAGAAATAGAAAGATCCCATTAAGTAAAATAGGTCCCGTATATTTGTGACAATACAACCAGTCCTAAGATAAGACTTACAAGTGATACGAAATGGCGCAGGCTATTCCACAAGTGAACAGATTCGTATCCTGTGAAGGTGAAAGATGACAAACCTTAAGCATATCTACTAAAATGTTCCGGTTGACATTGTTATCATCCACAACAAGGACATGCATGTTCTTCAAGCTCTCCACATTTAAGGAAGATGGAAGATCACAGGCAGGTGGTATATGGAAATTTGCAGTGAAGGAAAATGTACTTCCTTTCCCTTCGCTCTCAACCCACATTGTTCCCCCCATAGCTGCGGCTAGCTTCGAAGATATCACAAGGCCCAAACCTGTTCCTCCATATAACCTGCATAAATACAATTCTTGGTTAACAAAATTCTATGCTGGTCAAAATAGTTTAGATACTGATAATGGCCGGCTCCCTATTATGACAAACCAAGGTAAAAATCAACGACCTTTGTTTACAATCTAGATAATACCATTACCGCAATAATAATAACAAGAACAATTCATTAACACAAATTGCCCTCTGAACAGCTCTCTATTTTTTCAAAAATGCAGAAACAAGATTCTATACCTCGTAGTTGATGAATCCACTTGGGAGAAAGCCTGAAACAACAAGGACTGCTTTTGCTTTGGTATCCCAATTCCTGAAATGGAAAGACTGAAATTGCTCAATCGAATACATAAAGATTCCATGCCTCAACCCCATACGGATAACGAATCGAAAGAGGTACAAGGGTATTGGATATTTCACCAGATCCAAGATATCTAAACAACTGCAACACAAGGCTTCAAACAAGTATTGAAATTTCCAGGAAGAGAATCGATATCACTACACCAGCTGATTGTGTAGAAAAGTAATGATGAAAGAAAACTTACCAGTGTCTCTAACAGAAAACAAAAGCTCAATATTGTCTTCATTCCGACTCTTGACCTTAGCCGAAACAATAACCTCTCCTTCTGCAGTGAATTTGATACTATTTCCTGCAAGTCAACTCAAACAAAAATCACGCAAAATTTTTAGGATTAAGAATGATAGAGCTTAAAAATTAGAGCTTATCAACCATGCAAAGATTGTAAATTTTTTCTTACCTATAAGGTTGACAAAAACTTGGAAAAGTCGCCCTGGATCACCAATAATCTGATCAGGAACAGTGTGATCCACCTGACAAGCCAACTCGAGACCTTTTTTGTTGGCACGGGCAGCCAAGACGGAGACTGCATGCTCCAGTTGATCATACAATGAGAACTGAATGTCTTCCATTTCCAGCTTTCCAGCCTCAATTTTACTAAAATCTAAGATATCTGTGATGATTCTCAACAAGTGTTTCGCTGAAAAACGAACCTGCACCAGGAAAACCAGTTCAAATGATTTTTGTAATAAATTATAAAGCCTCACAGGCCAGAGTGACAAATATATGCTTGTACGACACGACACGACATAACACACAAACGCGTTATTTTCAAACATAACTAAACACCGCAAGTAGAAACTCTGGTTCTTTGTCAGAACTAGAAAGAAACTTCCATAACTAACCCACACACTTACTCTCGTGAGGAATGCTTCTAGAAACTAAGAATTCTGTTCCAAGTAAAATCAAGAAATATAAAATTATGTCTTCACGTCTGGAATCAAACAAATATAAGACAATTGAGCATCCTCAACAAGTGCATGGATTGTGCACCAACCGATTAACAATGATCTACATCATTACTACCTTCTGCAAGTTGTAAATGGAGTATTAATCATGGGTTCAACAAATAGACAAAGAAACATTCTGCTCATTCAAACATCTCAACGTCCACGCATTGCACAAAGTTGCTACGATGTCTATACGAATACAAGTGTATATGTGACACGGTGGTACCAGATCAAGATACTCTTGCTGCTCAGGAGAAGTTCGAGTATCCAGACAAAGTTCTGTGCAGTTGATGATTCCATTCAATGGAGTCCTGATCTCATGTGACATGTTAGCCAAAAATTGCGACTTCATCTTGTCAGCCTGCAGAGCAGCATCTTTGGCTTTTTGAACTTCCTTTTCCACTCTCTTTCTCTCTTCTATTTCAGCTTTCAAAGCAACATTAACTCGAGCCAGATCCCGAATCCTCTCGCTGACTTGCATAGACTACACAAGGTAAACCAGTTGAAGTATTATCAAACTGAAGACCAAATTCCTTCCATCAACATCGGTAACGATCTAGCAAACGACTTTTGAAACATTTAATCGAGAAAAAATCAAACTCCCAGTGAAGTGAATATACGCAGAAAAACGGTATTTATGAGGCTCCTAAATAAGAATTCACTTATTTCACATGTGATTGTATTCTATCGTTCGGTTTAATCTGTTTTTTAAATCTTTTGAAATATTTGAATTCTGTAACAAATTCATCCACTTAAATAGCCAGTGCAATAACGATAAAAGCAGAATAAACAAAAGCTCAAGCCAGGTGCAGACCTCACCTTTTGTTCCAATTCAGCATGACTGGTTGCGATTTCTTCAGCCATACTATTAAAAATTCGTCTCAAATCATCAATTTCATCCCGAAAAATTACAGACCCAATCTTCACTCGCGCCCCCATATCTCCACCTTTAATAGCTGTTGCCATCTTTCCCAATTCAATAATTGGGGCTGTAAAAAGCTAAAGCATAATCAACACACGAAAACAGATATCGATGAGAATCACATTAAAGATACAGATACTGTTGGTGCTGGAACACCTCTAAATGCAGACCTAATCTTCACTCAGTGTCTACAAATAATTTTACTTAAAATAAACACCAATACAAAAAGTAAGTGTTAAGATGTGCGGACTAAAAATTAATTGGCAAGTAAATGAGTAAACACTACATAAAAATCCGCTGAGAGTATGTTATAAGTGAACGTTAATAAGTTTCTGTAAAATGTTAGATGGAAGTGAAACTGGAGAAAAATACTTGACAGTAAGCAGGTATAGACGAATAGTAGAGTTCGCAGCAGCCTACCTTAGCAAGCCCAAGAGAAGCCAGAACTCCCACGAGCAAAATAATTATCATAGCTACAATAATCACAATGCGAACTTTCTGTACTGGTTTGAATGCTTCCTCCTCGCTCATTTTTGCAAGCAATCCTGGCACCCATACAGAACAAGTCAACCAAAAGCTTCACACATCCAAGACCTCGGCAATGACCACAATTGTACGGAACACATTTGCTATGAATACAATCATGAAAAGCTGGTTTCCTACATAGATATGTTGACATGTATGTGAAAGTACCAACAATCTCAAGTAAATGACTAAGTAACAAGCTGCAGACTGGATATTGTCAACTCAAAAACTTGATTCATATACGGTTCAGCTACTAACTTAAACCAGATGTACTGTGATCTGGAAAAATCGTTCAAAAAATAATAATTGTTTGAGCAGAAAAGTGAAGTCCATGATAGACCTGGAAAGCGGCTTCAACAAAAACAAGTTACATAGAAACAAATAGTTGAGCGCCATACCCCAGTTTTGATACCCAACAGGTGTGTAAGCCACAATGACCTTTTGTCCTCGATAGTCCTTTTCAATCAATGTCCCATTCAGCCCAGACACACAGGCAAGTTTTATAGCACCCGTAAGTGGAATGTTCGTTACAGAACTAGCAAGTGATGGGGGAAGCACCAGATGCACTCCGTCGCCTTCTGGAACTCCAACTACAAGCTCTCCAGTATTTTGAAGACCCGTTCTATCGGTCACCAATTTCTCTAGTCTAGAGGCATTGACCCATGCAACCAATACTCCAACTATACTTGAATCCTTCTGAACAGAAGCACAACAAAAGGGGACTTAATGTGCCAGCCGAAAACTAAAAAGGAACTGAAAACATACCATGCGCGGTGAACATTGAAGTGTTTTCGAAATACAAATCTTACTTGAACCAAGTACTCAATCTGCCAATGTCGTGGCTACGCAAAAACTCAATCTATGTAATAGCATGACATTGCAGAGATTTATCAACCAATCAGTACTATCAATGGTCAAATTATGTGTTAAATATGCTTATTGATGAGTGAAATTAGGTGCGATAAGTCTATTTCTCAATCAGCTTAATTTTGTTTCCGGCATCTGGTTTAACATAGTTACAAAACCACACTTAGCTAGGTAAAAAACTCAAAAATGCAGCAAGAACATTAACCACCTAAGATATATAATAAAAAACCTTCGAAGGAGGAAAATCAACATTGATGGTTAGTAGCATTACGCAACAGGTGTATAAGTTACCAAAAAGTAATTGCAGCATTCAAATGTGCAACCCTACTCAGTAATGAGGTTGGCGTTAAAGATAACATAGAGTACTAAAGGCCTGCAGGATGGGTGATTCAATCTACAAAATATACCATTAGGGAACCACATGAAGAATCGAGGGAAAAATACGCTGCAGAGGCTGGTACGTAGGGGAGGAGCAAAAAGAGAGAAGAGAAGTGGGGGTGTTCGGAGTGTGCATTTGAAATCGCGAAATCACAACCTGAAAATATCTAACAAGCCAGTAATCTGTAGCAAAATCGTTTGTAATTACCCTTGAACTCTATTTTTCTAAGGTTTCACTTCGATATTTCTACTCTCTTGATATCTATGCCAAGGTCCTCTAGAAGAAATAGTATATTTGCTAAACAGATCCCCCAAGACATAGGCTGCTAAGCCGATATACTTACAAAATCGTATTCTAATTAATTGTATCCATAGAAAACGTAGAATAGCACCTACAGATAGATCCTGTATAAGTCACCACATTAATTCCTCACATCTTGACATTATTTTCACACATCTAGAAATATATCTCTTAGATACTAGGTAAATGCTTTAGGAAAGGTATGAAGTAAAACAGGCTTTACAATGTGAGGGAAACACGATAAAACTGGTAAGCACCAAAATTACTTTTTCGATGAATGATTCTAAGGAGGCAAGTCCGGAAAAGACCAAGGATACAAGGATTAACATACAACACAGGAACAAATTGCAAGGTGGAAGACTCTAGTGAACCTACCATGGTGATATTTCTTGCCACCAAGTATTTCCAACCATCTGGTGTAGATACTGGCATATCGAAATGTACATCCGTCTGCACCAATTTGAGTGTCGATGCGCTTAACATAGGATCATACTCCGCAATATTGGTTGATAGCATTAAAGATCCTGTAGTGTTGTAGATAGCTGCACTCATGAACTCCGATACTACTGCAATAGCTGCACTTAAATCCCTCATTGCAGTGGTTTCATTTACATTCGCTCGACTTGCTAAATAGTTGATTATCTGCACCCTTGTAGCAATCAGCTGCATTTTGTCAATCTCACCACTGAGATAATCTTGCAGCTGTTCTGTCCTAAGAACAGCTACTGTGGTAAGCCGTCTTTCTATTTCGTGCACAAGCTGGGCTCGGGAATTAAACCACATTACCAGAGACAATACACCCCCTGTCACCACCACCTGCAGCACACATATTTAAACATGGAACGTCAATACATATAAAACGATGAATTTAAAATACAGAAAATAGCATCAAGTGGTCACTACAAATTCGGAGAGAATTCTACTGTTTTCGTCAAAAATGCGCAGGTCAAAGCCCAATATACGACAATTAACTTGATGTGCCAAAAACTAAAGTAGTTCTACATTAAACTGAAACAAACAAAATTGTAAAACAAAAATTTCATCGGTAGGTTTCACACCAGTGTGCCAATGAATAGAGTCAGCTTCAACCATATAGACGCTTTCAGGCTCCTCTTTGGCCGCCTCGACAAAGATCGCCCAACAAGTACAACATCCGAAGGGCTGATCATCTCATTCGCTGAAGACGATGATCTCTCGAGCTCAGTGAGACTTATCCCACTTCCCTCTCCAACAAGCCCAGTGGCTGAAGACACATGGTTGAGCTGTGTCTTGACGTCGCCTCCAGAATTCCAGCAATCGACCATTTTGTAACTCCCCCCACCTAACATGTAACCGACACTAACATTACTGGCTAAAATTCATGAACTAACCAACCTAAATCAGTCTAGCCTACACATCTGCATTAGAACTGTTGAAAGTGAACTTTCTCAGTATTGGACATGTGAAAGGTGTCCCACTAGAAGAAAAATAAATGCTGCAGTGTCGAACCTGCAATACTGTAAGGACATTGCGTTACAAAGCTGTAACTGAGTAGTTTTGGGTTAACATGAAAATGTCCACTACTAGTAACGACGTCCGATCAAACTCGAGCTGAGGTCACCCAATTCCTACAGTCAAGGCCAGGTTGGCTAATCCCAGCATTTCCAACTGACTACGGTAATGATATAGCCTTACATTCTTAAATACGGAAGTTCCACTTGCGAGGATCAACTTTTTGCAAGTTACTAAAAAAACACCCTAATAGCGAAAGCGATAAATCTTTCAACTCAAAGGAGCGGGCTATCTATGACTACTCCTTCTACTCATGCTTTCATAAACGAATTTAACCCCAACTCCACAAAGAGCTGACCTTGATTTCCCGAGTTCCCTCCGCATCAGCTCTGCCCCTGTCCCGTGTCAAGCAGCTCAAGAAATTCCTTCCACATGCCCAGTCAAACAGTGCTCCAGAGTCCCAACCCTAGCCTACCTCTGTGTAGCCGGGAGCGCGCTTCGGATCGACGTCCACCCGACTCCATCCAAGCAACATCCACGAGAACGCCACGCCCTCGCCCTCACTCCCAAGTGCTACTGCCTGCCCTACACCATGACCAAACCCTAGCTACTCCTCATTACACCATTGGGGCACTCCCCTTCAATCACCTGCTCAATACCTCAAACCATCCTCAAAATCACGAATACACTACTTCTCAAACTAACCCCCTCTACTGCTCTCGCCTCTCCTTGTCCCTCCCGCACCGCTGCTCCTCACCTGCTTTACCTCCCCCACGCTCCTTCCAATACCGCATGTCTCCCAATCGCCTCTCATTTCCCGACCTCCGTCCACAATCCACCGATTCCGACGCCAAGAAATACACTGCGCCTCCAACGAGACCGTTTACACTGTCTCCAAGCTTCAAATCCCGGTGCACGAGCCTGCAGGTCACACATCAAACGCCGTAAAACATCGCCAGATCGTGCGCCATCCCCAAAATGCTGTGTGCTCTCGCAACCTCGCCACACCATCTTCTCCCACCGTCCTCAAGGCTCTCATCCATCCAATCATAATTCATTCGTCGAAATTCAACTCCACATCCGCAAGGCACCACGTCATCCTCTCTCTCTACCCTCGTTATCACTTATTCATCCATCGGTGGGGGGTTATCTGGCAGACAAAGCTGAAGTCGGATGCGCACGCGGGATGGGAACGGGACGTTCCAGTCCAAATCCCGAAAGTCTCTCTTGCTTTTCGGATTCGCTGGACAAAAAATTCAGGGGACCTGATGATTTAAACTGCATGAGATCCTGGTAAGTTGGGTCCCTTTATGGATCGGTATCTTTTGCGTTCACACTTCGAACTGTCCTGTCTCGCCCAACACACCAGTTGACTCCCAGTTTAGCAGCTCCCACTTGGTCCAGCTCAGCACTCTGACGTGCCGTCGTTGACGTCCGTACTTGGATGTAGGTGCCTCTCCGAAAGTAGGGCCCTCGGAATCGGGCCTATTCCGACCCAAGCGTGTGAGGAGCATGCGATCCCGTGCCGAGACACGTGGCTGTGGGAGCTGGGCTTCAGTTAGTAATGAGAATTGAGCATGGGTTTAGTTTCTCTTAACTGGAGTATCAGACAGTATTGTTTACTAGACAACTTTATGTGTTTAGATAATGGTATAATTTACACTCCACGGTGTTGACTCAATGCTATGGATTGTCTTTGTATTAAAGTGGTGAACTTATCATGGATTTTGGCCAGCAACTCTTGCTGAGCATTGGTAAGGATGGTTTTTCTTGGGATTATACTGAAAAAGCATATAAAATTTTCCTTTTTTAATAAGATAATTATAATAATTAAATTACTTTTTTTAAAAAATAACGAATCTACACACATTTGTGTGTGCGCATGTGATATTTATGATTGAATCCAATCTATTAAAATAAGAAAATAAATAATAAAGGTATATAAAAAGATCATACATGGAAAAAAAAAATCAAATGCTGAAAAAATTAATATTATTTTTCAAGTTTTATTTGCATAAATACATATTACCAAATTTACATGAAATTTAATTTCAAAGAACTACCACTTCAAATTAAAAGTTGTTATATAAATTGACCAAAACCTTATTTAAATTATGCCTTATTGATTCGAGTTCTAATTACTATCATATTCAAATTATGAATATATTTATACTTTTTTATGTAAGATAACTACTTTATAAAAAAATGCATTCAATTTTAAATCATAATTTTTTAATGTCAAAAATATACATGTAATCTTATTAGAACATGGTATTTTACATCTTCTCTAGCATTTCATGATGATTCATTTAAATAAAGATCTGGAAATTTTATTCTTTGATAATCATAGACTATTTTGTGGAGTTTAAAAATAGTATATTTTAAATTAAAAACAAACAAGTATCTACAGTGTGTTTTAGAATTAGAAACAATTAAATCATCTAAATCGTATTTTAGAATTAGAAACAATTAAATCATCTACACCATATTTTAGAATTAAGTTAAAATTTTACATCTTTTTTAATTTTATCCTACTTGAATAACAACAAATTTACTTTATCTATGTTGCTTGTACATGCCAATGGAATATCTAATTGTTATATTTTAATAAATTTCAAAGAAGTAAGGTTCTTCTCAAAATCAACAAGTACACCTAGAACATGTTTTACTTTTTAAAATTAGCAACTATATTATTCTCATTTTTCACTATAATCCTTGGAAAAGTATAGTTTTTTTTACCATTATCTGTGAATGAGGTTCATTTTATTTTATTTTTTATTTTTTATTTTTTTAATATATATATATATATATATATATATATATATACATATATTTAAAGATTCATTATTCTTATTGGTTTTTTAGTTATCTCTAAAAAAGAGGTGTTCAATACTTATTTCTACTTATAATTTTATATACAACTATTATAGATAATACATAGAAAAGAAGGTGGCTAACCTCTATTGATGTAATATAATTGTTTTTAAACATCATTCTACATAACTTAATTTATTGTAATAAATGAGGTATTACTAGTAATTATTATATGTGTTTATTTTTAAATACATATATTAAAAAAACTAAGATAATTTATTTTTTATATATATATATATATATATATATATATATATATTTGCAACTTAAATTTAAGAGTTTGATGACTACTTTATCATTTACTTAATCATTTTTTTTTAAAGTTAACTTAATTTTAATATATATATATATATAATTTTATTTATAATATATATTTTAAATATTTAATTATATCTATAATAATAATTATTAAAAATATAATTTTAAAAGTTTTAAAGAAATAATAAAAATATATTTAATAGAATATAATTAATTATTATATAATATGATCCTTCATTTATATAATTTAATTTAACTAATTATTTTCATTAAAAATTATTTTTTAAAAATATAATTATAACCATGTGTATTCTTTAAATTTTGAATATATATATATATAAAAATTAAATCAATACTTATGGAATTTTTTATATTTCAAATAATTTATGCTTTTTTCTCTATCCAAAGTTATTTGATGTCTTTACAAATGCATTTATTTAGAAAAAAATTAATGAAAATATTCTACAATACTTTAGATTTATTTTATTACATATTTTACTTTTGAATAAGGTATTAACTAATATTTCTATTATTTATTTTTCTAAAACTATACTAAGTCAAAAGTTAATATTATAAATTTATTCTTATTTTTGTGCATTGTATGTGAAAAACTGAGATTCTAGTTTCAAAATCTAGCATAAGAAATGAAGAATGCTACAAAGAATTGATTGAATTAAAATAGAATTGTACCTTTATTTTTACTTGATTAACACTATTTTAGTCAATTAAATTTTAGCATAAAATTAATTCTTATAATAATTAAATAATTAGTTAATCTACTCTTCTAAATATATTTTTAAAAATATATTATTTTATCTTACTTTTTATTTTATAAAAAAACATCAAAACTCCAAGACCACAAATAATGTTATAAAAGTTTTAATCATTATTTTTGCTCCATATTTTGCAATAATATAGGAATATTAAACTTTAGAATTTCACTTTGATTAAAAAAATAATATAATATAAATTAATAAGTAAGAATTATATTTAAAAAAATGCTATATATATATATATATTAAAATAAATTTTATATATATATATATATATATATATTACTTGTAATATAAAAAAAATAAGTTGTATTATAGTTATTTATACAAGTTTTTTTCAAGTAATTGTAAAATAATTTTATAAGCTTTTAAAATTAAAACATGAAAATTATTACAAGTTTATGTATGTAAATTGTAAAATAAGGATATAAGACAAGTACACCCATATATTGTCAATACAAATTTTGAAACAATCCAAATGTTGTCTTGGTTTTCAATTTTACATTCAATCTTTGTTCTTATTTGATATCTTGTTTCATTGTACTTTTTAATTTCTTAGTCTCTTATCTCTACACCATAAAAAATTTAGCAAGATTGCTTATTTACATCAATAATTTTTAGTTTTTTATTAAATTAAATAAATTTTTATAATTTTTAAAGGATATTGCTGTATTTTAAACATTGTAGATTTTTCACATTTGATTTTATGTCTTGTTGTATTATAATCATGTTTTACAAGAGTACATTATATTTTTTATGCAACAAATTAATTTTCTTTAAAGTCTAAATTTTTTCTTTCTTTTAAGGAAAAAAAAAAATATATATATATATATATATATATATATATGTAAGAGATTAGAATATTTTACTATTAAATATACTACAACAATTTGGAGAAAATAAATAATTTTATTCCAAGTTTATATTTCTAATTATTTAAAAGAATAATTATATTTATTTTATTAGTTTATTTTAGTATTTAGATTTAAATAGATTATTATGACCCTAAAAAACTCAAAATAAGAATCAAAATATTTCTTAATGTTCAATTTGGTGTTGTCCAACTACAAAGATTTTGAGTTGTTTTAAAGATTTATAATTACAATTAGAATATTTTATTTAATAGAAAAAAATTTATCAAAAATTTATTTAAATTAATAAATTTTTGATAAATTGTCCCTTTTTCGGTGAATAAATATTTATAATAGGATTTTTGGTAATTTTTTTAAAAAATTAATAATAATAATAATAATAATAATAATATTGAAGAAAAGAACTAAAAAAAATTTAACTAAGAAAGCACCTTGTTTTGATCTTTATTTTTAGATTTTGAAAACACATGTGTAATATTTATTGGAATGACAAAAAAAGAATTTAGTAGTCACTTTTGATCTGATTTTAAAAGATAATGTAAAATATTTTATTCTTGTAATGCCAATAATGAAGACTTTAAGTAAATTTAATAGATAAGTGGTTGTGTGTAGTAATCAACTATTTAAGAGGCAACAAAAAAAATAATTTAGATGAAGTAATATATTTCAAGTTATTTAAACAAAAATTTCAAGCACCACAAGTAATTACATGCAAGGTTAAGATGATCTAATACAAATTGATTCAGCTTGGTTTAGAATACCAACAAAAGTAAAAAAACCAAGACAAAAAACCAAACATCTTAGGTATGTATTATAGTAAATAAAACCATGTTATTAAATATTGTTTCAAAAAAATCTAATTAAAACCTTGAGGTATAATTTAAAATTGGTAAAAACATCCTTTTGAAAAATAATTATGTCTACTTACCATAGGAATCATATGGTTAGACATTACTAATTTTTTAATCTTAAATATACCTTTTTCTACTTTCTAATCTTGAACCTTTTTTCACAATTTCTATATATGTTAAAACTTTTTAAAACTAGAGCATCAATATATTTTATTGATATGTACTTATATATTTTAAAAAATAATCTTAGAACATGTAAAAGAAGCCCTATATTACCTATTAAAATTATTAATGGATAAAATTTAGCATTAATAAATATTTTGAAAGAATTATAATATTTTAAAATAATTATAAAAACTCAAGTATTGTGTACTTTTCTTAACATCATCTAATTTCTTTCTAATCTTGTAATTCTTAGACTTCTATGATTTGAACTATACCAAATAGTAATAAATTGGTTGATATAAAAAGATTTGTTAAAATATGTTAATTAAAATAGATAAAAATAAAAATAAAAGATTTATTTATTTTATTTCTCAAGGCTAAAAGATTAATAAGAGAATATAAAAAATATGAAACATTTGTGGTTTATGCTATGTCAAAAATTTCTTTAAATAAAAAATCAATAGTAATTTATCAATATAGTGACTTTAAAGATATATTTGAAAAGTAAAACTATTACATTGTATTAATAAATTGACAATATAATTGTACTTTCAAACTACAATTGTAAGTGAAACTGTTTTTTTGAATTGATAAGCAACCTTTTTTTGACAAAATTGAGAATTTTGTATTCAATATTCTATATTATTAATAAAAAATAATAATCTTTACAAACCTTCAATTAAAAAATATTTGTAACTTTGTTAGTAATTCAATAAACAACCAATAAAATCATATTTTAAACAAAGTATGTAAAACTTTGAATAAGATGTGCTATTTTGAGTAAAATATTTCTTTGAAATATTTTAACATGTATACTTTATAATATATTTTTTGAAATTAATTAGACAACTTCATAGTCATCTAAAACTCCTTATAAAACTAGAGTATATATTGAATATTTCTTAGATAGTATTAAAGAAATATCTATATTACTGCTTAATAACATCTATTATTCATCTCAAATCATATCAAGAATTGTAATAGGATTTTGACAAGGTTAGAAGAAGCTCATATTATTTTGTTGGAAGCAAAGTTAATGTTTGGAATAAGAGAGTGTTTATTAAGGAATAAATGTACAAAATGTATAGGCATGAGCCATCTATTAAGAAATTAAAGACAATTCAAAGGTTAAAAGAGTGTGTAAATAATGTAAAGGTTAGAAGCTTTTTAAAAGCATATTTCTTTTATCACAATTAAAATTCATATTTTATACATATAGTGGATCTATTGTTTTATTTATTAAAGAAAAAAACTAAGGTTTTAACGGCTAAAAGAATAAAGTAGGCAATGAGAAAGTTGGTAAAATTATTATTTATTATTATTATTATTATTAAAAAATATTGATTATGATTGGAAAAGGCTAAAGATATTAATTATTGATTCTACCTCAATTATAATTAAATGGATCATTCGACAAAATTATGATAATAATAAGAAAAAAGTATGTAATTAGGTTTAAGGTTAATAAACTATAAATTACAATTATATTTTAAAATATTTTATAATCTTCTAGAATCTCATAGATATTAGTATTGATGTTTTAAAAAACTTTTAGAACCTTTCATAAGATTTTAAAATCTTTTGTGAATTTTTAGGAATTTGTAAGAATATTCTATAAAAGCTTTTATTGCCATCTAAGACCTTTAGTACTTTAGAAGTTTCCATAGAATATTATTTATACTTTTAACATTTTTATAACTCTCATAATCTCTTTTAGAACCTTTTGTTTGAACTAATGGCTACAATCTATATAAATGTGTAAAACAAAGGCACCTTAATATTAAACCTTGTATGATAGAAGAATTAAACAGAAAAAACTGAATTGTGATTATTACATTTAAAGTCTTAACACATATGTATGTATGTATATATATATATATATATATATATAGATATACTGATTTTTTGTTTATAAAAATTATATGTGGCCTATTTTATGCAAAACACTAAGAGCAAGCTGTTAAACAAATCACAAAAGGTAAAGTTTTTCCTCAAGAAATCATTTTCCTCATTTTCATTTTCACATTTCCTCATATATTACTAAGAGTGTTCTTCTATTAGTGAATTTGCTTGCTCCATGAACTACCAACACGAGAAAGTTTATATTCTCAAGCTACTGAACAGGACACGAGTCTAAGTTCAGTCAAGCCACCAGGGTAGTCAGATTTCAGCCGCAGAGTAGACACGAGTCAAGCTACTGAAATCTGCATCATGTTCCAAAAAAATTCATAAAATGAGCCAGAGAGTAAGTCAACTGAAATTGCAAGTTCCAGCAACTTCGATTGTGTGTGCATTTGTCCTTGTGATGTGTATTAAACCAGTTCAACAAGAACATCGTCATTGTAGTCAAGAAGCATGACAACTCAATAATCCTGCTCAGTTTCAGCACTGTGAACAATCAGGAGTATCACTACAAATCGAAAAACCTGAACGTGTCTTTGTTAATAGAATGAGGCATATTATAGCTCTATTATCTATTATAACATTGACCACCTGCACCGCCCAGCATGTAAGGGCAGATCCATATATCATTTGAATGTGGCCATCGCCCAACTCAAACATGCTTCGCCTATAATCAAGGCGATACTTCAAGGCTGGTTGGTCCCGGATAGAGCTAAATTAACCAGAGCTTTTCTAAGGTGCGGAATGCCACCACCAGTTTGTGAGCTCACCATTAACTGATTCCACATACAGAACCCATGTTAAGATTTCAAGCGGAGGATATTGAGGTCCACAAAAGCAGAGCAACAATTATTCCCAAATAAAAACTAGAAGCAAGTCACAGTTCTAAACAGGTTGAGTGGCTACGATCACACTGCAAATTAGTAACCTGCCTTCATATTCTCATCTGACAAAAGGAATAAAATGCACGTGAAAAAGGCCATGTAGACGATGTAAAGTCTAAAATGCCAAAACTCTGCATGAACCTTCTACTCTAGTTCCGCTACTTTGATCAACTTGCAGGTGCAAAAGAACATATGACCTAGAAAATAAAATAGAACAATTCTCAAACACTCTTTTGTATTCTATCCAATGAGTCACATAGGAAAAAAGTACAAAGCCATACCACCGGTAAAATGAGTTGCTTATGATGCTTGAGAGCCTGCAAGGTTTGAAATTACCGTCTCAAATACATTATTCTAAGATTAAAAAATAAATAAATCACTAGCAAACGTGTGTCTAGCTGAAAGGTCATCACACGCATCTCTACAAATGACGTCAACATTCTGTTTAAATTAGTCCATCGTGCTAATGACAAATTTTACGACCTTCTGAAAGATACAAATAGTCTGCCTAAAATCTAGAGCTTATGCGCCAGGGCAACATGTAGAGAAATGTTTTCACATCACTCACCTCTTGAATTTGGGTGGCCCGACGAGCCAGGTCTAATGGAGGGAGAATATCTGTCTTAGTAAGCACTATTTGGAATTTTGTTTGGGCACTGCCAAGCAACAGTGTGTGTCAGAAAAAGCGAAACATGACAAAGAGGATTCATTCCGAGAAATACGCTGAAAGCCAGTAACAAAAAAGAGTCAGAAATGTTACTTTTCCATTAATTGGATAAGTTCTTCGTCTCGTGGCTTCAAGCCCCACTTGGAGTCGACCAACAAGCATACCCGCTTCAGAATTTTCCTTGTTGTAACATACTCCTTCACCTACTTGCACAAAAAATAAAATATATATATATATATATATATATATATATATATATTATCGCCTGGTGACCCTCACAAAAATCTCCATTCTCCGCACAAATGGGGCAAATATACACTGGACAAGACACACACACATACACACACACACACACACACACACACACATATATATATATATATATATATATATATCTTAAGGTACCACACAGATAAGCCAATGAAATTTTCAAAAGCACTTACAAGACCTTCCCAGGCCTCCTTTGCCTCTTCCTTTGCATAAGCAAAACCATATCCTGGTAGATCAACCAGACAGAGTCGAGATCCTAGTGTGAAGAAATTGACCGACTGTCCAAAGGCAAATATCAAATAAGTTAAAATAAAATCCATTAGTTTATATGCAGAGTCATGAAATTTTCTTACTTTCAAACTTGAAAAACACCAATATACCTGGGTCATCCCAGGCTTATCAGACGTTCGAACAACACCCCATTGTCTTGTAAGTGCATTGATCAACGATGACTTTCCAACATTTGACCTGCCTGTGAACATAGGGTATGATTAAGGAATCAATAAATAATCCTGCAATACTCTTCCTCAAAAGATCTTCAACCAAGAGACCTAATGTGATAAATAGGCAGAAAAAATGATTTGTTCATCGAGAAAGGGACAAGCTAAAGGTCGATAAAGCATACGGCACACTCTTCTTTAAAAAGTAATTCATTTTACTGCATACATTATTCTAATTCAAAGTCCCAAAATATGGAGCGTTAAGCATACCTGCAAAGGCTATTTCAGGTAGATTTAATGAAGGAAGAGAACGAGAGACTTTTGCAGCTGCAACAAACGTAAGCTTGCGCTTGAATACCTGTACCCGTAAACAGTGATGAATCAACAACACAGCAAGCTTCTAAATGTACATATCAGAGCGAACACAAGCCACTTCGAACCAGAACTATATTCATAAAAAATTTGTAACAAGAAGAGTGACATCAATATCAGTAATTAACTATGTTGTAAATTACTCAATACTAATGGACTTTTCGATGGCAAATATATAGCCTGTATCCCCAATGCAAGCTGGCTGTAGGCACTCGGAAAAAAACATAAAGATAGAGGTAATAAGCCTACAGTCTCCTGAATGGGAAGTCGTCCTTCGCTACCATGAGGAATGTCATCCAATGGAGCCTTCAATTTTGTATGATATCCTCCTTTTTTCCACTCCCACAGACGTCTTCGTCCTAACAACTGGCCTAACCTCAAGGCCAGAACAAAGACCAACAACTTAGTCGTTACATGAATCAATATGCAGAGCACACGTCCTTGTTTGACAACTGGAAGCTAGTATATGATTTCCACCAATGCTTGAAAGAAATTATCACCTTGGATGACTTGTGCTGTTTAAGATCATATAAAGGTCAAAAGTTGACGATACAACGCAAAACAAGTTGGGGAGATAAGAAAAACTAGCAAGTTCAGCGTCATCAGTTGCAAACAGGAATAGGAGCATGATGACCATACATGGGTGTCAATGTGGCGCAAGATCTCAGGCAACGGCTGGATGGCTCTGAATTGGGCATTCTGTGAAGAAGTCGCATCGTCGACAATTTCTTCACCACATTTCTCTGCTGATTTCGGTTTTACGACTTCAGCTGCATCACAATCGAAGTAAACTCTATCAAAATCCTGTTCCAGGGGCTACCAAAGTTATTTTCTAGTTACGTTCAGTTATGAGTACTTCAAGCAAGCCAGGCATAACCCGTACGCCTCAATCAGATCAGAAATGAACAAGGGATATCACTGCAATAGTGTGAATACTGACGTCAAGCACCAATTTCATCACTCAAGTCGAAGATGAGCCTATGTCTAAGACCAAAAGAGTTATTAAGAAAAAAAATTGCTCTCATGCTACTTCTATTTGCAGCCAGAGTATGCGATTCACAGCGCCAGTTAACGAGACAATATGTGAAACTTAAATGGTAGATCAATACCACGTAGATCACAAGTAGGGGAATCATCCACGATGCGTTTGTTAGTCTGATCAGATGGATGCAAGCGCATCACTCGCCTTTTCCTCGCAGAGGGAGTATCTGTGTAAAAGAAAGCAAAAGCAGTAAGCAAGCAACAATAACTTGCCATTCTTACACAGTTACTGAGCAACGATTCAAACAGGAATGTTAAGTCACACTGTTCTCCTAAATACAAGCTCCAGCTCTTAAGTAAAGACTTGTGTACAGTCTGAATGAAATTTTTTTTAAACCCTCAACCCTAACGGTGTACAAAAGCAACTTGCCTTCAGCCGCAGTTTCTTCAAGCCCGCGCCTTCTTAACTGAAAACCCTGAAAGGTACTTGACTTCATCACATTACGATCCGGTGTCCGTCCCAATTTTACAGGGCTTCGGATTTTATCAAGTTTGTCAAAACGCTCTGGACTTCGTTTCGCACCCCACCGCTTTCTGGAACCCGCCGCATCACTGTCCGAATTCAATGCAGCGCCCTCTCTTTTCTGAAAATTGCCACGATGTCTGCCTCCTGGAATTGTGAACAACATGCGCCGTTAGAACATAAGTACAGCAGTCAATGTCCAATTCCTCACACTTAAAACTAAAATTAAACTGACAAAAGTAAGACAGATGCAAAATATTCTACTGTAAAGAAATCGCTCGTGCACCTGATTCTCCAACCACAGCCCTGCCCCTGACGGGACGCCCGCCCGATCGCTGCCCTGCACCGTCTCTCTTCATAGGCTGCTTGGCTAGCCTTCTCACCTGAGTGCTGCGAGTAGCAAACGACCGCGCAACCACAGTTCCCATAAACCCTGCTAAACCCTCCTGCTTCAAATTCCGCAATTCACCTCCAACTCTCCAACACAGCGTCCCAACACTTCCAGTAAACTCTGCAAGAACACCTGTGATACCTTGATAACTGCCATGGTACCCCCTAGAACGCACCGACGGTGAAGAATACGAAGAAACATTGGTCCTGTGTGCTGTACCAAAGCTTTGAACCAAGATTTCATTCTCCACCACAGCGCCACTGTACTCATGCACCAAGTAGGAGTCTCGGAAGGCCAACGCCCTCAGCCTCCTGGCCATCCCGGCCACAACAGCCTTGGCCATTGGAATTTTTGCTTCCACTCTGCTATTGCATTGCAATCAACACGCCATTCCTACGACACACCACACAGGGCCAAAATTCTGCGAGCTGAGTCTATTGAAATTCCGATTCTCCGAAGGAAAACATCCCGATCTACTCAACCAATTCTGCAATCAATCTCGATCGCGAAACTATGCAAAAGCTCTGAAAATCACGGCAATTTTCGCGGGTCCTGGACTGTGTTGCAAGCAGCAGCGGTGCCTGCCTCCCTCAGGATTCTGATTAGGGCTTCGTCAACGTCAGCGGACGAAATAAAGTATTCGTCTGCCGTACCTTGGATGATTTCGTTGACTTATTCCTCATGCTGCGTAGAACTTTCTCTTCCTTAATGGGAGTGATACTAAAAAGTGTCGTTGTGATTTTTTTGTATTAATATATTTTTGTTTCTTTGCATGTCTTTTTTTGTTGGCTTGAAATGGAATAGTAAGCTTATATGTTGACACTTCTTCCACATATTCTTTTGTATCATCTGTTGTCTTTTTTTCATTCCAATTACTATTGTTTTTGTCATTGTTGTTTTTTTAATATTTTTTCATCTATATCTTCGTTTTTTATTTTTTAATGTTAGATTAAAAAAAACTCTTCCTTCAAATCCTCTCCATCTTCTTCCTGGCCTTGCCAAACTTCTTAACATTTATTTTTGCAAAGTTTGTCTACAACTTCATTTTCATTATTAATAATACTAATATCTTTTGTATTTGTTTAATTTAATTATTTTATAAATAAAGTAATTTTATAAATTTATCTTGTATTACTTTATTATATTAAAAATATTTATTTTCTAGTTTAAAATCTTCTATTATTACATCTTCATTGTTCAAATTATTTCCACCTTCTTTACTATCATTTAAACCTTAGATTTCTCTATTGTCAACATTCTTGCTTTATTATCTTGTAAGTCTTTCTTAACTTCCAATTTTTGCACTTCTTCTCATCTTTAAACCAAAACAATTTCTTAGTAGTATTTTTTGCAACTTCTAAAGACACTTTCTAATATATTCTAATATTAGTATATCTTATAGATCAATTTATTATCATATTTGATTAGTATTAATATTTATTATAAATATTTTCTTAAATTGTGATTTTATTTTTGTTATCAATATTAAGAATAAGTATTTGAGTACAACTCTTGTACACTAAAAAATAATTGTAGTAGCTATAAGCCATGCTTTAGAATTTCTACTTACCACCACCTTTATATTCTTTGTTTCTATTATAACCTTTCTAAAATTTCTACTGATATTTAAATCTTGAAATCGTAATTAGTGCTTGCCAATTGAATGGTAACTTCATCACCAACATATAGCAAATCTACAAGAAGGCTTTAGCTTATTTTAATCGATGAAATGTGGCTAAAAGACCTTCTACAACAAAGGCAAGTCCAATCTCCAAAAGGTAGAGTTGAAAGAAGTGGTGTCAAATATGCCATATACTATTTGCATTGACAATGGTCATATAACAATATGATAGCCAGTCCTTTCTTTTTACTACAAACAAAGCATAAAAGACCATCTAACACAATTACAAACTCAAGATAAATATATCTATCAATGGCCAGATGATAAAGAACACAATTCTTCAAATGCTCCTAATATTCTTGTCCATCCTTGCCTTCTAGTAATAAGATACTACTAGACAATACATCCTTCATTTAGAGAATTGTGTGCCTTGCCTTGACATCAAATATTATAGGTGCCTCATGTTGCAAATAAATATAGTAATTAGTAGAAAACCATTGTAACTGAAGTTGATAGGCTCTACTATAAATGTAAGCATACTGCAAAATGTCACAATATTGAGTAATAGATAAGTTTTCTATAACCATAGGCATGGCCATTTTAAAAAACTTTGCTCAATGTCAAGGACAATAACTGGATGAAGTCAAATAAACAAGTGAGACCTCTTTCAAAGAAATAAATATAAGGAAGCATATATATTAAAAAGAAATTGGAATGGCTAATGCCAAAAGACAAGAAAACTAGAGACTCTTGAACTAGACTGGAAACAAGAAAGGAGTTGACAAGAGTGAAGAAGGCTTCACTCTTGTCTCTATTTATACTATCTACCTAAGAGCTAAGTGGCGACGTTCTATAGGACCTCCAACACGTATCTAATTTACAAGACACGTGTCCAAGTTGCAAGACACGTGTCGAACTTGCAAGGCAAGTTTCCTATATGTTCGCCACGTATTTAGCTTGGTCTTCAAGCTACCAACATGTGCGACATGTGGCTAACTTATTGACCAAGTTTCTAATCCAAAAGTCTACTATGGACACTTATAAAGTCAAAGCAGCGTCTATGAAGTTTCTAGGAAGTTTCTCTAAAGATATTATGGAATTAACCTGCTTTTACCTTCTTTTATCTAGTTCTATCTGATCATATAGGTAACTATGTATATGTCCGTGACATTACCCCCCCTTTAAAGGACGAGTTCCACGAGGAGCGGTGATTACATGTGTAGAAAGTCTAAGATGCGGCAAATAGTATTTGCCACATACTCTGATCTTTGTTCTCTTCGAAGGTAATTGATGGGTCCTCTCAGCCATCGATAGTGTCCCATTCTAGGGCAAGAAGACCACCCTGTTATTTGATCATTGTTGTGACCTTCATAACTTCTTCGAATATCACATCTGGAACACCGTCAGGAGTTGTTCCTATCTCCAATAAAATCACCAAACATCGAGAATCTCTTCCAAGGTCGTGATACCAAACACATTGTATCTCGCCATCTATTCGAGGAAGAACATGTCATTCTTGAAGATCTTCATCTCGGTTGCGTCGTCTTGAGGGTTGTGACAGTCACAATGTCTCGTCCGGTAGGTCAGCAAATGAAGGCTCTTGAGTCAAATCCGTTGGCTATTGATTCTCCATCTCCTTAGCATCACAAAATACAAAGAAGCTACAAACAAGGATAGAAAGTTGAATGTTATCTTCCCTACATCTTGTTTCTTTTATAGGAAAAGTCTTCATCTTGGTTTTGATGGATGTTGTTGATGAAAGGTCTCCACCTTCCTCGCTGCATTTGCCAGATTTTTTGCTAGTTTCCATGTGCGCTCACTAATATCGTATCCGTGCCAGTGAACAAGATATTCCAACCTATTTCGGCGCCGCCTTGAATCTAAGACTTCTTCCACTTTCTTCCACTTCAAATTCGTCATTATTGTTCACTTCTATAGGAGGAGGTGGCACTTGTCTTCTTCTTGGTATGTTCACTGTCTTATATGGTTCAAGAAGAGACATGTGGAATACAAGGTGGATCTTCATAGACTCTGGTAGGCGTAATCAATATGCAACTGGATTAATTTGTTCAAAAATACGAAAAGGTCCAAGCTTACAATAGTCCAACTTGTCACAAGGTCACGTAGTCTTGATATTGCGACAAAGTAGCCATATCTTGTCGCATACGTTGAATTGTGGTTGTTCCTTTCGATACGCATCAACGTTTATCTTTTGTCGTTCTTGAACTTCCTTTAATTGTGCCTTCATTGTTGTATGTAGTTCTGACAAATGATTTACTAAGTCTTTTGCCGTAGGATTGTCAACTTTCGAATAGTCAAAAGTATCAAATCATGGATGGTAACTATAATTGGCAAAGAAAGGTGTTTGTTGTGTAGAAGAATGTACCGTATTATTATAAGAAAACTTTGCCAATGGTAAAAGAGTTGTCCAATCATCTTGTTGGTAGTTGATGGTATATCTCAAATACTGTTCCAAGACTTGATTTACGCGCTCCGTTTGTCCATCAGTTTGAGGATGGAAAGCTAAAGATAGCTTTATATCCACCTTTAGAATCTTGAAAAGTATTCTCCAAAATCTCGATACAAACTGAGTTCCCCTATCCGATATAATAT